>JAWWMP010000081.1:45078057-45248567 GCA_035047865.1 Dendrocincla tyrannina
TTTGTCACCTTTCTCTGTCATTCTGTTTTGTGTCTTTCCTCTCTGGAGTGGACCTGCCTGCAACGCTCAAGGGGCAGGCTGTGGAACAGCATGAGATGCCTTTGAGGATTTTAACAAGTTAATGGGGTAAAATAAAACAATTGCTTTCCCATTTTCTAGCACTGTCTTCCACCCCTTTGTTCTACTTCCATCTCCATCATCTCTCTTGTGTTTACCTCCACTTCTGTTCTTGCAGAGAAGAGAAGAGCTTTTCTTGGTTTAGAGAATGAGGTAGGATGTGGCTGTTGCTACCCACATCCTTCTGGTCACCTGGTGGGGAGGGGAAGGAGAAGCCAAGGAGAGGATGTTTGGCTCCAAAGGTATAAATGAATGTCAGCAGTAGCTCTCACTGGTGAAGCTTGTTTATCAAGTAGCATCAGAGATAACAGTAACTGGAAAAGCTGTGTTTGGCTGTGGGCTTTCTGCTTTTGGCAAGGCAGCAGTGTGACCTCAGTCAGATGGGGTATAATCACCTCAGATAGCTTCATCATACATATGGAGAAAGATTTTTAGGGAAAACTCACCTTACAGCATTCCCCAACAGGAGTCAAGTGGAAGGCATAACGCTTGAAGCTACTTTAGCAGATCTCATGATATCCTGATACCTAAAGTCTCATTTCTGTGTTTCATTCTTTCCCTGTTGTGTGTGGCTTCTTGTAAAATGGAGGTGGATATCTCTTTTATAGTGTGAGCTTTGTGTATCAGCAGGCAAAACTACCCCCCACTGGAGTGATTTAACCTCCTGTGTCTGTCCTAATTAGTCCATTTTAGGTGGTAAATACTATAGGGTAGTAATAGTGTACTTTTACGTACATCTAATAAATAGTAAAATCTAGACAGTCAATGACAAGAAAATGCTACTTCTGTAAATACTTTTCAGTTTTAAACGGCTGTTTCACTGTGAGCTGTTTGTCTTCTCCTTTCCCTCTGCTTAGTTTTCAGAGTACATCAAAGCTCAAGTCGATTCTGGCAAAGGCAAACTAGCTCCTGGTTTTGATTTTGAGATGATTGTTAAAAACATGTTCACCAATCAAGACCGGGATGGAAATGGTAAAGTTACTGCTGAAGAATTCAAGTTGAAAGATCAGGAGGCCAAAGAGGAACACGATGAACTGTAAAGATAAGCAAAAGAGGAGTCCTGGGCTGACCTGCTGTTTGAATGCGTGTACTGGAAGGGTGTTGGCAAGCGTGGTTCTGGAAGGATGGCCTGTGTCTGCCTGTGGGTAGGCTGTTCAAATAGGAAGGGTTTCCAGTGGGAATTGTTAGGTGTGTCTGAAAAAAGTGTTATGTGCCTCGAGGTAGGATGTGTGAAGAGTGTCCTGCATACGTGGTGGTGTGAGCCACGGGGTCTGTTTCTGTTCTCATTGAACAATACACGGTCACTTGGGTGCATGGTAGAGAGAAAACTTACCAAAAGCTTTTAAAAAAGTTTTAAAAGACCTTCTGCATCAGAAATACTCATGCAGGAGAATGAACCAAAATATTGCCCGTGAAAATGACCTGTAAAAGTTGCTAGCTGTTGGTCCCAGTTCCTTTCAGAAGGCGTGAGCACTCTTTCCAGTAACTGAACAAACCCACATGGATATTTGCCAGCAGAAAATCTGATTTGCAGACTGCAGAGCATGCAAACGATGGCTGTGCCATTGCAGAAGTTCCATAAGCTGTGAATTAAATTCAGCAGGCCTCGAATTGATACTGTGTATGTGTTGGGTTTTCACCTCACGGAATCCAAGTTTTCTGCCATCGGTATTGTATTGAATTAGTACCCCTGACTCTTGCTGGCCACTGTTCCCATCAGTGATTCCAAAACCTTTCTAGCTGCAATCCTATTTATAGTTTTGTTAGACATTAAATATTAGTATCACGGGGTCCAAGTGCTGTCATAAATACTGAATGTGTCGAGCTTCTGTCTCCTATTTTGGGAATTGCTAGACTAAGGAGAAAGTGCCTCGAGCTTAGGCAGCAGAGCAGTGTGCAGTGGCAAACAAACAGCCAGACAGTGAGAGATTCAAGAAGCAGGCCCATCTGCTGGGGTGTGCAAACCTTCTGGCCTATCCCTCAGCACAGAGCCAGAGCTGTTTGTGTGATGGGGCTCTCCCGTTAGCTCGACAGCGAAGCTGCTGGGTGCTGAGCACAGCAGACAGGCTTGGCTTTGGGAGGCTCTGTGATTCCCCTCAGCACACCATAGGGAAAGGGCACCAATATGTATAGTGAGACTGTCACGGAGGGGTAGGAAGGGGGGTTGTGTTTCCATTATATGCTTCGTGTGTAGTTTCTTGCTTTCCTTGGTCTGTACATGTGGGGTGTAAGCTCCCTGAGATGCTCCTTCTAACAGCTCGTATTTCAGTTGGATGAAGACATTTCCTATTGGGTTTTAAAGCAGATCTTACAGAAAGTGAAGTATTTTTTTTTGAGTTTAAGTGTTGGATAACTGATCTTTTTATTAAATAAAATGTCAATCAACTGTTACCTTTTTTTTTTGCTTTTCCTGGCATTTTGGTGCGTTGGGACTTTGAGTCGAAGCAAATACCCTCTTCTCTTGCATGCAGCAGGCTTATCCTGTACATGTTTAGTATGGCTATTATTCTTCAGGGAAAAGCAGTTCCCAGTGTGGAAACAGCTTCTTATCCTGAACTGTCTTCTCTTATGTACCCCCAAAAAACCAAGTCTGTCCTTGGGATCTCTCCCCTCCTTGAAGGTCCCTCCAAACCCAGAGCATTCTGTGATTCTGTGATACCCTGAATTCTTTTCTCTGAGGAAATCTTAGCGAATGGATCCAGTCTTTCTGCACAGAGGAACATTCCAGGTGGCTCCCAGGAGGTGGGCTGGAGAGTTCCTGGTACACCAAGATAAGAGTTGTCCTGCAGAGCAGCAGCAAAGTGCAGTCAGTTGGTAATCCCAGAGTTCTTTGTGCTGGATTTATTGTCGTTGATGGGATAGCAGGGATGACTTTACCGGTGCCTCCAGCTAGGGCAAGCACACCTGAAATTCTCACTCCACTGCCCCTCAGGCCTTGGCAAACGTGGCTTGTGATCCATCTGAAGATGTTTTTTTGTCAAGAGGAAGTATTGCCAGCTCACCTCATCCCTCCAAGCCTGGAGGTTGCCATTTTGGAAATAAGAATGCAGCTTTGGGGAAAACTAGAGAATTTGTGGAAAAACGTGCTGTGAAATAATTGTATTTATATTGTCCAGACAAAAGCAACAGGTCTATCTGGCTGCCTAAAGTCCAGAATTTCTGACTGCTAACAGAGAGCCAGTCCCTTTGTGCTGGCAGCTGTTGGCTCCTCCCTCTAAGGAAAGCTGGGAGCCACTTTCCTTGGGAAAGGTTTGCACTTATTTTGGATACCCTTGCTTCTCAGGCAGCCCCCTAAAGGTGAGGGGGATTGTGCTGGTGTGGACTGGGAGAGCTCAGCACAGCCCCTGCACCTCCAGCTCCAGAGGAATCCCTCCACGTCACCATCCTCTTGGACAGGGTGGCCTGTGAGGAATAGGGATATAAGGGAAATGTTTTCTACCTCAAAGTGTAAAATTAAGGACAAAGTAGCTATTTAGAATTCATCTATTTATATCTATCAATCTATTTAGAATGTATCTATTTGTATCTGTCAATCTATTTAGAATTTATCTATTTGTATCAGTCTATTTAGAGTTTATCTATTTATTAGCAATTTTAGCATTTAAAATTTAATTAATATTTAGAATTTATAGGATATATCCACTTAGGATTTATTTAATTAGTATCTAGACGCTTTTTTACATCCTCAGCTGAGGTAACTTTAGAAAGAGGTGATAACTCTTGAGGGTCATTAATAGCCAGGTGTAAGTGGCTGGTTTGGCTAAAGAGGGGCTCTCCAGAGCTCTTTGTGCTGCTGCTGCTGCTCTGAGGAAACAGGCAGGTGCTGCTCCCAGGAGAGGAAGTTGCTGAATTACCAACTGAATTGTCTGAGGCTCAGTGGAAAAGGCAAGGAACCTGGGGGTGTACCCTGAAAAATCCAGGTATTTATAAGTATTTTTTTCTGTGTGATTTTTCTGTCCTAATATGATAGCAATACTTTCTGCTGTCAAACCCCAGCTGTTCCAAGTATATCAGACATTTTACTTAAATCAGAGTTTGCAGTTGTTATTATTTTTTCTGTGTGAAAAAATATTCAGATTTTCCTTTAAGCTTGCAAAAGACATATTTAGCTAGTACTGGGTGCAAGTTTTGGCTCAGTTCAGGACTATTAGTGTGTGTTTGACAGTAAGAGGACATTTGAGCTGGCTGCAACACCCACTGAAGAGGAGGAATCGTTTTCAGCTAAATAAAGGTCCCAAATACTTGACCTTGGACATGTGCTACTGACAGAACTGATATTGTGAGTAGAGCAAGAAAGAGAAGTAACAAATTCACTTAACTTTGCTTATTCCTTGCTTTAAACTTTGGAGATGCTCTTTTGGCTGTGGGAAAATGGTCTGGGAAATGTGTGATACCTTTCTTTTCAAACTAAATCATGAATTAAATACACCTTTAGAGCTGCAAAATGGTTTTGGTTAAAAGTTTTATTTAGCAAGACATCCTGTGAATGGTGTCTCTTTCCTAAAACTGAGTGGAGAATCTCCATGGCAGTTGCAAGATTTAGACTTGCTGGAGTAGGATGGTTTAACCTGTAGCTGTAGAGTTAATTTTGCTTGCAGATAATCTTGTTCATGGTGTTGCAGAGGTGTCTGATAACCTAAATTCTTATTTCTAGCCAGCAGTTTAGTGACAAAAGATGGGATTTTGATAAAGTGGAGGATATCTACAAATGCATCTTGTGTTTTCCCTGCAGTACCACACAGGCAGGAGCTGTGGTTGGCAGTGAGATGGGAGGATATTGATAACTGCAGGTTTTCAAAATCCAGCCTCCTGTTCAGGTTGGTTGCGTGAGTAACTGCTTTTCCTAGAAAGCTGCATTAGGGCATTGCAAGAAGGAAAATATTTGGCATGAAGGTACCCTTTGTACAGCACTTGGGTTCTGTGGGGTACCTGCAGCACAGCTTAGTTGCTCTCCTGTCCCAGCAGAGGTTTCCTGCTCTGGCAGGTGCTCAGCACAGGCTTTGAGGCTGACAGAGCTTAAGGAGAGGAGGAGAAAAGCTGCTGGAGATCTGAACTTCCCTGCCTGCTCTTGGAGGGGCAGGAATCCTGTTCTGTGAGTGAGTGTCATTGTGGGCCGGACATTTGGTGACTGAGCAGTCATTGTCCACCTGCTTTGGAGGTGAGGTTGGGAAATCTCCTTAGGTGGGGGTTTGACCTGAAATCCTCCAGTAGGGCAAAGAGTTTTAGGTGTCCCTGTGGCTGAGTGCTCCCTTCTGATACTCCAGGCAGGCAGAATACCAATGTCAGTAACTGGGGGTCAGATGTATTTGGGGGCCTGGTTTGGGAACTGCTTTTAAAGATGCTGCCTGATCCTTTTCTGTATTGCCCTGCTTGTGCTTTTCTACGTGGTTCTGTTTGATTTCTTTGTGTGGGTTTGGTTTTTGTTTTGGTTAGGGGTTTGTGTTTCTTTTTTCAGTTGTGGGTTGAAGAAAAAGATCACCGCGCTGAGGCAGTGATGGCTCACACACCATTGAGGGGAAAGATTGTGGAGGATCAATGAGTTTACATATATATACCCTCAAGCTAGTTTGGTGAAAACATGGGAGAGTCCTCCTTTCTCAGGCACACTGCACAGAGACCAGAACTGCCCCCTCCTTCTCACCGGCGCTGGGATGGTCATTGTGGCATTTGGAGCTGGGAATGGTTTTGTGCCAGACAGTGTCTTGCTGACACATCTGCTGTGGAGCTGTGCCTGTCAGCCACACTTCACATACTCTAAATTTCAACTCTTATCTGAATCCCAAAGATAACCTGCTTACAAATGGAAAACTTTGTCCCAGTGTGAACTTTGCCCTGGTAATTAGCCCCTTGCAGCTGGAGGCCGGCTGAGTAAGCAGTGCATCCAAACACCTCGGTGTTTTTCAGAAGGCCTTTGCCTTTTGGACTTTTATTTGGCAGCTGTGACAAAAGAGCCACCAGCATTATTACATGTTGGAAAGAGCACTAAACCCAAGAACCACCAACCCCACTTCCCCACTCCCAACACCTTAACGTCACCTGAGCTGGTGTCAGTTCTGTAGGTGCCTAAACCCCCAAATGCAGACTGCCAAAGAAACTGCTGGGCTCCCTGGAGATTCTGCAGCATTCCCTGCAGACCTTGCTGTCACACGGGACATGGCCCTGCTTGTCTTGACTGTGCCAGAGGCTGCTCCCTCCCTCCTTCCCTCCCTCCCAGTTAAGCCACCCTGCCCCAGGCAAAGGCGGGGACAGGGAGAGGCCACAGAGACCCGGCCAAACTTCACCCCAGTCCCTGTCCCCGCTGCCTCCGGCTGACAGGGCTGGGGCAGCTGCTGCTCCCGTCTCCTCCTGTCCCTGGCACTGCCAGGGTGCTTTCAGCTCTCCCACACTGCTGCTGCTGCCTGAGTCACGGCTCTGGAATGGAAGGCAGCCAAGCCACTGCCCTTGCCTGGGCTGTCTTACTGGGTTTCTGCTCAAAGGCACAACTTCCAGGGCCCTGCTTCTGGGCAGCTGTGCCAGGAGCAGGGGATTACATGACTGTAGGTGATGGCAAGGAGCACATCATCCCTCGGACACTGTCTACCTGTTCAGGTGCAGGCTGCAGTTCCTGAAGGGTCCCTGTGCTCAGCAGCTCTGTGTGTGCCATGCCTGTGTGCTCGCACTGCCTTGGACTGTGAATCGAGCCTGGTGCTCCCAAGTCAGAGTTCAGAGAACAGATCACAGGCTGGAGGGAAAGAGGCCATTTCCTGAGCTGTGTGTTAGTTCTGGTGGGAGAGAATGCAGATCCGGGCTCTCCCACGTGCTCATTACAATTCCTCAGGGAACAGAAGATGGCACAGCTCCTGCTGTGAATGAAATAAAGCCAAGGGGAACAATGACTGTATTGCACAACACCCAAGTTGTATGATTGCCTCCATTTTATTAATGAATAGATTCAGTACAGCTGAGACCTCGCTGGACCAGGGTCACAACATCATCCTGCAACAAAGCTGTGTGTGCACACCGTGCTGAGAGGTGCTGTAGTGTGGTCAGCACAGGGGATGTGCTTTCTGAAGAAGAGTGTGGTGGAACACTGGCAGGGGCTGCCCAGAGAGGTGGCAGATCCCTGGCTGGGGCTCTGAGCAGCCTGGCCCAGCTGAAGATGGCCCTGCTCAGTGCAGGGAGGCTCTGTACTATCAGCTTGTGAAACTACCTGTTGTTACAAAGATGAGACATTTTCTCTCAGATAGACTAACTCAAAACATTCTCCCCATTTCACATAAGAAACAGTAAGGACAGAGAATGTTTTGTAATGATACAAAATCTGTGAAGAAGAAACACTTTGCCTGAATGGGGTGAATAAAGAATTTTTACTGAAGAAAAATACATGTATGAAAAACTTCTGTGAAATATGTAGTATGTGAGTGAGATCCTTCAAAGTACAGCTGAGACTGTCTTTGAAAAGAAAAGGCACCACAAATGGGCACGCTGCTTATTCACAGAGTGTTTACACCTTCAATTTTACAAAACAGCCACATTTTCTACAATGCTCCTCTGAAGTGCCTGATTAAAACAGACAGTGAACCACAGTGTGCCATCCGCAGCAGTTTATCACATCTACGAATCCAATTTAAATCTAGTTAGAACAGGAGTGTGACACAATAAAGAACAGCATAAGAGCAGTAAAAGGAGCTTGTAGTTGACAATTGATACCATACATATTCCAAAATACCAAAATGAAGATAAAAGTTTTAAATTAAATTAAACAGTTCTGTAAATGAGTAATAAACACATCTAAGATAGCACATGTGTGCTCTTCTGTCCAGTTGCCTCCTGGAAGGAATGGAGTGACTCGAGACTGCAATTTACAGGATTTTCTGTAGGATGGAGTTGGCAACTTCCAGGGATTCATCTTTCACCAAGACAATATCATAAGAGTCCATATATTTTTCCAGAAGCTCATCTACCTAATTGCAAAAGGGATAAAGAGAAAGAATTGATTATTGAAAAACTTTTTGTCATTTAAATATTGCCCTACCTTTCCACTAAATTCAGGGAATGAGCCATGAATCCTGCAGGTGAATTCCACAGGAAGACAGAGCAGGAGTGGCCCAACTGACACAACTGTGCCTGCATTCCAGGATATAATACCTCAGGTTTACTCCACACATAAAGATACTGAGAGAAAAACTACTTCTTCAGCTTCCCAAAAGACAGGGAGATAGAGAAAACTGGATTTTTTTCTCTCCTGGATGCAAATGGTTGTGCATTACAACTTAGCAAATAATCAGTTGTGTGTCACTTAAGAAAAAAACCGAGAGACTGCCTAAATTTGTTATCTGGAAGATTATAATTTTGCTCAAGTATCAATCCAGTATGGAAAGGAGGGGGAGGAGCCACAGGAATTTAAGAGAATTGATTTTTACAGCCTCTGAAGTTTCCTTCTCTAGCAAATGCCATTTTGGTAGTCATTCAGTACCAAAGCAATAACCACCTGAGTTTTTGTAGCTTAGGGGTTAAAGAAAAAAGAAACCCAAATGGAAAATGTTTGAAGTCTCAGAACAAGGACGGGCCAAACAGTTGGTGTGATCTCCAAAGTGCATAATAATGAACCTGTTCCCAAGAGCCAGCGTTTAATTCAGAGCTCCCCAGGCTATGGAAGGCTACTTACTTTGTCATTGAGATAGCCAATCTTAAGAATGTGCTCAACATTTGCTACTCCATCTGCCATGCTCAAGTCTCCTTGAGAATCACCCAGCAGGATGATATTACTGTTGTCTTTCAGCTGTTTGAAGTACTCTGTGTTCTTCAAGGCACCATCGTGTTTGTTGTAAACGTGAATCAATTCCCCTTTAAACCCTTTTAATACTCCCTGTTAAAAAAGGGAACAGTGAAGTTATTTCTAGCATCATCCAGGCAAGATAGGATGTGCTGCATTTAAATGTTCATCTTGGAGAATACACCAGTAGCTACTGAAGACACAACCTTCTGACAGGAGGGTAAGAATGGGTTATCTCATACGTACGTTTTCATCGAAATCCATGAAGTTGGAAACCACTTTGACATTAGAATGGTAGACCCCAGCCTGGTGGATTACTTCCTCAAGAATGTCCCCAATCCCAGCAGAAAATATGAACACAGGAATATTATGTTCACTGAGCTTATCAAAGAAGTTCTCATATCCTTCTCTGCAACACAGAATGTAAATGCAAATAAAATCTCAAAGAAAGAAAGCCAGGAAAAGTCTGAGTTTTCAGGAGACAATCACATCAACTTTGGAAAAGAATTATTTTTCCCTGAGCATTTTATTTCATTTCTTTCACTTCACCTTTTCAGGTTAGCAAGAACCCTCAACCTAACAGAAGGCATGTAGTTTCAGTAAGGAATTGCTCCATCAAGCTGTTTGGTTCTACATAATTTTATCCCCCAAAACAGATAATCATGTTTAAAAGAATTAGAAATACTTTCTCCTCCCAAAATAGTCCAGAGCAAGCAAGCAACTAGTAGAACTCTCTAGCTACTATCAGGCTGTGCATCTCCTTTCAATCTTCCGTGCTTAAATATGTGACTTTCCAAAGGGTAATTGCTATGAAACAAACTTTGATTTGTTTTTTAAATCCTGAAAACATTTATTGCTGCTCTTTCCTGAAAGTTTGTTACTGTTGAGTATCCAATCAAGACTATGTGTAGTATCCCAGGAAAAAGATAATATTATCTCTACACACTTTCTCCACACAGACAGAGATTGGTAGAATTCTACATTTAAAACAAAACACAGTGAAAGTTTTTGAGGGAATTCTAGCTTGTGAATGAAGATGCAACCCATGTGGTCTCAGGCTTTCAAAAAGGCAGAGACAGGGTGCTTGTCTGTTTACAAAAGATAAGAATTTAGTCAGTATTATAAACAAAAATACTTCCACAATTTAAGTCCTAACATCCTGTTTCAGTAGTCCAAAATTTACAGACAGTTTTAGAGAGCTTTAGCATATTTGGAACAAGGATTTTGCTGCCCTTTGAACGTGCCTGCAGCCACAGAGGAAGAACAATATTTAATACAAGACACAAAACGTGCTTCTCAGGTTTCAGCACTTTTATCTCAGGTTAAACTATTACATGTAATGTTTTTCAAAGGAACTAGGTTAAACTCTATGTTGCCCTTAAAAGAAGTGTCACCAGTGCAATTTAAAGAGGATGAAAGTCTACAGAAATGAAGCTTGTAGAGATGGGACTGACAAAGGTTCAGATCTCTGGTTTATATAGTGTGGTCGTTGTTAGATAATGAGATAAAAAAATAATAAAATGGGAGCACAGAGAGCTCACTGTGTTCCAAGATTAAGGGGTCACATTCTCAGGAATGTTGTGTGCATTTTGGGTTTTTTATTATTCCCTTTTCTTTTTTTCTCCTCCCCCCAACACCCACTAAGGATCCACAGAAAATGCTCTGAATCAGTATCATTCAAACAAAAAGGAGCTTACTTCAGCATAACATCAGATTCCCTCACAATTTCTGCAAACTTATCCTTCTGTAAGCCTTGCTCAATGAGTAGTGCATGAGATTTATGGTACCTGGAATATAAACAGAAAAATGGGTTGAACTTTTGTTTGCTAAGATTCACCTCTCATTAAACATTCAGATGAAAAGCATCCTGTATGGTTAATTCTTGCTTATTCAAGTTACCAGCAAAACAGAACCAGTTGCTGTGCAACACTAAGAGAGATTAATTCAGTTAATGTGGTAGCTAAAAGCTAATCACTGCCTCTAACTTGCTCTTAAGAACTTCTTAATCTAATCTTTGTACAGTTTGAACATGGAGGTGTGTCTTACCATTCCACCATATACGGATATTTCTCCTCAATGGTGAGAGCTGGATCGATTTCAATAGCATAGTAGGTTTCTTTCAGCTGCAATAACTGCAAGGGAAGAAAACACCAGCTGTTTAATGCATTTAATAAAGTAACACTGGGTATTGGGTCTGACAAACCAAACCCACTCTCTTCAGCCAGGGGGCAGTGATGGCTGTCAGTACAAGCCAAGTGCTGGCGGGGGTTCTGGTTACCTTTTTCCGACATTCGTCTGTGATGATCTTAGAGTTATCAATGATGTCTGGGGAGGGGGGAGAAAACAAGGCGTGTTAAACAAGGTGCTATTTCTTTTCCTTTGCTCTACAGCACTGTAAATGGCACAGATGGCAATGTTTGGTGACATACCAATATGTTTCCTCAGAACTTTTCTTCCCAGCAACCAGTAAAAGGCACATTTTAATTCCTAAGTATACGAAAATGCCCTTCCCCTCGTCTCTGAATTACACGGTCAATCACAAGCTTTGGTATCTGTTTCTTGAGACTGAACTGTGAAATCACCCTGAGGCATCCTGTAAGTTCCCACTTAACCAGTAAATGGATTCTCTTTGTTCTTAAAGACTATGACATAGGGATAAAAATAGCAAGAATTCTAAGGAGTTTACTGTCTGGCTCCTGCAGGTGTCAGACTATTATGGACTCTTAAAGTCAGCCCTACCATATACACCCACTAACATCTTAGAGTTCAATACTTTGCACTTTAATTGTGAATGACAACTTATCTGATTTTAATTCACATACATTTTGATTCATATAATTAATAGATATACACATAAAAACTATGTACAGTCACTAGAATATTTCTTCATTAGAATGTACACGTCAGGTAACAAGCCAATATAAAATCTCACATAGTAGGAAATAAACTGGATAGAAAATTAAACTATGGGAAAAACTAAAAGGAGTGAACAAATCAATCTGTATAAAAAAAAAAAAAAGTACTCACTATGACAAGTTGGACATCTTTTTCCATTGTAGGAAAATCTACTTAATGTCATATCAAAATCTGTAATAATCTATTTAAGGAAAGAAAAAGCAAAGCTGTCTTACAACGCGGAGGGACAAATTAAAGAGCGATCGACAATAGGTGCAGCCGTGGCAGGTGTGCCCCAGAGCTCCCTGCTGCCCTGAGCCACTGCAGGCTGAGCCAGCACAGCCCACACAGCACCCTGCTGCGGCCACGGCTGGGCTGCCCATTGCTCTGCCCAGCTGTTTCCTGCACTTACTGCACTCCTCTGGTTAGCTCATTGACTTCATTAGTCTGCCTGAACGACAGCTGAACCAACGAGGACTGTTACAGATTTCACATGCCTAAGTTCTGGAGACATCTTGACTTCTGAGATACATATACTGCAATTTTTTGGCATACAGCGACAACCCCACAGTTGCTTTCATTCCAAACTGGTTACATCTTCTATTATCTTTACCTGAAGTTTGGCAGCTCCACCTTTGATGAGGCCACAGATAATCTCCTCTACTCTCCCTGGGTCCTTAATGTGGACAGTCTTCTTCTGAAATTCTGGCATCTGTGGAGAGCAAGGACAAGGACATAAATACACTTATTACTAGGCAGTACCTGCAATAGGCTGATAGACACAATCCATCAGGTTGGAAGCTCTGCATCCATAAACAGTTGCCCATGACATCAAGACGTGTTAAGGACAGGAGGACAAGAGTAAGAAGAAACAGAAAATACTCTGAAGGTATTAACTGATGACTGCATACAGTTCTGTTTACTTTCAACATCTGTTTGCCTCTGCTTTCCTAATATCATTATTCAGTAAGCTGACACTCACAGAAAAGCATTTCATTAATAACTGCATTTGTAGAAAAGAAGGGAGATGTATAGAAACAGTTCAAACATGTCACTGGAAGGTGGTGAATCTTAAAACCAACTCTTTGTACAATTAATATGCCCTTAAAGTCTCAACAGAGATAAAGACTGATTTTAGACATCCATTTTTGTCCTTGAAAATGCTCTGTCAACCGAGTACTCCACTACAACAAGGCTGTACAGTAACTCCTGCTCCACAGCCACACCACCAATCATTTTATCACCTATTTCTCTGCACACCCTTGAAATAACACATGCTATCACACCACATATTCCTTCTGAATGAAGTAGATTTCTCGAATATTATGATAAATGATAGATTTGGTGTAAAAAACCCAAAACTGCCCAAAAAATCCCCATTTCTGTTCAAACAGCCACCTCCAAGGCCATGTTTACTCTGCAAGTTTATCTTCAACCTTGCAGAAATGGCAAAAGAACTACTTTTTTACAGAAATTTGCCAGCATAGCATGTATTTCCTTCCTTTGTAATCATGTATGGACCTAGTCTAAAGCAAAGGCATCAGACATCTGCAATCTGTCTAAATGGGCATTTATGAGTTGTAAACTTTATTTTCTGTCTACAGAACTTCAGAAAGTGCTAGGAGTCACATTTTTAGCATTCTGATCATTCGGCTTTCCTTTTCTTATAGCTAGCATGTAATCTTTGCTGCAATGAGCTAATTAAAACCAAAAAATAAACCCCAAAAGGGCGTAGTTTCTATTTCCGGACACATTTCTGGACCCGGAGTTCTTGTATCACCAACGGTCAGTAAGTCACACAGCACTCCTTCTCCCTGCTCCTGATGCTGCTAAGCCTTTTGTTTATTAGTAAGAGCCAGCTTGAAGTCAAATTGCACTTTGGTTACCATTTAAGAAAAAGATGGCATTTTAAAGTGTTGCAAACGTATGTTTTTGTAATGGCAAAGACACGTCTCAGGGAAAAGGAGGAGCTGGAGATCTCTTTCAGTGCTGGCTCTAGTCCACTCTGTCCTCAGGGAGGAGCAAACTCCTCCAGCCACATCCCTCTCAGCAGATACTCAGCTAACCCATTCTTCAAAACCCCCACTCACATATTCCTCACTTTCCTTAACTGTGTATTTTATGTCCAGAAAAGCCTGCTTGATCTCTCTTTAATCTCCCTTGCTGTAATTTTAGCTCATTCCTTTTGAAGGAAAGTATTTTTTTTTCACAGGTGCTCACTGGATATATTTTTTCCTTTCTTCCTGAATGTAAAAAAATCCAGTTTTTTTCAATATTCTTTTTCAGAGCACAATTTTCTAAATCTCTGATAATTCTCCATGTTATCCTTGCACTTGAACCATCTTGCTGGATTGTATATTTTCTTCCACATCACTGCTCCTATCTTTTAGTGTAACAAGTGTGCTTAGTGCTGCTTTCTGGCTGATATCCTCAAAGACACTACTGAAAACAGAAACCCTTCTGGAACTCTAAGTCTCTGAAAAATTTCCAAGGTTCTCCACCCATTCAAAAAGTTTCCCTTATACCAGAGTATCTTGTCTAAAATCTTCACAAAATAACACACCAATAGTCTGCAACTCTTTATGGGTGTCGTATGATGTTTCTTTTGTATGGTGCTGGTAAGTAAAAGCAAGCTTACCACTTGTATGTATACAGCATTCTTTATAATGAAAGATAAAGCAATTTGACTGTGTTTGGTATCTTTTTTACTGAAAAGTGACTAATCTAATTCCTTTAACTTTCAGCAAATGATATATGTATTTTTAGATCTGGAATGAAAAAATTAAACAAAGCAAAATCTAAATGTGTGCTTTTCTAAGAAGCAGTTCAAGCAGTATTTGGTTTACTTAGATACTAAGCAACAGATTTCCTAATACAACTAATTTAAACAGATGTTGGGGAAGATGGAGAGGTCAGAGGAAGAGAGGAAAGCTGGGTTGCTTGGTAGTGTTTCATTTCAGGTACTGTTTCATTTCAGACTGAGCCCTTTCGTAAGTTTCTGAAACAACCTAAGGAAAAATCTCAGTAAACACTTTAGTAGCTCATGTTAAACAAGACATTGCTTAAGATTTTAAGTATGATGAAAGCTTCCTGCTTTGATGTTGTAAACTGATACTCCTACTCCAGATCAGTTTATAAGGTAAAAGTTAATGTATTTATCGTACATTTTTCATTTTGACACAAGAATTGATGTCAGTTGAAGAGTATTTTAACTCAGGAGGGGGAAGTCTTCTGCAGGAGGTGTAACCCAGACAATTGCAGTCTCAGAGGCACTTCCACAGGCAAACCCAAGTCTTCATTGCAGATGTGGCATCTGATAAAGCCTCAGACAAATATGGTTAATTAAAATAGCCACTTCCCCCATCCCTGGTTCTTGCATTAATATTTGTATCTGAACATTAAGTAGCAATTCTTTTAATTTAGTCTTTACCTCTTTAGTCTTACAGCAGAGGTAAATGAAACTGTCTAATGAATGTCTAAATGAAACTGCAGTCAGCAGTTTGCTGGCAAACTGTCTCCTTCAGTGTTTTACACTTCTGCCCAGTCTAGCTGTTGTTCCATTGTTGCATATTTGCCACTCTTCACAGTTGAAAGAGAAAAGCAGATTCTAGCTGGAAAGAACTGGTAAGACAGATGAAAGAACAAAGGGTGAAAAAATGCTAACAAGAAAAGTTCAGTCAATTTGATAACGTTTGTGTTTCTATTTATTGTTTAAGAAAACTCTAGGAGTTAGTATACACATAAAAGGCCCCAAATTCTGAGGGACTAATTCACTGGGAAAAACAGAAATGGAGAAACAGCCAAACAAAAATCTCCGCAGAACCTAACAAAGTCAAGAAGACTTTTCAGAACAAGGAGCTTCTACACACAGAACTCAAGCTATATAAGCACAGGAAAAGGAACTAATATTTCATTGTGACATCTGGAAGTACTTCATATTGAATCATGTAAGTGCCCCTATTTATTCTGTCATTTTATAAAAGTGTGAGAAGAGTTTTGCTTTCTTATCAAGGACAGCTATATGCTACTGGAATAGCCCAGGGGCTGGTATCTCTGCAAACACATGTTCAAAGATAACAACTCCCAAAGGTAATTTGTGGTTGGCATATATACTTGCCACAAATACATTTAAGTTTCATTTTTGAGGAGCCTTTGAGGGAAGGAAGGAGAACAAAACTGAACAAGATTATTTTAAAGGTTGAGCTTAGTTAGATTCATGAAAAGGAAAGAAACTATCTGCTTGTTTATGATAGCGGGTAACTGGAAAAAGGATGCAGGAAATTATTTCGTAGCTATCAATGTTATAGCCATACCTTGAGGAATGAACAGTAATGGATTCACGCAGGTTTGGAAATCCCCCAGTCCTACAAACCACAGAATGCATCATTTACAACAAGGATAGTTCTGAAAATTATAAGTCTATTTAGTACATGACACATGCATCTGTGTAGCTGGGTTAAATAAAGAGAAGTATTTGCTGTAAAGACCAGACTGGATTCTAGTTTTGAAATGAAATTTCTTATATCCAATTGGATAACAGAAGTGCACACAGAACTGCTTTGATATTGTATCCAGGTGCTGCTTCACATACCCGTTGTTTTCTCAGTATGTGAGACAGTGTGTGTCTAAGTGCATGCTGTGTCAGTCTGATTATAAAGCAAGAGCTTCTGATAAGACCTCTCATTCATTTTCGTGATCCAAGTGAATTTACAGCTGCCACAGTAAGCATTTCCACTCAGGAATCCCAGGAAATCAATAACTGATTGTGTGCATGGGGAGCAATGTCATATTCTGGAGTTAGGATTGTACCAAACTCTTCAATTTACTGAGTGTTGGAGGTAGAGCAGTTACTTCTATCCCTCTACTCAGTCAGACCCTCTGATTAAAACAAAAAATAGAAAAAACTTTAAAAAATAACGTCAACTAAAAAACTTCATGTTAAGGACGACTGTGGGACCTTCTGTTGTTTTCACTGTCAGTAAGTTTAAGTTGGGAAGGATGAGTTGATGAATGACTTGCTATCTTAACTACACAGAGATATATGGCTCATTTCACAACCCAATCTAGACACACAGCGTGAAATATTCCTAGTAATAGCTAAAACTGGAGGAGGTTGTCAGCACAAGCCTGCTAAGCAATGCTCTGATGAAGGGCGTCAGAAACTGGAGCAGAGTATTTTTATACTGACACCCTGTAAGCCTACACTGCTTGGCAAATACAGACTTTTCTTATTTTACAAAGACTCATCTAGTACGGAGGCCTCTCAAAAATCACTGTTAAGAAAACACTCTGCATTATGGGTGCATAAAATTTTAAGGGAACTTCTCCATAAATCTCAATGACTAACAGGGTACTTAGTTAGGTGTCAGTAATTCTGAATCAGAGTAAGAACTGTTCTCACACTTGTAAATGTATTAAAGATATTCCACCAAATTTCAGATGACACAGAAGTGATACAACAGTGAGTAAGATTTAGCTGTAATGCTATTGACAGTATGTGAATTTGAAGTATCACACAATTTCTAATTTTCTACTTTGTTGGTAAACCTGCCTCAGCCTAGACCAGGTTCCAAATATGTTATCTTTTGATACACAGCATACACAAGGGTGGGCTAGCAAGGAGAGGGAACTATCAGGGTTGTTTCTGAACATGGAAAATGCAAATCAGAGTGATAAAATGGATAGGATTCTGTTAGTTGTAAATTTTATTTCTAGTCTATGGTGACAGGTTCCACATAAATGAGTATAAACCAAGAATAAATGACACTTATTTGGGAACTGCAGATGCCCAATTCCAAGGTCTGAGACTAGCTATCACATATGCTTACTGGATGAATTCCAAAAAAGGCAGGGCATCAGTGATAACTGTGAAATTTGATACCCAGAAGTTACAGAAAATTGATTTTGGTGTCCTTGGTGGAAGAAAGTAACACTCTGGTGAAATTATAAAGAAAAGTGGCACATTCCCTGATTTACATATTATTTTCCACTCCCTATTTTTCTTTCTCTTTTCTTATTATTACAGAACATTATTTACTGTAGAAAACAAAGCTTTCTAAAAAACCCTGTGCTATTTGCAACGTACAAGTTGCAAAAAGCAGGGGAGCCATAACAAAACCCACAGGACAAGTGTGTGTGTATCTCTTCCTCCATGTGTAAATGCTCATAATGTATAAAGCAAGACTGGATTGAATTCAGACAGTTTGATTTTGTTCTGTGAGTGCAGCAAAGGTTTCTTTTAGCCCCTCCAGCTGTTAGTAGGCTTATGTCTTAAACAGGAACATCAAAAGCTACTGGACATGAGTGTATCACATCAGTCACTCCATGATGTGCAGCTGGTCAGAACTGCACTACTGACCCTGCACTCTGCTAGCACAACCTGAGCTCAGGACAAACACACACTAGTTTATAATCACCAAAACCATAATACCTTTTATATTCGTATGATGCAAGCTCAAATATGGTAAGAAATCCTTAGTAACCAGTAATTATCAAATTACTATTTTAGTAGTTCTGCCAAGAAATAGCCTTAGGACTACTTATCTAAGAACTAAAGAGGCAAATGTTATTATGTGAATGAAACAACAGAACACTGAGTATCTCCACAGTTGCTTGATAACATGCTGTAAAACTAGATACCCAGCACAGGTTATATGAAATAAATTCAAGTGGCTTCCTATTTTAGGACACGGAATAGGATGCATGCTAAAATTATTTTTCCTGTTTTATTTTGTTAATTTATTTACATATTTTTATACTTAATGTGCTGGATTCTGATACTTAGTTTGGGGAAAAACCCACCATAAAAAGATGTGGGGAGAGTGCTTTCCCAGAAAACATGCCCCCAGTGTTTCCTCTAGTGTTTGTAAGGGAGAGTACCTGTGCGTTGAGCTTAGGGCACTCCTGATTCTTCTGTCCTTGATTTTGTCCTACTGCAACAGCATAGGTGGCAAGCAGAGTCCAGAGATGCAGGGCTTGCATGCAGGCTGCCAACAAAAACCAACCAAATCCTTTTAAGAATTGGTCTGCTATATTATGTGATCTTTCTAGTCCTGCTCTATAGAAATCAAAGCTGACAAGCATGGTACACAGTAACATCACTCTCACAATACCCACACTTAAGAACGCTCTGATACATATTTAAAAGCAGAGGAACATTTAAGCTGAATTAACCTACTTAATTAAAACCCGCAAGTACATTTATTCCTTTGATGCTGTTGCTAATTCTGCACTACCAAAGTTTTAATTTAAAAATACAATTTGCCACAGTAAACAACTACAAGCAAACCCTCTGCTCATAACCTTGCCTTAAAAACGCAGGGAAGAAGGCAGTGGCTGCTGCTGCCAGAAGCTGTTCACACTTACCGGGGGGGTTTGCAGGAGCAGCTGCGGGAGCCAAAGAAAATTCCTGCAGCTTGAGGAGCACTAATATAGCCGGGGAGGGCGTTCCCAAAGGCAGCGCGGCTCGCCCCGGTGCCGAGGGCCCGGCTGCTGTGACGCACCAGCGATGCCAGCAGGGCGGTGCGCTCAGCAGCGCAGCCCGCAGGGCTGGCTCGGCACCTGCCCCGGCAGCGCCAGAACCTCTGACCTCCACACACTGAACAGCTGCCAGGCATGCAGCACCCACACTCGCGCTGCTCCGACTCAGCAGGGCGCTTGTTACTTTTGGAACCTTTTTTGCAAGTATTTAAGGATTTCCTGTTGTAGAGCGCCTCAGAGTTCCTACAGTTCATTGGCCTGCTCTCGTCGTTTACCAGGCAGCACACATTTCTTTATGTAGGAGCCAATGGATTAATTAATCTTTGTTTTGGCTGTAATTATCTGTGTGATACTGAAACAGGAAATCAAGCAGCCTTGTTTGTCAGGATTTTTGAGAGACGAGGCGACTCCACGTGCTTTCAGGGGTTTGTCATTAGGCATGTTGCCTGATCAAAGATCGTAACTAGGTGACACAGAAGATGAATTCAAAAGAAATATTTTTTAGTGTGAATTAATGGAGGTATTGTTTTATCGTATTTTACACTCTGAAGTTGTGCAGACGCTTGCAAGTGTCACATGAAGTTAACTCTTGCTGCACCCCCAGTGCAAGGTTCCCTACAGCACCCCGTAACTCCTGTTCAGCCTCATGTCCGTGCTCACTGCTCAGGCTGCCAGAACGAACCACCAGGCCAATTCATATGTGCCATCAGTGAGACCAGTGTGATCATCAGAGCTGAGGCAAGGGCACGTTAATAGTGTAGCACATACAAAACCTCTAATGCTGTAAAAACCCTCCCTGCAACAGAAGGGCTCTGGAAATTCATTAGTTATGAAAATTTCCTTCTAAGGAGGATGTGCTGTTTTTCTGCATTAAAATAAAACAAAAATCAACAGATGTTTTTCTGAATGGTACCTGGATCCATATGTTCTGTGTCTACATTCCAACTGTAGGTCAGGATGTACTCTCAGAATTCCTCAGGGTATCTGGCCTACAGTGTACTTCCATTTCCTTTTCTTTTTTTCCGTGGTGTTGTCTGTGTTTTGAGTCAACAAAGCTACTAGTGAATACTTCAGCTGATACAAAACATGCAGCTTGAATCTATGCTCACGCTCTTAGAATTGAACAAATGTACATGTTAAGGTCTGCTGTATCCTGAAGCAGCAAAACTGACTGGAGGTATGTTCAAAACATAATAGTTGCCAAGACGACACTGAACTTACCTGGCAGTGTTATTTGCCAGGATTCAAAGCTCCCATTAATCTGCTTGTTAGAGTATTTGTACACTGCTGTAGAAGGTAACATACAGGGAATATTACCTTTGAGGGTATTTTAATATAGTGTGCTTTTCATCAGTATTTTCATAATAAAGTGTGGGAAACATGCATAATGCACTATCTTGAATAAATATGAATTATTTGCAAACCAAAAAGCTGTAGGTTATGTCAGTGCTGGATTTCCAATTTAAAACACCCTTATGAACAATGGAGTAAAATATGCTTGTTAGATGAATCATGTAGTTCAGGGAAAGGCACCACTTTATACATTTAATTTGCAAAGTACCTGCTTTTGGGCTTTTATATATTTCAAAGGTGACAACAGTACTGACAGATAAATGTGTCTTGTGAACCTAATTGATGAGACTGGGTTGTGGAGCTGGCCTGCTGATATGCTGCTACTTCTCAAATGTGATTCAGTGAGAAAATGAATTGTAATGCTGTCAAGAAATTAAAGAAAATTAGCTTGCTTTTTATGAAAGTTGGGAAAACAAAAAAAATGTTTCTTATTTTATTTAATTAAATTTAAATACAATTCGAGATTGATAAAAAAAGAATTACAGACATTAAGTCCAACTCTTACAGACTAATTTTGGGTACACCAGACTAGCTAGAAAGTATTTTACATGAAGGATTAGTTTCAGTGACGGAGACAGAAAATGACGTGTGCAAAATTTATGTAAACATTAATGCAGCCAACACCTAATTCTTAGAAAAACAGCTACTGTATCTCTATCAACAATGTACTTTCACTTTAATGAAAATGCCAGATATGAAACTCCTCCTCTACCAAACAAGGAAAGCTGTTGGTACAACTCCAAGAAATCTTTGTGTCAAACTCTTTAATTACAACAACTCCTACTAACCCCTTTCCATTACTGCTGATTTAAGTCACTGGAGTGTTTTGTTTAGTGTTTAACTTCTGGTAAGAGATGAATTAAAATTTCTACTCATTTTTTAAAGAGAGAGAGACAACCTCCAGCATGACATTTCTACTCTTGAAATTCAGAAGGTCATTTACACATATTTTAAGAACCATGAACTAAAGAGGTATAGCTGTGTCAACAGACAGGTTCTATTTTCACCTTTTCTCTTTCTCTCAACTACAGAATAATCTACACAGAAAAAGAGAGAGGAAAAAAGAACAGCACTTAAAACATCAGATAATTTGTCATTCATACAAGACTAGGAAAAGGTTCAACTTTATATGTTGGTGTGTTAGGTGACCTTTGTTTGTAGAGATTCAGATCCTCTCAAAGGGTATGAAGCACTGCAAGTTTGAGTCTAAAGCAAAGGAAAACTGGTTTTACTGGTCCTTACACACCCCTGTCCCAAGTTGCATCTATTTGTAGAAAGACATTAACACAGCACAGGTTAGTTACCTAAGCAAGTTAGGTAACTTACCTTGACTTTTTTTTTTTTTTAAAGTAAAAAATTCAATACAGCAAGTAAACTGACACCAGCTTTTAACAATGAAGAAAGAGGATATATTTAAGAGTAATTTCTGCTCATTAGAATATTTGCTACAAGATTTGGAAGTGATTGAAACCTGTCTGCAGGGTAAACATTATCTAGTCTTGTCATGAGCTTATTACCTTTTACTCTTGTTCAGTGACTCTACTACCAGTGAACAAATTTGAATATAACCCCATATATTTTGTATATTGAATCAACTTTACTTGAGCCTTATTGTAGGGATCAATTTTAAACACTAAAGAACTGTATTTGTTATCTAATTTTGCTTTTGTATTAAGTTTTACTTAGTACACATTTTCCAAAGCAGCCTGATACATATTATCTCGTAAGACAGGGCAAGCTACCTGAACCTTAGTACACTCAGGTACCAAAACCAAGCAGAAGAAAGGAGCCAACACAAACCAACTGCATTCAAACATGATTATTATTCATGCCCCAGTGAACTGAGTTAATGAGCAGCACACTGGTTCCAGGAACAGCTTTTTATATTTGTAACATTACACAGAAAGTGAGATAAGTGCTCAGTTTGATGAAGCTGGGGTACATACAGGTTTAGAAGGTTGTCTTGCAACAATGTTGGACACCATTTATTTTTCCAGAACAGGTTTGGTGTAAAAACCCCTATGCTAGCCATATTTACAGTTTGTATGATGCAATATGGAAATACTATTTGTATAGGAAAGTGTATGTCTATGAGAGAGATAATTTGTGAGGAGTGTGATTCTTCAAAAAGAGCAAGCTGGAACAGCATGTGCTACAGAAAAGTGCTAAGAACATATTAAAGACTGACTTCATTTAACTGTGATAAATCCAGAGAAAACATGCTAAGAAGGTAAGGGTCTTAACCTGAATGTTATCACAGACATATTTAACAACTTTTTTGCATAGAGATTTTCTGGATCTAATCAGAGATCCATCTTTATTTACAATACGTGAGAAAACTGGTAATCATCTAACAGTCTGACCATTTATGGCCGTATTGAACACTAAGTGATTAGTGCTGACATACACACTCAATTGTATAAAGAGCAGCTAAACTTCTTAAACGTTTATTCTTGTTGTGCTTAATCCATCTCTCTGGTGAGAGAATGTAAGACCCTGCAGCATCATGGCCCCTTATGCACCTTCCCCTCATGCTTACAGAACCACTCTGAGAGCAGCGATCTCTGCTGGTGAAAAATCAACAGACCATTTGTCTTACAAGAAAGTAGGAGTGGAGGCAAGCCAAACATATTGCTGACTTGGTATCTGCAAGTACAGGTAACAGAACGTGGGGCAAGAGGTTTTGATGGACTTACACATTAATCCAAGACATATTTCTCAAACACAGGTATTTACACATTACAAAACTCAGAAAGAACTGTAACAGCTGTGGCAATAGAAGTCAACACTTCATGCAGTATTTCAAATCCTCTACAGGAGTCTATGAAGAATTAGGGCCTGAATTTCCAATATTTCACGTGATCTCCTGTCAGTTATTAGTCCAGGCAAAAATTTAGTCTGAGAGAATGAAGGGGGCACAAAACATAGCGAGTCAGTTCTGCAGGTTCTGGGATGAAAGGATACAGCTCAGGACAGGCACCGTTTTTCTCTGACTGTATGTCAGGGGAATCACCTCATCTCTGCTTAGTTCCCCTTCTCTCACTTTGGAGAGAATGAGCCTTTGTAACAGGCAGGTTAAAAAACAAGTTAGGTATTGTTTAGTATCCAGTGAGTATCTGGAAGTGATCAATGATCTTCAGTCAGTAAGCTTTTCATACAACGAACAATTGAGTGCAATAGAATTCTTCAACCGGGAAAAGAAATGGTGGGGTGGGTTAGAAAGGGTTAATAGGGAAAGATTGTTCACTTTCTCTTCCAGTGAAAAAAGCAGGGCTCATCAACTAAAATTAAGAGGAGGCAGATTCAAAACAAATTAAAGAAGTCAGCTGCAAGTCACACAATTAAGTAAAGTAGTAAGATGTGGAATTCCTTTTCTGCCAATACTGTAGATTTACACAGCCTTAAAAAGGTACTGGATACCAATGTGAAAAAAAGCTCATCTTAAATTACAGCCTCTGTCTGAAATACAAGCTGCTGGAGGCTGGGAAATCATATTGGGGAACAATTCATGACAACTCACCCTATCCTTAGGTTTTCTCTGGGCCTCTGCTATTGACCACCCCAAGACAGATGGTTCTACCTGTATCAGGCAAGACCTTCCATGGAAGGCAAGTCAACATCCCTTTGTAACATCTGTAACAGGGACAATCATTTGCTTTTCACAATAGTGTTTAATTGCAAGGATCTTGTTTTTTACCCCATCCTTCCTGTTTCTTGCCAGTTCTTCTGAGAGCACAGATACAGAAGATTCATTTTGACAAATAAGATTCTTTTTTAATTTGAGTGGTAGCCTCATTTTCCTGTTATACTGCTATGGAGCGTGTTGGAGTCTGGCTATTTGAAAGACCCACTTCCCTCTCATTTTACACAGAATCTAATGCTTAAATAATGCTTACAGGTGAGGCTGCTGGTACAACTAATCCTTCTCCAAAATATCAAGGCAAACAGTGTAGAATTCTAAGAACTGGCAGTACGTAAATATACTGGGGGATGTTTCTAAATTCCTAATTAGCTATCAGGTGTGCAAAAGCTCACCTTGCATAATAATATAATTTTGATAGCTATGCCATTTTCCCTCAAAATGTACATTTTCATGTTTACTTTCTATAATTAAATACTCTGTACATATCTACATGCACATGCATTGAAAGAACTTAAACAAATGCTTGTTTCCCTGGAAGCTTCCCATGTAACACTATTTAGAATGGAATTTGCATCAAGCCCAAGGCTTGGACTGAAGCAGTTGCTGCTGATTCTCTTCTTCTCTTATCTGCTTCTAAGAAAAAATCCACATCTGCTTATTTTTTTTTTTCACTAAGCCTAAGAATGCTGTATCTAGATCAAATAAACTCTGACCCTTGAATAGTGAAGTTATGGGACTCAGTTTGAAAGCAAAGTCAGCAGGACAAAGTTTAATCTACAATGCATTACCAGACACTACAATTCTGATGTAAGAACGTAGTGCTAATATAATATTCCTATTAAATTACATATTGAGACTAATGAAATTTTTAAGTGCTAGGTTCTCTTTTAAGCACTTTTTTAAAGTTCTCGAAAAAACCCAATGGGTTAGGATGAAATACAGCTAGCTCTCCTTTCAAAGGTAACAGGCAGCATGATGACTGAAGGCAGGAGGGGATGTTTTGCCTCTGTGTCTCATTGTTTTACAGGCGTTTCTCACTACTGCATCCATTCAAAGATGCAACTGGATGCTCCTTAGTCCTTGTAGCCCTGTGTCCTTCCTTCTAGAAGTGCTGTGTGTTCAACACCGACCTGTGGTAATACTATCACTGCTATACTTTGCACTCTGCTCCTGCTTTGTGCTCATTTCTACCTTTCAGTGGCACATAAAATTTTTCCATGGTAACACCCACACCAAACTGAGGCCTACCCAGAAGTGATACATGTTACAAAGGCAGATGGAGCTCACCATAGTAAGTGTTGCATTAGTAACTGCTGAGTGTAGAAATGACATTTTTAGTCTGATAAATAGTAAGTTTCCACCGAAGTGGGAAAGCTTTAAATGAACAGGGTTAATGGTACATTTCAGTGGTAATCATTCTGTCAGCGTTAAGGTGGAGCAAAACAAACTCCTAGGTAAAAAACCCTAAACTGCTAATAAACTTAGATTATTTCAGTGCTCCAGTCTGCAAGGCAGGCAAACATCTCTGTATAAGGGTGCAGGAAGGAAGCTACAGCTAATGAGTGGGAAACAAGTAAGAACAAGTACATTTGAACAGGAATCTTGGTGGCGAAACCAGCCCACCGTCTGAAAGTCTGTATTCAGACACTTAATGAATCTGCAGTGTCCAAGTCTGGGCTTTGCCCCAGCCCTTTAAAAATAAAATATTAAATATATTAACACTTTAAAAATATAAATAATATAATTTTTAATATAAATAATTTTTCATATATATGAAAGCAGAAGTCACATTTCCTTCTAGCAATGGGCATTATTTCCATAATTTATTGAAATGTTATTAAAAATTATTTTTGTAATTATTGTCTGAGCTATGTTGGTGCAGTTCTGTATTCTTCTGTGGCATTAATGACTGAAAATAATAGTTACTTTTAGTATTTAAACCAAATTCTTTGACCTGCATGCTGCGACCTTAAACGTACGTCTACTTACACTGAAAAATGCCTCCCGTTTTATCAATATTCAAAAAAAGCACTTTATTGATATTAGGATGAGCCAAATAAAAAAAATCCAGTGGAGTTCTGGCGAAAACTAATTTTTTTTTTCTTGAACCATCAGCAACTCCACCCAAATAACCTAAGACAGACGTGACTAATGAAGCCACCATGGGCTCCCTCTTAATGGCACGGTGCCAGCCAAGCTGCTCAATGATACACACGGGCCTCAAAATTTGCCTCGTGTGATGTTTCACAGCAGCTGGCCACTGGTGATTGATGACTTTTGGCCAGGAGAAGGGACTGACCTCCAGCAACTGGTCAGCAGAAGTGCTATATGCAGAGCTCTGTCCCAGGAAGGAGCAGGCGCTACAGATCAATTCCTGCACCGTAACGGGACCGCAAGAAGGACCTGCCTTAACTTTTATTTCCCACACCTCCACGTTAATATACTTAAGCAAGTATCTTGCCCAGCCTTCTCTGGCCGCCTGTCTCGGAACGGAAGAACAGGTGTGAGCTGCGCTGGGCATGTGCTGGGCTGTGCCCCATTTCAGCGCTGCCCTGTGCCCTCCGCTGAAGGCGTGTGCCCTGAAAGGCCAGGGCTGAGCGGCGGGACCCCTGCCCGGCCCCTGCCCATGTGGCACGGCTGCTCCAGCGCCACCTGCTGCTGGGAGACAACCCCCAGAGCTGGCTGCTGTCACACAAAGAGAAAGCCGCCAGGCTGCTCAGCCGCTAGGGGTTCTCCTGGAGCTCCCTCCGAGAGTTACTCTTAGAGTGCCTGAAGAGTATCCCGTACGGACTCGCACAAAGTACGCCGGGTATGCGCACATGAAGGGAAGAACGGCGCCTCAGGGCTGCAAGGCTAGTGAAGTAACTGGAACTCGCATTTCTCAAGTTTCCAGACTTACAATAGTGATTTTTTATGTTTACAGCTAATATTCTCCTATCTATAAATGCACGGATCCATACCCTGAGTCTCCTCAATGCCTACATTGATCAATTTAGATGTATTTCGTAAGAGCTGATAGTTTTTGTGAACTCAAGACTGAATGGTATGATTGGAATGCTATGCAACTAATCCACAGTATGAACAGATTTGCAATGATATGTGTACTCAGACAACTAAAAGAACCTTATTACTGTTTATACTGTTTGACAGTTAAAGCTAACATGTTTAATACTTGCAGCATTTGCTAGTCATCTTGAGCTGTAAAACATTTAATAGAACATATGCCATTATGGCTCAAGCAATAATCATGAGTTATCACAAAGAGGAGAACAGTCACTTAAAAATATGACTTGACACATACCAAGCATTTATTAAAAGGTAAATATCTTCCAAAGCAGAGTGATTCATTAAAAGATTGCTTTTCTGTCTTGGAGAAAGACTTTATACAAAAGATAAAAGAAAGAAGCAGACAAGCTCTTCTGAGCTTATACTTACAATATAAATTATAGCCTGACATGACTTACTACTTGGAGCTCAGTTTCCAGCTATAGATCATCATTATGTTGTTGAGAACTGTTGTAAGTAGGATAAATGAATTCTGAAGAAACTAATGCAGAATTAAGGTTCTTAAGAATTAATGATCTTCCCATACTCATTCCTTGTAAGAACGTATGTTTCAAGACCTACTGAATTAAATAAAAAACCCAAAGGCAGCAGCAATTTCAGAAAATGAAAACCTGCTCCTGAAACAGACAGTTGAATTGTAGGATCGACTTGCTAAATTAAATGAAGTAAAATATGACTATGTACATAATCTGTATAATAGACAAACTTTTTAACTTAACAGTGAGGAGAAAATACTAGCATTGAGTCAATTTTTATACTCCAAGGATCCAAATTTTTTAGATTTCCAACTGAATTACTTTACAGTGAGAATAAAAAACTGTTACTAGTATCTAGGCTGTATCAACATGTATTGTGCTTATGGTTTTTCCTACCCCCTGTAAACCTGCTTTACAAGCCACAGTGTAGGTGTCTTACATTATGCTTGGTGGCTTGTATTAGGCATGCTTATATCATGCATTATCTAAGTGACATATGTTGATTATCTCTGCAAACAACCTGTGGGCAACACGACCTTGTGTTAGTAACGGTGTCTATCTCTCTGTCAATGTGATTTTTCTAGGGAGGAATACAGTCTAAACAAAATCCAAGTTTTATAGAAATACTTATATGGCATCTCCAGTACTCATCTCAAATTTAGCTTGGTTTAAAATGGTAACAACATTCTAAAAAATATTCTCGTTGCTAGTAATGTAAGGGCTCTCAGTCACATGCTTATAGGTAGGGGCAGTATTAGGTCTCAGCAGTTCTTTTTTCAGTTTTCACTACTTAAGTTCATATTGCAGTACTATTCTTTTTGAACAGTATTATTCCCACATGAATCACATCCATGGATAGCTCTCAAGGTCACATTTTAAATATTACCAAGGCAGTGGTATCTTTATAGAGTCCATTTTCCTTCCATCCCCTTTTATTGACTCCAGTTTACTCAGGCTCAAACTCTATGTTTGTAGAGGCAAAAGCACGTCTGAAGGAGTCTCAGATACTAACCATTCAGATTCTTGACTACGTATGCTGCACATGACATAGTCCTCTACTCTATCCTCCATTTGGAGGTCAACCTGCTGGAGCAATGTCACAGTTACTGTAACAACTAGTTACTAGCAACAAGACAAGAATAAAGAAGTAAAGTGATGTGTGATTGCTGCCAGTTATAAAGGTCTGTGTCCTTCATCTGTGGCACAAATGCTCTTATGACCCATGAAACAAGAACCCAGTCTCCCTGAGACTGGTGAGTAACAGAAAATAATAATAATGAGAAAAATAAAACCCACTTAAAGCCTATAACAGTCTTAATAACAGAATATGTTCCTTTATTTCTCAGGGAAGCAGAGAAATAGCAATTACCTCTCTTCTTATTTGTTTGCTTATTTCTCTCCAGGTAAAAAAATCCATGCGTTTCTTTTCCTTCCCTAACACAATAATGTTCAGAGACATTTAACAGTGGCTGGTTGAAATTTCTCCTGTAAACTAACAAACTGCTTTTAAGTTCATTTTTAATTTGTTGTTCTTGAAATTTCCTACGAAGTCTTTTTCATATAATTACACCCTCTCACTTCAGGGATAGAATGAAGAAATAGACAAATGTAACTAAGCATTTGCCCAGTTCTCTGGAATACAAACCTGTGAGAGAAAGCCTCTGTTTAAGGTATTCTGCTATTCTGTTTTCAACCAGCTCTATTATGTTTCTCATTCTTGTAAGAGAAATACAACAAAAAGCTCCAGGACTGAGGAGTGAAGAACAAGCTGCTGAAAAAAGCTACTCTAATTAATGATTAGAATCTAATGAATTATTAACCATGCCTTTAAATTAAAGTTAGCAACCTTGCAGCTAACTTTTGCCTTCACCTGACTCTACGAAGACTTATGACAGTTTCACAGAATTAGCAATTTGGCTGTGCAAAGTAATACAGAAGGCTCTGAGAGATGGTTGTTTCCTAACACACAGAGTAAAACCTCACACAACTGGCTATGTATTTACTATTAATGGCTCTGTTCCTTCAGAAGAGGAGCTGAAGTAACTCAGCCTACATTCATGAGTGTCGAAGGCAAACTCCCTATTTGCAAACTACAGATGGTTGATGAAGACACAGCACTACCACTTCAATTCCAAACTTAAACCTTGTCTTTGTGTACCAGGCTAATTCCTGTGCTAAGGAATTCATACTGAAATGTGAGCTAGACATTTAAGAATTTCTTGATTTTTATTATTCAGCAAGGAAACATGGTTACTCTTTTCTACAGCAATTGAGAATCCTTTCTGTTTTTCTTCACATCAAACATCCATTGCATCATAATCCCTGATACTAACTGGTCTTACAGGTATCAAGGTAATTCTGAGTCTAAAGCGGGTATAAAACCAAAGTGCAGTGTTCCCCAAAGAAAACTTGACCCAAAAGAATCTGCTGAAAACACAAGAAGAATCCCATCATTTTGATCTAACACAGAAGACCTGCCTCATGTATTAGAAAAATACATTTCAATAAAATAGTACTGTTCCTCACCACCGCTCTAACTTAGGCTAAATTATAGACTGCAAAACACCTTCTCCCCACAGCTCATAGAAAGGCCTCTCTTGACATAAAATAAAACAGATACAGTGCCCTGTAATTGACAAATGTTAAATCTACATTGGTGGATAAAACTATTTCAGGAAGCTCCCCGGAACGCAGCATATTCAAATAAAACACACAAACACATTTTTGCCCTTACTTGACAAGAAAAACTCCTATAATAAAGTTCACATAACTATTGTAACTTATTTCAAAGAAATTGCACAGCCTGATTATGTGTGTACTGAAAATACTACTTAAGAAAGAAGACTGGCATCTTTAGAACTAACGGTATTTGTTAGCTGAGGAAGCTGCCAACATGAATACTGGTTGACATGCTCGCTCATTAAGTGAGCAGATAGTATTAACATGTTGAATCCAACTGATAAAATGTTTCTGCATGAGAAAGCTGACATGCTTTCAACAAGTGTAATATATTCCTTGCAAATTAAAGCTTAGAAAAGTTCTGATCATAGAAGCCGAATTTTTGGAAGTATCTATTCAGGGTCACAGATTTGTGTCCAAGAACAGTGCCCTGAAAATGTTATCTGAAGTACATCCTCTTGAAATTCACTTACCAGAAATCAATTTAGCATTGGCCTAACATTTTTTCCCCCCATCAAAATCAAAAGCTCTGCAACAAAGATAAAAGTTAAAGTCTTCCTAGCCAAAACATCATTTAAACATTGTATAGAGAGTTAATATAAAAACATCTTCAGCAATTAATAGGCACTTTCTGAACCACAGCTCAAATCAGGTATTGTGAATAGGAGTTGGTGAAACTATTGTATCTGCCTGTTGATTGTTCCTATGGTCAGGCCTTTAGATGTTATTTTATCACCCACGTATCTGAAAAGTAAGTTCTAGCATTGCAGTACTACAATTAAAGAAAATAAATTTAAATGTTATGCCACTGCAAGCTTTCAAATGAGTTCTGTAAAATCCTACTACAGAGTCCAGAGATCTTTCAGAGAAATAGATCTAAAACCTCTCTAAAGTGGCAATGCAAACTTTCTGCTCTTCCACAGGCCGTTGTAAATGGGCTCAGAGAAACCAAGATAGAGGCAGCCCCTTCCAAACCGTTGAATGACATGATGGATGACTAGAAACAATATTTTTTTCAACAGTAGGAATGAATGACTCTCATAAAAACTCAGTGGAATTCTTCCTTGGACCCACGTTATCACAAATTGCACTCTATGAATTCCACTGGCAAGTGTGACAATGTATGGCCAAGTGAGGAGTCAGGCAGCTCACAATTTACATACACAACCTCTTAGCAAAACCTGCTACCATGGGTAATTAAAAAAATAAATCCCAGCTTTCTGTAAAGTTTTGCGGGGGAGATCCCAAAACACCCACTGGCCAACATCAAGTGACTTGACAGTTCCATTTCAGCAGTGTGCAAATTGACAGATTTTGAAGGATTTCCACAGAATCTGCATGCTGCCCGAACGCAGAGCGCTTCCCACCCAGCGACTGGTATTCCACAGATATTTAAACAGCACCCTAAATAACGAGTTCAGCAAGAGCAGCAGAGAGCCAGCGAGCTCCATCTTCCTTTTATAGCAACTCTGAGCAGGCAGCGCTTCCCAGTCCCAACACATGGTTGAACACGTGTGTGTGTGCGCGCCCCATTTGCCTTTTAAGCAAGTTACAAGCAGGCTTTTACATCCCCACCAAGACCTGCAGGTACCTCTGTATCCCACAGGCACATATATATCCCATAGGCACCTCTGTATCCCACAGGTACATATATATCCCATAGGCACCTCTGTATCCCACAGGTACATATATATCCCATAGGCACCTCTGTATCCCACGGGTACATATATATCCCATAGGCACCTGTGTATCCCACGGGCACATATATATCCCATAGGCACCTCTGTATCCCACGGGTACATATATATCCCATAGGCACCTCTGTATCCCACGGGTACATATATATCCCATAGGCACCTCTGTATCCCACGGGCACATATATATCCCATAGGCACCTCTGTATCCCACGGGTACATATATATCCCATAGGCACCTGTGTATGCCACAGGTACATATGCATCCCAGAGGCACATATATATCCCATAGGCACCTCTGTATCCCACAGGCACCTCTGTATCCCATAGGCACATATATATCCCATAGGCACATATATATCCCATAGGCACATATATATCCCATAGGCAGCTCTGTATCCCACAGGTACATACGTACCCCACAGGTGCCTGGGGGCAGGAGCCCTGGCCATGCCCCTGGGCCACGCTGTGGTGGCACAGCTGCTCCTGCCTCCAGTCCTCGCAGAAACCCCACACCGGGCTCACCGTGCCCGCCCTGCCCCTCCAGGTATCCCTTCAGGATACAGCGGGACAAGGAGGAGGAGGAGGCCGTGCGGCCGCGGGGCTCTGGGCCTCTTACCACGTACCATCTCGATGATCTTGGTCTTCTTACCCGTCTTCTTCTTCATGGTGAAGATGTACTGCGCCAGCACCACCCCGCCCACCAGCGCGCACACGCTGGCGCTCGCCATGGCTCCCACCTTGGCCACGGCGGTCCTGTCCATGGCGCTGCTCCCTCCGGGATAATTCCCGCAGGGTTTATTCCCCCCGGGATAATTCCCGCAGGGTTTATTCCCCCCGGGATTACTCCCGGCCGGCCCAGGCAGCGCTCCCGGCGCGGCCCCTCACACCGCCCGCTCCGCCGCCGCGCCCGGCCCTACCACTCCGCGCCGAGGGAGGGGAGGGCGGAGAGAAGAGAAGGGGCGGGACCCGCGGCGCCCCAAGGGGCAGAGCTTCCCTGCCGAGGACCCCGAAGAATTAAAAACCACGACCCGTCGGCAGGTTTGTTTTTTATTTTTTGGCCCTCACTCCTCAAAACTCAAAAAAGGATTCCTCTCCTTCCCACCTCCCCCCCCCCCTGCGGAGGAAGAAATGGGAGAGCCCAACGGGCGGCGCCGGCCGCGGCGCTCCCCGAACTACATTTCCCGAGGTGCCCGCGGGGGGGGCGGGCGGACGGACGGACGGACACACGGGCAGACAGACGGACAGACACACACGCACGGACAGACAGACAGACGGCGGGATGCCGGGCATGGCGGAGGGAACGGGGATGCGGCCGTAGCGCCTCTGGCCGCCCCTCAGCGAGGAGCCCCCGACCGCCCCGCGCCACAGGGGCCATCGCCCCCTCACGCAGCCCAAAGTAAGCCCCGGCCGGGCGGTGTGTGCCGTGTCCCGCCCCACGGGGGTGTGTGGGGATGTGGGGGTGTTGTGTGGGGGTGTTGTGTGGGTGCTGCACAGCGGCTCCGTGAGGGAGCGCTGTGGGCACGGCTCGCCGGGGCGGGTTGCCTAGCGGGCGTAGCGACACGGGGATAAATAAATAAATCAATCAGTATTTTAGCTTGCCAGACTCGGCATCCTTTAAAGAGGAAAGGCAAGGGCTCGCAGGCTGCGTTTGCCCCGAATCCCGGTGTTTCTCCCCACAGGGTGCCGCCCCGGGCTGTGGGATCGCGCCTGTCCCGGTCCCTGCGAGTTGGGAATTGGGATCATGTTATTGTCGGGCCGCCCACAGAAGGATTAGTCTCCTCCACCCCTCCCTCCCTCCACCCTTCTGAAAATAGCAGCAGGTAAGGAGCAGAAAAGCTGATTTGTGCCCTGTATGACCGAGATCTTTAGTCGTGTCACTGGAGCATCTTCAAGGCGATTACTTGGTGGAGGTTTTGGTGGTGTCTGTTTATGCCTTCGTATTCTTTTCTAAAAATAAGATATCTTGCAGAAGATTTGCCTCAGGATAATTTGGTTTTTTTGCTGGTACTCCTTGGTAAGAAAGAGCCTCAGTTCCGTGATTTTGAAAACTTTTTGTTACTTAATGCTTGTAAGAGACGACTTTTAACTTTTTTTTAAAAAGCTTTTATTTTGTTGCATTTTCTTCATATAACTAGCAGTGTCTATCACAACTAATTTAACTAATGACAAGGAGATTCCTAAGGTTGTTTCCTGATCTACATGACCATCTGGAAATAACATTTATTCAGCTTGCACTAGTGGAATGTGAAGCTGAGAGGTGTAATATACTTAATAAAAGCTGCTTACAAACAAAAGAAAAGCTGTTTGTATAAACAGTTTTATATTTATTATTATATGCTCTAACAGTGGTTTGTTTCCTTTCCAGTAAAGAAGAATGTCCTTGTTCAAAGCTAGAGACTGGTGGTCCACCGTCCTTGGAGAAAAGGAAGAGTTTGACCAAGGCTGTCTGTGTGTTGCTGATGTTGATAATAGTGGCAGTGGACAAGGTAAATTCAGAATTATGTGCTTGCTGCCTTGTAAGCCACACAGCTGCAAGTTTGCTTTGACCAGTGCACTCTGAAAGCTTGTTAGCCAGGCTAGTTGGCTAGGTAGTTTTAAGTCTGCTGTCTTTAATGTGACCTTGTAGGCTTAAGACAAATTCAGTGCTCTCTGTTTATAGTTGTACATTTCTAAACATGCTAATCCTTGGTTGTATCCACTAGTAATTTCTGTGATGTCTTATTCCCTCAATAGTAAATGTTTTAGAATAAAGTGTTTTCAGTTAGTCATGGGAGCAAACACATTGTAAGCTGTTGTAAAAACTTAAGGGGAGAGAAAAAAGGAAGGTAAGAGCTAAAAGAGGAAGGCATAAGCTAAGAATTTAGAAAAGGTATAAACTAAGGTATAATGTATAAACTCAGAAATTAAAAAAACCAAACAACCCTTTTGGTCTGGAAAATAAGGCACAATTGAAATAAGTGACTCAGTGTGAGTAAACCCTGCTATTCTGTGTAGTTTTTAATAATGTGAAATGGTCTTTGCTGTCAGGAAAAGTTTGTGTGTGTGTATGGTTTTTAAATTAATAAACACTTGGGATCTTTATGATACACTTGTGCTCACCTGGGAGCTATGTTTTTGCTCCTTAGAGGTACTTTAATTTGATTTCACTACTGCCATACTCTTCTAAAAGTGTTCTAATTATTTTAACTTTAGATTGTCCCTTTTCAGGAGGACTTGAATAAAGTTGAGCTGTTACTTATTTGGTGTACAGCCCTTTTCAGTAGAAATTCATAGAGTCATTTAGGTTGCAGAGGACATTTAACATGGAGTCCAACAATTAGCACTCCGTGTCCACTATTAAACCATTTCCTTAAACACCATGTCTGCATGTCTTTTAAATACCTCCAGGGATGGTGACTCAACCACTTCCCTTGTCAGTGTCTTCCAATGCTTTTGGTGAAGAAATTTTTCCTAATATTCAGTCGTAGTTGTATCCCTTGACCCTTCCCCAGCTTTGTTGCCCTTCTCTGGACATGCTTCAGTATGTTCAATGTTCAGTATGTTCAATGTTTTTATTTCTGTGAGGGGCCCAAAACTGAACACAGTGTTCAAGGTGTGGCCTCACCAGTGCTGAGTATGGAGGGACAATCACTGCCCTGGTTCTGCTGGCCACCCTTTCTCATACAGGCCAGGATGCCATTGGCCTGTGCCCACCTGAGCACGCTGCTGGCTCATGTTCAGCTGCTGTCCACCAACATCTCCAGGACCTTTTCTGCTAGGACATTTTCCAGCCACTCTGCCCCCACCCTGTAGCACTGCGTGGGGTTGTTGTGACCTGGCACTTTGCCTTGTTGAAGTGCTTGCAGTTGGCCTTGACCCATTGATCCAGCCTGTCCAGATCCCACTGTAGTGCCTTCCTACCCTCCAGCAGATCAACACTCCCACCTAACTTCTTGTTATCTGTGAACTTACTGAGGGTGCGCTTGATCCCCTCATCCACATCATGGATAAAGTTGTTAAACAGGACTGGCCCCAGTACTGAGCCCTGGGGGACACCACTTGTGACCAGCCACCAGCTGGATTTAACTCCATTCACCACCAGTCTCTGGGCTCAGCCATGCAGCCACTTTTTTACCCAATGAACAGTGCACCTGTCCAAGCCACCAGCAGCCAGTTTTTCCAGGAGAATGCTGTAGGAAATGGTGTCAAAGTCTTTACTAAAGTTGAGGTAAACAACATCCACAGTCTGCCCCTCATCCACTAAGTTGATCACCTTGCTGTAGAAGGAGATCAGGTTTGTCAAACAGAACCTGCCTTCCGTAAACCCATGTTGGCCGGGCCTGATCTCCTGGTTGTCCTGCATGTGCTGTGTGATGGCACTCAAGATGATCTGCTTCACGACTTTTCCCAACACTGAGGTCGAGCTGACAGGCTGGTAGTGCCCTGGGTCTTCCTTCTGAAGTCATATTTGTAACAACGGGTGTCACATTTGCTAATTTACTGTCAACTGTGACCTCAGCAGTTAGCCAGGACTGCTGACAAATGATGGAGGGTGGCTTGCTCAGCACTTCACCAGCTCCTTCAGTACACTGGGTGGATCCCATCCGGCTCCATAGACCTGAGTGTGTCTCAGTGGTGTAGCAGAGTGCTGACCCTTTCCCCTTGGGTTATGGGGGCCTCTGTTTGCCAGCTCAGGGGGCTGCATACCCAGAGAACAGCTGTTCTTGTTCTACTAAAGACTGAGGCAAAGGTGGCATTAAGTACGTGAGCCCTTTGTCACTGTGTTCCCCCCTGCATACAATAAATGATGGAGATTCTCCTTGGCCCATCTTTTGTTGCTAATGTGTTTATAGGAACAGTTTTATTGGCTTTTATGTCAGTAGCCAAATTAAGTTCTGCTTGGGCTTTGGCCTTTCTGATTTTCATCCTGCGTAACCTCAGGATACCCTTGTAGCCCTCCAGCAGTCATCTGTTAGGTTGAAGTCCTCCATGAGAGCAAGAGCTAGGGATTGTGAGACTTTTCCCAGCTGCTTATAGAATATTTCATCTGTCTCCTCATCCTGATTGGGTGGTTTGTAACAGATTCCCACCGTGAGAGTCCTTGTTGGGTTTTTCCTTGATTCTTACACATAAACACTCAACCCTATCGTCACCATCACTAAGCTCTAGACAATCAAAACAGTCCCTACCATGGAGGGCTACTCTACCACCTCTCCTTCCTTTAGAGGCATTTATAGCTATCCATTGCAGCACTCCAGTTGTGTGAATCATCCCACATAGTTACCATGATCTTTCTGTCATGGCAACTGTGTCATAATTTTCTGGCTGCATGATGGCTTCCAGCTCCTCCTGTTTGTTGCTCATGCTGCGTGCACTGGTGTAGACACATCATCTGGGTTATTGATCCTGCCACCTTCTTTTGTGGCTAAGTTCTGATTCCTGTGTGACCATTCTCAAGCATTTCTGTGGTTTCTAGCACGTTAATAACCCCTGAGCCTTTGCTGCCTTGTAGATCTCCATCCCCTGCCCCTTCTGAGATGGCAGAGGGAAGGACCTTGCTAAGCACGCTGTCCCTCAAATACTGCCACGACACCCCCAGTTGTATCTCTGGCCATCCTGCCTTTCTCCCTTTCCTCCTTCAAAGCAGTTTAAAGCTCTCTCAACACGACCTCCCACTCCTGAGCTAAGATCCTTTTTCCCCTTTGAGAGAGATGTATCCATCTGCTATCAGCAGGCCTGGTGTCACGTAGACATCCTTTGGTTTGTTTGTTTGTTTGTTTGTTTGTTTTTCAGATAAAGTTATTGTGGGCAGTTACATGGGATATCTCCGAATCTTTAACCCACATCCTGTGAAACCTGGGGATGAGGTACAAGCTGAGGACTTACTCTTGGAAGTGCAGTTGCGAGAACCAATATTGCAGGTGGAAGTGGGAAAATTTGTTTCGTAAGTAAAAGGCTGGCTATGCTGCTGTTTAAGTCTCAGATGTGATTTTCTGCCTTTGTTTTGGAGGGTGAGCTTTCAGTTTCCAGATGGACAACTGTTAATCACATCTATGAATCCTGTGTATGCATTTGATCTGCATCATCTTGATATGAGAGGATTTTTACTGAAGGTATATGTGGAGGATAATCTGCCAGATACTGGTACAGGTTTTTAGGAGCATGTAGAACAAGAAGAACTTTATATTGAAAGTTATATTTTAAGGTATTAAGAAAACTTGACTAATTTATTATGATCTAAGATGTAATATTGACCAGTTGTTTTGTGTTTGATAGAGTATAGAACTTTAGTTCCAAAGATTTTAGTGGAAGTAGGTGGCCATGTAGAGGAAAGATGCTATGGCTTTAAGGAAAAGATCTTATATTTATCTGGCTGTAAGAGAATCTACTTAGAAGAACTTTATTTTAGAAATTAGTTCTTAAAAGTTTCTTTTTAATTTTGAAATTAACTTATAATACTGCAGCATGAGCTTTATTTTAAAAATTAGTGAAAAACCTGTACTAAACATGGGAAAGACTTGTGCTCTGAGTCCAAAGGCACAAGCTGGAAGGCTTACATCAGCTGGAGATTGTTCTTTTATTCAAGTACTCATGGAGTGACCCCCTGCAAGAATTCTAATGCCTTACCCTGTGAAATGAGCTAAAACATTTTCTACAGTTACAGCACAAGTACTTTCTCTGCTGGACATACTGCTTGGGTTTGGGTAAAGAAAATAGGAGGGTTCAGATGTTGCATGCATCTGGTACAAAAGTGAAAGTTATAAAAAGTAGTGTCTGTGGTTGCTGGATAATACTTGTTTGGAAGGATGATCCTCATATCATCTCTCCATGAAGGATTAACAGCAGCTTGTTTGAAATGAGTTTCAAGCTAACTTGGGAAAATAGTTGGGTTGCTCTTCCTATTTAAATCTAAAATCATGTCCTGAAAGGATTAATTTTGATTTTGAAATGAACTCCGAATACTTCAGTGTGAATTTAAGAAGATCAGTACTTCTGATGCTATCATCTAACACTCAGACCTTTGCATTCGACTCACACATGGAAGCAATTTCAGTACGTTACTTGAATTTTATCCTGTATATATTTTACCTGTAATTTATTTAAAAATAATTGTTTTTTACCCTTCATTACAGTGGCACTGAAGGACTTCACCTGGCCGTGCTGCACTGCCGAAAACTCTGTGTTTATGCTGTTTCAGGTTAGTTCACAGAGCCAAGCTTTCCAGTGATTTTAAGTGTATTCTAAGGTTTGGATTAGGTGAATGGTAAACTTGTATAAACAGTGTTTGCTCATCATCCCTGACGATCTGCAGTCATTTTGTCCCACTCAAACTCATGTCTGAAGAGGAAACATTAGTAATTTAGGGCTAGGTATTTCCCAGAGGTGAGCAGGGTTTGCTGATCTGCTCAGTGCCTGAGGAGCTGTGATGTGTGTGATGGCCTGTGGTTGGTAGTGCTTGGAAACAACTAGTTCTCATTCCAGCTTTAGGAGTGGATGTTACTGTTGAACGTGCTAATGAACAAATGGGTGTACAATGCCAACTTAGTTAGCTCTTTAGAAAGAAACACTTACAGCTATTTCTGAACTCAAAACTCCAGAGAATTCCTTAGAAAGCCAGAACATGGGTAGGGTAGCCCATGAGAGGAGAGGAGAGGATAATATCAGTATTATCCTTAATACTGATAAGGAGGTGAGACCACTATGTTTTTCCTTACATCCTTTCTTCTACTGCCTTGGCTGGAAATTCTATTTGATGTGTTCTGTCTGCTTCTCCCTGACAAAGGCAAGCATCCTTCAGGGCTGACTGAAGTAATTGTTTAAAAGCTGTTTTTCATTTTAGTTGGAGAAATTGCCTAAAAGGGGTTAGCATGAGCTACAAATCTTTCATAGTATGTTGTTAAAGATGGTGCTGAGATAATCTTTGTATAGTAAAACTGTGGTAGGATTTAGTTTATTATTCGCTCAAAACACCTTTTTCCCAGCTGATGTGACTTGACAAAAGTTTGGGGTTTTTTAGCATTTTTTTTTAATTAATTGATCCTTACGTATTACCTTCTTCATGGGCTGAAGGGAAGACTTTAATTCTTAAAAGAGGACCTTTGGTTTCTTTAGAAAGACTTTTTGAATTTCTGCTACTTCCCTGAAGGAGTCATGAAGGTCAAATTCATGCAGACCTTTTCAGAGAATGTGATATATATCACAAAATTATTTTTGTTACCACGTATTTGTCTTTTCTCTTTGCCTTGTTGATCACTACATTTAATTGCAAACAGATTAAAGGCAAGTGATAAGTGTGCCCTAAACATAGCTTTGTCAAATTATAGCTAATGACTACTGCAGCTTAATTTGAGATGAATACAATTACAGCTGAGGTTGGCTGTTGGTTATAGAATATTCACTGAATAACTAGAGAAAGTAAGAATTCCCCTTTGAGCAGGCTCTTTTTTAATCTTAGAAGAGTGCCTAACATGAAGAAAAATACATTTAAGTAACAAAATCACAGCCTCTTTTAGGTCTTTTTACCATGTGTAGTATAAAGAGACCTTATTTCTGGTGCTGGCCTTTAAGAACTTCGTAGCCTGGTGATTTTTTTTTTTAGAGAAAGCAGCAGTGTGAGCCTCCTTAGCTCAAAGTCACTAGGATTACATTACAGTTTTTTTCAGGTTGTTTACGTTGGTACTCAATTACTTCTTCCATAGTATGTGGATCAAAGGAAGAAATATATGCATTCTGTTTTCTGTAGGAACTCTGGGAAATGTGGAACATGGGAACCAGTATCAGATTAAACTGATGTATGAGCACAATCTTCAGAGAACTGCATGCAATATGACTTATGGTCCATTTGGTGGGGTAAAAGGTAAGCTTCTCATTGTATATTCTTTATCATTAGTTGTTTAACTGTGAACTTAAAGTTTGAAAGGCAACATGATGCTGCTGTCTAGAGGAGAACATCTTTCTATGAATGGTGGTACCTTTTGCCTTGCAAAATACTTTAACATCTAAAAATAATTGTTCTCCTTTGTGATTCAATTCTGTTTTGCTTTTCTGCTCTTGCTTATCCTGGAAAAGTTAAAAAGTGAACATCTCTTCATTTGCTGAACCTAAAATATCAAATGTCTTGAAAGATATGTAATGCAGACTTCTGAAAATCACTTAAGCTTTGACTGAAAAAACATAACAGTGTACAATAATATTTATGGTGTGTTTTTATATTTGAATGAGTTTAAAAGAGAGCAGTCTTTTTTGAACTTGTGGTTGTTTTTGTGTTCCAGTGTGGAAGCATTTAGATTTGCTTTGCATGACATCTCTCTTTCTTCAGAAATAAAGTTTGCCCAACAATCTTGGGGGGTGGCAGTAATCCCCAAAATCAGTGTCCCTAAAGTGTTGGCAGAGTGGTGGTCACTTGCCAAGGTGGAAATTCTTCTGGGTCAATATGTCAAGTAGGTGCAGACAGTCCCTCTGTTCTGTGCCTGTAATAATCTTCTAGTAATAATGCTACAAGGCCTTGCCCTAAACTCATACTTGTCCCTGGGCTTAAATTCAGCTGACCAAAATTCTGACTGATTGAATAGATTTTTACCTACTAAATCCAACGACCCTGGGGAAAATGGTCAACTCCCGTGGGTGAGAAGGTGTTAATGCTATGAGCATCTTGAGGAGTGAGAGTACAGAGTGTGGGCATCTTCCTGTTAGCAGCAGAAAGACTTTACTAAGTCTGAGAAGAGGGAATAATGTGCTGTCTGGCATACTACAGTGGAATTGCAGTAACAAATGTACAGGGAATCATAAACTGAGTGTTGGGAGTGTCTGGGAAGGCTCAGGAAGAATAAAACAAGTACTCCTGTACTACCATGTCGTTCTGCAGAATAAACTCTGGGTTTTTGACATGCATCTGTTTGCCATGGAGGCCTGAAGAGAGGTCTGAGCACCAGCTCAGTCTTGGTGCCAGACCTGTCTCCTGAGTTGTGCTGGCTGCAAGTGATGTAATGAAGAAGGTGTTTTTGCAAGCTAGGGGGACAGAAGGGACTGTTTACTTCAGAACTTATCCAGCCAGCCACATGCTTTGCACGTGAAATGAGGGCCATGCCTGACAAAGCAGCAAGAACAGCAGAGGGAGCTCTGTCAAGTTCTGCAAACTTTGCTTAGTTTTCTAAGAGCACTTCTGTGTCAGCATGTATTCAGCTTTCCTCTTTTCTTCACCATGCTCCAGTTCACATAAATATGGTTATTGCTGTTGCAAAAAGAGTGATCTCAAGTTATAAATAAACAAGGAAGGCAGAGATTTATATTATGTAACGAATGATACATGTTCACATAGAGTCAAGATGCTTTCTGTTTAAGATCTAAATGTAGGAAAATTGCAGTGAATGTTCATGTACCTGATAGCAGGCTATTAAAGCATCAGAGAAATTGGCAAAATGGATACTGGAGAAAGTTCTTGTTGGAGAATGAAAGAATATTCTTCTTTTTTTTTTTTTGGGTAGATTTCCCGGACTGAATGTTCTTTTTATGTGGCTTTTCAGGACTATTTGATTAGATTTCTTGTCAAGGATGTGCTTTTAATCTTGCCCCAAGCTTTTTGCAGTGAGTCTATTTCAGTTTTTTTAAGTATCATATTTACTATTCTATTGTCTCCTTGAGGTTGGAGAATGACAGTATTGTGGCTTTATTTCCATCTTGCAAGACCAGCCAGAGTGAACCAGAAAGGAGGTCGATAAAATGTTATTAATTTTTGTAAATAAATGCCTGCCCTGGTCTGGCCTGCCATGCTATCTATATGTATCTACATTTGGCAGATGTTGTGGGGGGCCACTGAGAGTCTGTAAATATAAGAATAATGTGTTTTTTTACTATCAGCCTTCCACAGGTTTCCCTGGAATTCTTTGCAGGCATCTGCTAAGAGTCTGTCTGGCCTTCAGCAGGGGTTAACTCATGATGGTGGCAGTGCAGCAGTCTGACTTCTACACCCACTCTGGGATTAGACTAACAAAACATGAGGGAGAGTTCTTGTATTTACTTTCTGCTGTTACTGCTGTGTCTAATATATGTCTTACTGCTGTACTCAAGCATCCTTGAACCAATGTGAAGGTGAAGGAGGCACCTCACAGGTCCTGTTTCCAGAGCCACTGAAGCAGACGCAGGAGGAGGAAAGGGAGCACACAGGGCAAGCATGCTGTGGGAGTGTGGGGAAGGATGGTGTATGCTGGTCCCCCAGGAACATGATCTTCCCTCTGAGGAAGCACAGAATGCTGCAGGAGTTGGCACAGAGCACCTGATCTAAAGAGTTTCTCAGTCCTGCTGGGATTTCTCTTTTTTTCCTTCTTTTATGGAGCTCTTAGTCCTATGCCTTCAGTGGTAAAGAAGCCCGTTCTGCCCAGCTGTGTGAGTTAACACTGACAAAAGGAAAAACAGATTGAGTTTGCAGTTGTGAGGGATGTGGGGCAGGTGAGGAGTAAAGTCAGGACCCCGAACTTTAGGCAAGCAAACTCCCAGCTCTTCAAGGAGTTAAACTGCATGTCTCTTCAGCTGAAATGTGGTGGAGATGTAAAACATACAAAGTACAACTGTCACTTCTCAACTGTTGGTTTTTTGGCTCTTGTATAAAGAAAAAAGCTATTATAGATTTCTCTGTGGAGAGAATTGTGAAGGGAAGAAACCTATGGGGTAGCCTAGTTGCTAGATTTCTTTCTTGCTAGTGTCTTCAGATTAATGATTGGCTCTAGGAGCAGTTTTCACAGATGTTCTCATAACAGGAACAGATGAAGAAAATCAACAAACTCATTTATTATCATCATAGAAGGTCAAAGCCTATATTAAAGAAACTATTAAAGCTATGGAATAAAAAAGCCAAAGACTGAGAAGTTGACCAGTGGCTTGCATAGATTAACAGTGTGCAATTTTCTTAAAAAGAGCAGAGTGTGAATTGTGGTTGTCACCACTAGGTGGTCCTCTCATTACAGTTTTGGGTTAGTGGGCTGCCTCCCTAAAGCTGCATTTATCCTCGAACTGCTGCTACAGGTGCATTTACTGCAAGACTTAAAAGCGCTTTCTGAAAACCTCTGTAGCTAAGTGTTTTATTGATTGTAACAAAATGTGTTCTGTGGGTTGCAGAACTTTAACCACAAGGTGAAATGAACTTGACCCTTACTTTCAGCACAACTATTAAAGGGCCAGGGATGAGAGCAACAACCATGAAATCCTGTATAAGTTTAGCTAGAATCCTAAAAAAAGCTAATGGAAATGTTTAAAAATAGTAAATGGAAAACACCTACAAAGGTAAAATGTAAGTCAAGCATAGTGGAGGCAGGGTTAGTTGCAGCTTTCAAAATCTGTGGCAAAGGAAAGGATTGTAATGCAGAACTTTACAGTTCTTTGGAGCTTTAGCTTTATGTTTGTTCTTTGCTGCCTCTGAACACTGATGCTAAAATAAAAACAAGCTGTCAGGAAGGGACACAGGAAGATCAACTATTCATTTTATATTAAAAAAAATCTGTGTTGTTAGCCCAGCCTTTCAAAAGTAAAACTCCACTTTTAAGGCCTTGCCTTTGTTGTTTGGAATGCATATGTCTCATTTTCATATTTCTGAAGTCGTCCTCGTGATCTTAGAGCTGTGAGTTGAGTTTGTCATCCAAAGCTCCAATTCTGGCATATGGATCATTTTAGAAAGGCTGATTCACGATAAAATGATGAGTCAGTAGCTCTGAACACTGCTTTTTAACCAAGTGAACTCTTAACCAGCCACAAAATGTCACAGCCCTTAAGTAATGAACAGATTGTAAACTTCATGGTTTACTTCAAATTTAAAGAACTTGAGGGCGCTCTACCTTAAATTCTCTTAGTTTTTTTTTAAAGAAAAAGATGAAAAAGCATGCCTTTGGTGATTTATGTTGCACCCTTATCTTGGGTGAGGACTCCACTCTACAAAAATTTTACTTTATATAAACCCATTCATCACGTAATTTTTATCATTTTTACTATGGCATCATGCAATTATGCCACCAGAGATTGCTGTGCTAACAATTCCACTTTCATCATATGAAGGGGTGGTTGCTGGTAGTTTACAGTATCTTGGGAAGGATTTTCTGGTCTCACAGCTGCAGTGTCTTGTTCTGGGTTTTTGTGTCTCACATGCCAAGTCTTTGGTATTTGACTCAAGCTCATCATTTAAGATGATGAGCTCATTACAAAGTTTAAGTCTGGAGGCAGCATGGGCTGTAGCAGCCACGCCCTGGTTGTGATCTCAAGGAGTGTGACCTTGGTGAGCTGCAAAGTCAGGACCCTGAATTTTGGAAGAGTGAACTTCCAGATGTCAATGGAGTTAGTGATTGAGATCCCCTGGGAAACTGTCCTTAGGAGCAAAAGAGCTGACCAGAGCTGGCAGCTCTTTAAGCACACTTTTCTTGGGACACAAAGCTTTCCATCCCAATGTGTAGGAAATGAAGCAAGGCAGGCCAGACATCAGCATGGGTGAGCAAGGATCTGCTCTTCAAACTGAGGAGTAAGAAAGAAATGCACAGCTAGTGGAAACAGGGACAGGCGACCTGGGGAGAGTACAGGGATATGGTTCAGATTTGTAGGGGTGGGATCAAGAAAGTCAAAGCACTGATGGAACAGGACTTGGCAAGGGATGTAAAGAATTACAAAAAGTGGTTCTGGAAAGGTGAGAAAGGAAAGGCCAAGGAGACTGTACCCCACCACACCCTCCCCTTCTGTGTTGGAATGACTGCAATAACTGAAGGGAAAATGGACTGATGCCATCTACCCTCACTTCGGTAAGGCCTTTGACATCAGCCCATGTGGCATCCTTATCTCCAGATTGGAGGGACATGGATTTGATGGATGGGATTGGTGGATAAGGAATTGGCTGGACGGATGCAGCCAGAGTTGTGATCAATGTCTCTATGTCCAGGTGGAGGCTGGCGAGGAGTGGTGTCCCTTAGGGACTGCTGCTCTTCAATGCCTTCATCAGTGATGCAGACAGTGGGATTGAGTGCACCCTCAGCAAGTTTGCAGATGCCGCCAAGCTGAAGGATGGGATGAAAAAGAAGACACTAGTTTGGAAAATGCCTCTTATTCCTACATAACTGGTTCCTGTTGAATGGATCAGGGCTCAGCTAGCTTAGAGCTGTTAGCCTAAGTCCTTCTGCATCTTGAGAAAGAGCTCATATACTTCTTGTGTCCTACTGTTCTTAAAGGGAAAGATTTATTGAGGTGGAGCCTGCTCATAAGAAATGGTGGTGTTATGCCCTTATTGCTGCTTTGAAAGTGTGCAGAGCAGACCACAATTTCATTCTTTGCCTTTTTTGCCTTGAATCAGATTGCTGACTTATGTTTGAGGAAAGTACATGCAATAAATTTCTGCTGAAGTGACGAGAGAGTGAAGAAGTGCTTTAAAGTAAAAACCACTATGACTTGAAACTTTGGCAGCTTTAGAGATTATCCCAAATTTCCTGTGGTCAGCTGTGCGCTGGACTGAATGGTGGGCAGGCCAGTAGCTTGTGAATGAACAAACTACACTGTGTAAGGAGTGAATACTAAAATTCTGTGCTCTGAGGGCTGGTGTCTGCAGTGCAGCTTCCCTGAATCGCTTAGGAAGTGTGTGAATGATCACAGGAGGATGGCCTTTCCCAGGGGGAGGGTTCAGTTCTGTGCTTGCTCTCCAGGGCATTAAGGTGGGTGCACAAACACTCCCAACACTTCCAGGTTTCTTTCTTTTTCAATTTTTTTTTTAATTTTCTATTTCAGTTTTGAAGATTTTGTCTTCTACCTAAGAACTACAGAAACAGCACATGGATAGCTTACCAGTGGGACACACAATCTACTGGGTTACTCTCGAACAGAGTACTGATTTTATTTAGTGGCAGACAGAAAGCAGAGTTTATTAACCTTGCTTTCTTAGCTGCTGAGTGGTGTTTGCTTACAGATAATGGCTTTGCATTGCAAAAGCACTGTTGCTGTTTTGTGTGATTCCACAAAATATTCTTGCATTATCTAATATCTAATATTTAAATAATAAGTGAGTTCATCCTGGTTTTTATATAATCTCTTCAAAAGATTTAGAATTGGATCCTCCTAGTAATGCACAAGTTTCGAAATTCACTTTTTCATCTGAAACCTTAACGCCCTAAGCTGGCTTCTAGAGTAGTTCAGATTTATTTGAAGTTCTTTGATGGATGCTGTAAGAGTAAAAGCAAATAATAAAACAATATCAGAGGGAAGTTAAAAACAAAATCCAGCCTTGATGTGAAAAAGTTACAAGCAAGAAAGTGTGAAAATACCACAAACCTATCTTTTTCTCAGCAAATGGCCTTGAATTCATTTTACTTTTATTACAGCACTGGCCTAGAGGCAAAATATGTGTGAGTGTTACCACAAAGAGGGTGCTATACAGAGGAATTTTTTTAATAATGAAATACAACATATACATAAACCAAGCAACCTTGTAACAGGAAAATTTGTAGGAAGGGTAGACCGTGCTTAACTTTTTCACAATTCTGCAAGAATGAATTTTATTAGGTGTTGGTCAGAAAAAAATTATCAGCTGAGTTTTATGCTGTAAGGTTAAATGATTCTTATGACTATGTTTAAATACAGGAGCAGTTTAAATCTGGGCTTTGATTTATTGGCTAGTTCTGTTAAGGAGCAGAATATGTAACTGTTGCCGTCCTGTTAAATTGCTTCTGCATAAGGACAGATTATTGGAAAGGCTTGGGCTCCTGAAAGTTTTTCATGGGATAGATCCACTGATGGCTTCTTCTAAATGGTTTCTCTGGTAACTTTGAAAACCTGTTGGTGTGTTTGGTTTTTTTTTTTTCTTTTAATAAGGAAGGTAGAACCTCTTCTTTAAATTGAACACATGAATGGAAAAACAATCAAGGAAAATGCTCTCTGAATCTCTTACCATCCATTTCCTTTTACCTTCTTCAACTTCTCTTAGCAGTAACAATCATAGCCTAACTGAAATAAAAATTCCCATTGCCTTCAGTATGCCAGAACTTTGCTAGATATATCACTTAATCAGCATTTTGTTTAAACAAAGCACTGTAATTAAAGTGGACTAAAACCTGTTGTAGGAATCTGTAACTTTGGGAACAGTTGCATCTTTAAGTGAAAGACATTTCTCCAAACTTTGGTCAATTCTATGTGATACTTTTTCTAATTTCCTTTGTTGAAGTGTGGCCCCCAAATGCGTGCAGTCATTGTGCACTGGTAGCATGAAATGCTTTGTGTCTTCCATGTGGGGTTATGGCTTCTGCAGTGCTCCTGCCAAGAACCAGCGAGTGCCAAGGCAGAACAATAATTACCTCATCTGTTTTTCATAGCACATGTTTATTAATGATGACCCCATCTTGCATTTGTCTTTTTGCTGACATATTGTTGACTCATATTTAATTCATCATCATACTCTAATCCCAAGATTCTTCTTCTTAGTGCTATTGCCTGCCATTCCCTGGTTTCCTGTGAGTCAATTGTCTGAGATCACATCAGATGTTTTACTTAAGTTTAGAAATACTGTCTCTAAAGTTTAGAAATGCAGGATATGTTATTACCCTGTCTAATAAATAGTTTGGCATGATGCATTTTCTGTTACTTCAAACCTATGTACAGCTTTATTATTTATATATGTACTTGTTAAATGTCCCAGCATTTCTTGTGGATGCATTTGTGTAAGATTTGTTTGCTGCCCCTATTTTTTTGATCCAGAAGAATGCAGTTTTAGTTTCTAATTATTTAGTCTATTTTGTCTTCTCAAAGGGTCTTTCAGAAACATGTGTGTGTAGCCTTTGTTTATTTTTCTAGTGACTACTCCATTACAAGTCTCTAACCTTTAAGAATTTATTTGAAAGGTCACCAAACCCTTGTTAGTTGCTATTCCTAGAGTGTTGAAATGTATCTTGTACAGGCTACAATGCTTTATACTAATTGTACTTTGAGTTATTACGTTTGGTGCAAATCATTCCTATCAAAAGTCACATCATTGTGGTTTAATCCGAGCCAGCAACTTAGTACCATGATAGGGAGGAGAATCAGAATGAGGTGAAACCTGTGGCTTGAGATAAGAACAGTTTAATATTTGAAATAAATTAAAATATTATAATAATTAAAATAAGAGTAATGAAAAGGGGAGAGAGAGAAATAAAACCCAAGAAAAGCAAATGATGAGCAATACAATTGCCCACCACCTGCTGGCTGATCCCCAGCCTGTCCCCCATCAGCCCCTCACAGCCAACTCCCCATCATTTAATCAATAAAATACAAAATAAAATGCAAGATAATAAATCGTTCCTGCTGTTTAACCTGTGGTGCCCTTTCTGAGATTGCCAAAAAGTCAAGCAATAGGGTGGTGATTTTTCTGATAGAGGTGTAATTCACTGACTCACTTGACCACAAATAAGAGTCAGTCTTTTCTGTATGTTGGTTACCAGTCTGGGATATATCTAGACAAATGATCTGAATGTGGAAAGTGGCTGTGTTTCCTCGGGGGGTTCGAACATATTTAGTCAAGCAGTTTATTTCTAGTTTTAGGGGGATATTTGAAACTTCCTGAAGAGGTATAGGAGTTCCATTTAAAACTCTGTACAGTAAACTCCTGGTTTTGTATTGTAAGCTTCAGACTGTTCAGCTTTGTCATTAACTATTTTCAATGAGTTCCTTGGACATGACTGCAGTTATTCTGGAGAGGATTCTTCAGCCAGTATCTTCAATAATTCTTTAGCTCAAAAAATGAGTAAAGAATCACACAGAATGGGTAAAGGTGGAAGGGACCACTGAAGGTGTTTAGTCCAACCCCCCTCGCTCGAGCAGAGTCCCCTGGAGCACATTACTCAGCATTGTGTCCATCTGGCTTTTGAATATCACCAGAGGAGAAGACTCCACAATCCCTCTGGGCAGACTGTTCCATCACCCTCACAGTAAAGAAGTTCATCCTCATGTTCAGGTGGAACTTCCTGTGCATCAGTTTCTCCCCATTGCCTCTTGTCCTGTTGCCTGGCACCACCAAGAAGAGCCTGGTCCATCCTCTTGGCACCTTCCCTTTAGATACCTGGAGACATTAATAAGATCCCCTCTCAGTCATCTCTTCTTGAGGCTGAACAGTCCCAGCTCCCTCAGCCTGTCCTCATAAGAGAGATGCTCCAGTCCCCCAGTCACCTTTCTTGCTCTCCACTGGATCCACTCCAGGAGCTCCATGTCCCTCTTGTACTGAGGAGCCCAGAACTGGACACAGCACTCCAGATGTGCCTCACCAGGGCTGAGCAGAGGGGCAGGATCAGCTCCCTTGACCTGCTGACAATGCTCTTCCTAATGCATTCCAAGATACCATTGGTCTCCTTAGCCACAAGGCCACACTGCTGGCTCATGGACAACTTGCTGTTCACCAGGACCCTGAGTCCTTCTCCACAGTGTTGCTTCCCAGCAGAGCAGCCCCGACTCATCCCGCCTGCACTTCCTGAGTTGTCCCATTGTAGAAGGTAATGAGTTTGGTTAAGCATTATTTCCCTTTGATGAATCCATGTTGACTGCTCCTCATCACCTTTTTGTTTTCCACATGCTGAGAGATGACCTCCAGGGTGAGCTGTACTGTCACCTTCCCAGGGATTGAGGTGAGGCTGACTGGCCTGTAGTTGCCTGGGTCCTCTTTCTTGCCTTTTTGAGGACTATAGTAACATTTGCTTTCTTTCAGCCCTCAGGCACCTCTCCTGACTGCCATGACTTTTCCAAGATGATGGAGAGTGGCCTAGCAATGATATCCACCAGTTCCCTCAACACTTGAGAGTGCATTCCATCAGGGCCCATGGACTTGTGGATGTCAGGCTTGACTAAATGGTCTCTACCTCTTCAACCAAGGGAAAATCTGCCTTGCCCCAGACCTTCTCCCTGGTCTCCTGGCTCAGGAATTCCTGAGGGTTGGCCTTCAGTGAAGACCAAGAAGGTGTTCAGTGTCCCAGCCTTTGCTGCACCCTGTGTTGCAAGGATACTTGTTCCATTCAGTAGGAGTCCCACATTTTCCCTAGTATTCCTTTTGTTATTGATTTGTTTAAAGATGTCCTTCTTGTTATCCCTGACATCCTTAACCAGATTTAAGTCCAAATGGGCCTTGGCCTTCCTCGTTGCGTTTCTGCATACTCTGACAATATCCCTGTATTCATCCTGGGTGACCTGTCCCTGCTTCCACCACAGGTATCTCCTGCTTATGTCTCAGTTTTGACTGAAGTTCCATGCAGATCTCCTGCCTCTTTTGCTCACTTTCTTGCCCATGGGAATGCACCATTCACAAGTCTGAAGGAAATGATCCTTGAATATTGACCAGTTCTCTTGGACCCCACATCCCTCTAGGACATGTTCTCATGGGATTCTTCCAAGAAGGTCTCTCAAGAGGCCAAAGTTAGCTCTCCTGAAGGGCAGGGTCATTGTCCTGCTTCTTTCTCACAGGATACAAAGCTCCATAACCTCATGGCCACTGTAGCTAAGGCTGCCTCCAGCCTTCACATGTCCAAGCAGACCTTCCTTGTTGGTTAGTATAACTCCAGCAGCACCCCGTTCCTCGTCAGCTCCCCCACCATCTGTATCAGAAAGTTACCGTCAGTGCTTTCCAAGAACCTCCTGGATTGTCTGTGCCTCGCTGTGTGGTTCCTCTCACAGATGTCAGGGTGGTTGAAGGCTGCTTCCAGCTGTTTGTGTAAGACCTCATCTGCTTCATCCTCCTGGTGAGGCAGCCTGTAGTGAACACCCCCAACAGTGTCACCCTTACTGGGCTGCCCTTTAATCCTGCCCCTAAGCTTTTGAACCACTCATCCTCCCTGAGACAGAGCTTCCTGCATCAAAGTGCTGTGGGAAGCACATAGGAGTCATGAAGCTACTTAGTCTGAGGACACTATAAAAGGAGAAGCAGGAGAAAAGATGGGAAATTTCACTTGGTTTCAAGAGTGGGATTATGTTGTTCTGTTTGGTTATACATTTTCAAGTCTGTCTTAAATGGAATTTTTAAGATGAAAGATTTATTGTATCGCGGTGGCTTAAGAGCTGACTGATAAGTTTTGAAAGTACCTAAAATATTGCAAAATAGGGCCTATATTCAAGTTCAGCTGAACTCAGTGTAAGGTCTGCTTTTGATTTATCATTCACTAAAAAAAATCCATGCGCCCTACCTATTCAGACCAATGTTATTGATTTGGAAGGAGAACAGCTGACAGTACTTGTTTATGGGTGATTTGTTATTTCAGTAAGATGTCCTATAATATTTATATGATGTCTGATAGGTGTATAACTTCAGATGAGGGCAGCTTGACATTGGAAAGGTTCACAAATGAGAATTTCTCCTACTTGCTTTAGGAAAAGCATATGCCAGTATTGTAATGCCTGCATGAATGCAGAGCTCTTAGAAGATGATTTCTGCAGCTGCTAAGGCCTGAAAAATAGTTACCAAACAAGTTATAGCAGCAAAGAGAATTTAAGGGAAAAGAATTCTACCATTTCTTCATGAACCATCATCATTCAGGCCACATCTCTGCATACAGCCATTCTTCCATGCATACTTTTTTCAGCCCCCCCCCCCCCCTAATTAATCTGCTGTATTGAAAAAGAGAACAACTTTGTGTGATACTGCTTTCACAGCCACCTGAACATTTTCCCTGAGACCTTGCACTGGATAGAAACATTCACTTTTGAACATGGAAAAAATTCTTTGCTTAATATGAAGGTTGCAATAAAGAAATTTTAGCATTGTAATCTGTTTAGGGGAGGAAACTTTACCTCTCTGGTCTACACAGTGCCAAATGCCATGCTTCCTTCAGTAGGAACTCTTGTGGGTTGTATGTTGATACTTTGGGATCTCTATACTGTGTACTGGTTTTTTGTGCTTCTTTGAACCTTTCTAATGTTTTTGGCAAGGCTCCTTCCACCTCCTCAGGTTAACATGAGATTTAAAGGGATCCTTCCCAAGTTGTATAATTTGATTGGGTCATCCTCTGTGGTAAGAGTTGAATCAAGAATAGAGGGTATATCACAGGTCTCCAAAGGACTGATTGTGTGACTGAGTGCTGATTGGCTTTTGGAGATACTTTAATAGCTCAAGATTCCTTTTCCATCGGAAATCCTGCTTTATTTATGGCAGGCAGAAATCATCAAGGGTTTAGGTAGAGGGAATGCAGTTCAATGGCTGAGAGAAGCAAGAAGATTCTTTTCCTCTTACTGTGACTTGACCAGGGAGGCTTCTTACAGAGTGGGCTGTTGCAGAGGGAGCATCTCTTGTGTCGGGACTTGCGAATATGTTTTGCTACAATACTTGAATATCCAGAAGGGATTAGAAAGTAGTTAAAGCTAACATCAGTAGAATAAGGATTTGGAGTTTTCCTTAGACACTTTCCTTAGATTCTCTTGAAGTTCTTCTCTTCCTATCCACTAGTCTATTTTTATGTCCTTCCTGTTGGAGTGATTTTTCAGTTCCAGCAGAAAAGCACTTTGTCTCAGCCGGAACACCTGCGCACGCTGTGCATCATTCAGGATGAGTACTTGCATTAGCTCTGAGCGATGCAGGGCACATTTCCTTGTCCTCTTTGCGTGTGTTCAGGGTGTTGCACTGCCGTGGCGGTGCTGTCAGATCCTCTGGCCTGGAATGAATGGCTGCAGCTGAAATTCTGACCTGTGATCCCTTCTGCAGTACTGCAAGGAGCAGCCCCCAGGCCACCAAGCCAGCAAATTCAGAGCTCTTTCTGAATGTACAGGGACACGTGCTGCCTGCATTGGGTTAGGGAAGTAACCTCGGGCTTGCCTTTTACTGCAGATACATTGTTTGAAGAACCACCCAACTTATTTCCTAATAGCTTTTCCAGTCGTCAGAACTGATTCCTCAAGTGCTTTTCTCACAGTTGACCCAGATCTCTTTTGCTAAAGGAATTCTCTAAAAGGGGTTTGAGCTGGAGGAGACTTTTTTGTCTACGCTGGGAGAAATCTTCTGTGGCAAATTTCAGTGATGAACTAAAAGGAAAACATATTTACTTGTTTTGAGTCAGGACAGGAACAGTGTATGGGAATACAGTTTGTGTGCATCACTTCACTGGTCAGTGCATTGTGGATTTAACTTTTTTATCATATTGGGAAGACATTTCCCACGTATCACTACGGGGCTCTTAGGCTACTGAGTGTCTTACAAATGCCAGTTTATCTTTTAATTTTGTTTCACTGGTGCTTCCTTCCACATGGAGGTTTTTTTACTGGAGCATTTGATTACCATCAAAGGCAGTTAAAGTTTTCTCTGCTGACGTCTTCCTAAAATCCGTAACTTTCTGAAGCCTTTTCTGATTTCCAGTTTATCCCACTGTAGTTTTCATTGCTTGATTTCACGTGGTGCTCAGCCTTGTGATTACATAATGTACTTTTTATGAAAATGACTTGGTGCCAGAGGAGAGGCTCAGAGTAGAGGAAATCATTAACATGCAAAAATCTTGAGCTCCAGAATTGCTCTAATTAGAAGCTTATTTCAAAAAAACTACCCCCTGCCTCTCATTTTATCTTTGCATTAACACTAAAAATAGGTGGTGGCTTAAAAGTGTGACATGAATGTGTTGGTATCCTGCTAGAATATCAAAACTACAAAACAACAGTAGCTAGACTTGTGCTTAAAAGTAACACTTTCTGGCTGAGGGACCTTCCTCTTGAGACACAAGCTGCTGAAACTATGTAGAGTACACTAAGCGATTCCATCTGATATGCAGAAAACACTGTGGTTTATATTTTCACTTTATAAATGTGTCACTGGCAAAGCCAACTGGCTGCAATAAGGTTTTTTGAAATGGACATTTCTGGCTGAGCTTTTGGAAGACTGGATTTCTTAAAGTGGAACATAAAAACTCCGTTCACTAGCTACACATTAAAAACAAATGGCTGAAGGAAATAAGTTGACCTATAAAAAGCTGGGAAATAGAGTTCATATACAATTTAATTTTCTTTAATTAAGCCTTACATGGAATAGTTTGGATAGCTGGAGTTTGATCCACTAGTGCAAGCTAGTTAAACTCCAAATTTGAAAATTAGTGAGTAGGAGCAAAGTGGTGGGTATATTAAGAAGTGCTGCTGTGCTTTCAAAGGTCAAAAGAGTGACTGGTGACTCAGTGTTGTGTGCCTATATTTGTTATTTGAATTGTAGTATGTCTATCAGAGTATCACTGCATGTCAATTGTATCTGCTAGAGTTGTCATCAGAAGATTAGAATTAGCAACTTAATTGTATATTTTAGACAAGCTTAAACCCTAAAGGTTATGATTAGTAGTTGTCTTAAGATAGTTTTCTCACTATCATCAGTATAACCAAGAGTATCTGATATTTAATTCTAAGATATATAAGTTTTCTGTGTTAGTAAAGGCGTTCACTTTACAATTAAATGTCTTTTTCTTTTGATCTTGTATCAAGCAATATTGAGAACTTTTCAAAACAGAATAGCAACAGGGAAAAAATGTAAACATAATTGCTGTTATAATTTTTTGTGCCTTTTATTATCCTCCTGATTTTGTCAATATCTTTCTAAGGATGAAAAGATGAAAAATAGGAAGCCTTAAAAACCCCAAAGTACAAATGTGTTCCACTACTGTGCCTTCTAAAAAACATTTTGAATCTGCTCTCTGTAATCAGTTTGTCTTCAGGTTTCAGGTACCAGGGAGTTCCACTGAGGGCAGACACTGAGAGCTGAGGTTCTGGAAACAGCAGCTGTTGGGAGGTGGAAGCTGGGTATCATTAACAGAGATAGCCTACCAGTGTAAAACTTCTCGAGTTTCTCTGATGGTTTCTGCTCTTTGCTCATCAGCAGCACGTGACAGGACTAAAGCCTGTGAACTTTAACACCTTAGAGGAACAGATATCTATGATAGATGCCTTGGAGTAGAGCAGAGATGAAAGATAGAATGCTTTCTCTGAATGCCTGATTTGATTCTTCTCTTTGACATTATCTAGTCCAATCCCACTTCCCAAGCAGCTTCACCCAGAAGTTGCCCAGGATTGTGTTCTATTATATTTTCATTATATCCATGAGAGGACAATCCCTTCTGGACTATGGGCTCCAGTGTTTGATGACTCTCACAGTAAAAAATTTTTAAAAAAATTAGATGTTTATATTCAGATAGAATTTCATGTGATACAGTTTGTTACTGTAGACTTCAGTTCTGTAACTGGGTGCCACAGAGAAGAGTCTCCCTCATGTCTTCTCACTAGAGACTGAAAGGTTCTAGTGAGAACCTTTCCTTTGCCTCTTTCTCCTCTTTGCCTCAACCAAAGGAACAACGTGAATTGCACCTTCACATGTCCTTCTTATCAAATGGTTGATACCTGCAACAGGGTTTATAGTACACCTTGTGAATTACATGCACAATCTGGAAAGAAGGAGGCGAGAGCTAAATACTTAGAAAATGGAAAATTCTGAAAAAGGGTTGAGGGAGGAGGGCAAGTGCTGAATCACTTTAATTTTTTTCCCTGTTCTTACCCTAAGCTAAATTTTTATTATATATTTTGATCACAAGGACAAGGACCATGAGGTACTTCAGGCCTTTTACACTGGGATTTATTTTTGAGTAGTTGAAGTTTCTGTGAAGAATCACAGTGGAGATGAACAATGTCTTGCACAGTACACTTGTTGCTTTTTCAGATACTATCTTTTTGACCTTTGTTACCTTGATATAACTGTACGAATAAAGTTTTAGTCTTATTTTTGTTTTCTTTGCTTCACCTTCCTCTCTTAGGAAACACTAATTAAAAGAGGTGGCCATTTATTTGGGTCATCCATGCATAGAGAATCATTCCTGACACAACAGGGTATTTTGATGGAGGTGAATAGACATTTGGAATGACAAGTATCTCATGTAGCATTTGCCAGATAAGGGCTTCTCTATGGATTCAGGAGAGATACATCTATCAGCTTCAGAAAGTGTTATGTTAATGATAGAGCTCTCTTTGAATTCACCAAAAATATTGTTTGTTTGAGTTGTTACCCTGCATATGAAGTGCAAACTGCATAATCAGCTTCTGATCTCAGAAGTGTCCCTAGTGAGCCTTTGAATCTAGATTGGTGCACTTGAGGCATGACAAGCCATGCCTTAAGTCCTGTCTGGGGGCTGCTGAATAATGGATGAGGCTTCAAGTAATTTACTCCAAGATGAACTGCTTTTATTTGATGTTTTTTAGTCTTGCTGGTAATACAGAGTGGGCCTGGTTTGTTTTTTCTTTCCTTGAAGACAGAAAATGTGAATGTCGAATGTGGAAAACATTACCATTGTATTATTTTCACAACAATACATATTTGTAGAACTTTCTGTTATGTTGCTTTAGTAGACTTGAAAGCATAGAATAGGTTATTTTTAAACCACAGTTGTTATGACTGCTTGTAAGGTATGGAAGCATTTAAGAACCAGAATAATTTGGTGTTTTGGAAATATTGAAACATTTCTTTAAACTGAAATTGTAAAGATTATATCCTTAGGAATTTTGGTTTGAAATAAAATATCTTACTCTTTTTTTTCCTCTTCTAATATATTCTGAATGTTATTCCCCCCCAATTTGTTTATTTTAGAAAATAAGCTGTTATTGATGTTAGAATGCTTAGTGTTCTTCCTCACAGTAAACACTCCCATAAAAGAAAATGAACCCTATTTTTGTTAGGATTACTTGTGCGTTAATTTACTCACAGTTTTGGGGTTAAAATGTATAAAAACCTTCACTTTATTTCTTCTTTGTTTCCTTCTGTTGCTGCCCCTAGGTCGAGATCTGATCTGCATACAGTCCATGGATGGGATGCTGATGCTGTTTGAGCAGGAGAGCTTTGCTTTCGGCCGCTTTCTGCCCGGTTTCCTTCTGCCTGGCCCCCTGGCCTACAGCTCTCGCACAGATTCCTTCATCACAGTGTCTTCTTGCCAGCAGGTTGAGAGCTACAAGTATGTGTCCGTGTCCAGTAATTGTAGCGTGTTTTGGTGCTAGCATTCAGTAGGCAAACAAAGGAAAGCAGTTGTGTTTAATTTTTAATGCCTTTGCTTGATTATCTGAAAGCAGGTGATAGGTAGTTGCAGGAAAGGCATTGTATGTTGTTGAGTGATTACTGTCTCTGTACAGTCAGAGAGGAGAGTGTACTGTGAGTCCTGAGGACTTTATGGCCTATTTTATTTGTATAAATGTGTGGAGTCCACCAGCTTATCAAGGCACATCATGGTGCTCCCAAGTGCCAGGTCTTTCCCTGCTTTGGTTCAGCCTAATCTGTGCTTTTGGTGTTGGAAAACGGATGAAAATGTTGGGAGCTCTTTTAGTTTGTCGGCACATTGTGTTTATTATTTATAAAAATAGAACACAGTGGAAAGACTGTGCAAGACATTTCCACTTCCTCCAAGCACAGGGACTACGTATTGTAAGGCCAACCAGATAAAAATCTAATAGGGACAGAATAAGAAAAAGAAATGAGAAAGATGCTCAAAGACAGACAAGAGGGGATTTGTGTTCACCATGGAGGTGCAGCTTGAATACATGGGGCTCTCTGATGGAAACACCATGCTGGGAGTTTAGCAAGCACCCATCTGTTTAGAATCAGATGGATGCTTGATGAATGGGGCATCATGGTGGATATCTGCTATGGAGCCTGTTTTTAAACAAGAAGCTTCCCACTTGTAGGCTCTTGTTCTCAGAGGGGGCTAATGTCTGCTGGGAGGGCAACTTCAACAATGGGGAAAGTTTCTGAGGTGCATTAGGGAGAAAGAACTCTTTTGATCCAGGTGCTAGACTGCCTGGCTTGGGAAGACACACAACTCAGGAAGAAATGTTTGGAGGGGTAATAGTCAGCATGTGCTGTTGAGTGTTGCAGATATTGGCTGCAGTGACCGTGAGATTAAGATCCTGAGAACAGTGAGGAAGATAAACAGTGAACTAAAGACTGTAGACTTCAAGAGAACAGGTGGGTTTGTTCAGGGGAGTGGTAGGCAGGATCCTGTGAGAGGCTGCCCTGAAGGGCAGAAGGGCTCAGGAGAGCTGCTGCACCATGGAAGGACCAAGAACAATCCATTTTGGGAAACCCATGTTCAGGAAACTAAGTAGCAGATGGCAGCTTGACTGGACAGGTAGCTCCTGGCTTGAATCCTAATGGAAAAAGGGAATGTATGAGGTGGAAGTTAATACCAGCTACTTGGGAGGAATATAAAACACCATGTGGGCATGCAGGGACATGGGTGAAACACCTACTGGCAGAGGGTCTGAAGGACAGGGACTTCCACAGATACCTCAGATGTAAGAAGGTAGGTCCAGGAAACTCTTTCTGCTGGGCACATTGGGCAGCTTGAACAAAGAATGCCTGCCCTGACATTCAAGGTCAGTGCCATATTGTAGGAAGTGGCCAGTACAGAAAGGATAGGGCTGTCAGTCAGAGGAACCTCCTCAAGCTGGAGGAATGGGCTGACAAGTACCTTAAGGATTTTTTTCTCATGTAATCATACATATTAAAGAAAATAAGAAAGCCACTTTTTATGGATTATGCCCTGTGAATCTAATCTGGGGAATGTTAGTTGTCACACTGCCCTGCTCTGTCACCTCGATTTCTCAAACAATACTCTTTATTATGCTGCTTAAGCTTGATCAGATGACATATTATAGATACCCTGTATTGTTTTCTTATCAGAGGACAAGATACATGTATTGCAAGTAAAAGTAATTTAATAGAAAATTCCCATTTTTCCAGAGAAATTAGAATAAAAATACTAATATAATCTTAGAATAAAATTAGAATAGAATCTATTAATATTGTCAAGGAATAAAGAAACGTTTTTTCCTTCAAAGTGAACATCTCATACGTTTTCATTATGTTCAGATTCTTGACCTTTACAACAAATGTGACTAAAATTTTTCATCAGCCTGTTACCAGTTCAGAAGTGTGCTGTTCTTCCAGTAGGAAGGGGTAGTTTTAAGGAAATTCTTCATTTGGTGATTGGTCTTTAGTGCTGTGTTAAAACGCTGTGGTACTAATCTCTAGTGTGTGTCTGAACTGTTAGGACATTAGAAGAGAGTTAAGTAATCCTTCTGAAATGATGGAAATAGATGTGCTAGGGAAGAGAAGAGACTATTTTTATGGTAGTGAATTAAAAATACAGCAGTTCTGTCCAGTGTCTTTAGCAGAACAATTTGCCAGACTTCAAATTATCCATCTTCTTACAGCTCATACAGACTGATGGCTTCATTTGAAAGCAGCATTTCCTGTGTTAATTCTGAATTCTTTCAAGATGTGAAAGCAAAATGCCTCTTATTTAAATGATTATATGCTTAATTTGATAGCTGAATTAAAAGTTTGTGTTGGTGTTCTGTGGCTTGAGGTTTTTTGCCATGAAAGAGTGAATGCAGGCAGCTGGCACTTAAACATCAGTAGGATTGCGGTTCAATGGAGTTTGGTTTGAAAGCTCTGTATTAGTCCCTGATTAGTTAATAAAATGATAATGTGCTTTTCAAGACTATCAGTGATGAAAAGAGAAGTTTATTAAGTCAGAATCTGCAACTTCTCTTACAAATGTGTTAAACTGAAAAAGGAAAGTAAATTTGTTCATACAGAGGACAGTTAAAGACGTAATTGTGCTAAAAGCAGCTTATTCAGTGTTATTAACTGGGCCATAACAGTCACTTTAAGGAATTGAATCTCTTACTCCAAGCACATAATTTATTTCTGTGAGTAAAATAATTTTAGAAACTAAAATCCTTCAATAGCAAGCACAGAATTGTTAGGATTAGAAGGGACCTCTGGAGATCATCCAGTCCAGCCCCCAAACTTCCCAACTTTTGCTAGATGTGCCACCTACTGATGCCAGTTTACTGTGGTCTCTTGGATTGGAACCACTTGGTTTACTTAATGGAGGTAATTGAGGGTTTCATTATTAGACATAGCAGATGATATTTCTGAGTATTTTAGGAGGTTTTTCAAAAGCTTAATAAGAGGAAAAAAGCTTATTTTTTATTAGGATTCCAATCGCACAAATCAAAAATAAGTTGGTTTCTTTCTTCTATCTTCATGTTCTAAGTTTCTATCCTCTAATATATTTAGCTATTGGATTTATTTTATCATCACATAAAATCTGAATAGAAATGTTTGTTTTCATTTCTACCTTTGCACTTAGCTGTTATCCTACAGTGATATTAATCTGAACACCTTTGCTGATGAAAGGTTATGTTGCAGTAGGCTTTCTAACAATCCTTTTAGTCTGGGATTTTACTGTGGAAGTATACTCATGATAATTGTATTTTATTTTTCACTTGATGTAAGAGTATTAACCACAGAGATCTCTTTTCCTTTTTAACCTTTTCAAACTTCCTATAACAGATATCAAGTGCTGGCCTTTGCGATGGATGCTGATGAAAGACAAGAAACAGAACAGCAAAGACTGAGTTCTGGAAAAAGGCTTGTGGTAAAACCTGTTTATTTTACATGCCCTGTATGAACACTGCATACATGGTAAAGACTGATCTAAGTCAGGAGTGGAAACATTGTCTGCTGACAAAGGACATGGTCCAATGCTGTTAAAGGCAATGGAAAGACTCTATTAAGGTTCCTTTGGGCCTCAGTTGTTTAAGGTTGGGCCTTAAAACTGTTGAGAAAAGACAGAACTGGGTAGTGCAAATGACAATTTGTGGGGCCATCTTTGTGATACAGAACCTACATGGTAGTAAATTAGATAAATAGGTGAATTATTGCTCAGGTTTTTAACAGGAGTCTAATTGTGACTTTGTATTGGACTGAGAAAACTGATGTCATTCTGCTTTCTACTTAGAGAAAACTCAGCAGTGAAATGTTGCTATCCTGGGCTCTTCCTGTCAAAAACCTGTGGATTCCATGGTCTTCTGGAGGTCCCTGTGACTGAGTTATTTAATATTTGACCTGCCTCCTATTAAGAGGAAGAGAATTTTATTCTCTGTGGTCCTGCAACAGAGTTGCTTGTCTGCTAAACATACACACTGCATGTGTAAAAAGCATATTCCAGTGGCTGAATGTAGAATTTTTTCAAAATGTAAGCCAGTCTGAGTCAGTCAGATGCAAGTTCTACATCTTGAATTAGGAAAAGACATGGTTTTTAAATAAGAAATTTGGAATCATCAGATATGCTGCCAGTGAAACAATTTTTTTTAATCTACAATGTGAAGCTTACATGGAGACAAATGTAATAAGCCTCTTTTTTTTCCCCTTTAATTTTTAAGATGGCACTTCCAGTTTCATATATCAGTATGTTTGCTGACACATTCTAAGCTCTTTAAGCCAAGTGATTGATGCTGCTCATATAGGAAGTGCTGACAGTTGAACTTCGATGTATTTTTACTTCAGAAATTCTAAATTTCTGTTTGACTGGCTTGGCAGGAGTCAAAAGCATTTTTTGCACGTGTGTTTAATTGAAATTTCTCAGAGGAGCTGAAGAAACAAACCAATGAAATGTATCAATAAGCAGTACTATTGTTTAAAGACATAAAGATGGGGGAGGCAGGATTTATAAATAGCTGCTTATGATATCAATGTCTGTAGTTGGAGAAGTAAACAAGCTGTGACATACACAAGCATTCTGCGCACTGAGGGGTGTTCCTGTGGCAGTGCAAGTTTGGCTTATACACCTAAAACTTCTGTCTGCTTTTCCATTTGTATATATTGGTAGAATAAATTGCCACCTCTTGCTCTCTAACCTTGTCCTTAATATCCAAGGACATGTACAGAGGCAGATTTAAATGATTCTCATGCTCTGTTCTTGGACTCAATATTTAAAATATACAGCATTTCCCTTTTGAATGGGATGTGTATTTAGATGGACTTCAGTGAACTACATAGTCATCAATTCATAGCTGTTTTAAAAAGGTGTTTTTGCTGCTTTACTCACATGAAGGAAAGTTCCTGACTGCCCCCAGAATAAGAGGGTAGCTCTCATTCAAAAACAAGATCTTGATTTTACTTTTCTCTGTTAATGATACGTAACTTGATTAGTTCTGAGCCTCCTCAAAGTACTGTCTTTAATATGCAGCTGTCCATTGATTTCTGGAGTATGTTTTGTCTCTTGAAGGTGGACTGGGTTTTAAACATCGGAGAGCAAGCGCTGGATTTATGTGTTGTCTCATTTAATCACGGAGTTTCTTCTGTTTTTGTGCTTGGTGAGAGAAACTTCTTCTGCCTGAAGGATAACGGGCAAATACGATTCATGAAAAAGCTTGATTACAGTCCGAGCTGCTTCATTCCTTACTGTTCAGGTTTGTAAAAGGAAAAGTCAACTTAACTTTAGCTGGATTACTTTTACAGCTAGGAGTGGCTTTTGTTGTTGTTGTTGTTGTTATTTTTCCCCTACTGAATAAATCTATTTTTCTGAATAAGCAGGTTGGATGGGGCTTTGAACAAGCTTGTCTAGTGGAAGGCGCCGCTGCCCGTGGCATTTAGGTTAGATATTAGGAAGAAATCCTTTACTGTGAGGGTGGTGAGACACTAGAACAGGTTGTCCAGGGAGGTTGTGGATGCCCCATCCCTGGCAGTGTCCAAGGCCAGGTTGGAAGGGGCTCTGAGCAAGCTGGTCTAGTGGAAGATGCCCCTGCTCATGGCAGGGGGGTTGGAACTGGATGGTCTTTAAGGTCCATTCCAACCCAAACCATTCTATGATTCTGTGGTTCTATGGTTTGTAGAAAGTATGTGGAACTGGAGCTCTCTCTTTGAATGAGGCAGGTTTATTTCCAAATGTTCCTTAGTGTAAAGCATCATAATTTTTAGAACCCAAATGTGTTCTCCAAATCACCAAATTGAAGTACTTGTCTAGCGTGCAGGCTGCCAAAGCAACAAACATGGAAGAATGAGACATTTTGGAAGAGTAAAATAGTGTTTGAGGACCTTCTGTTTGAGGATCTTCTGATATTTACAGATAGTTAAAAAACAACAACAAAAAATTGAATAAAACTTACTGTTATTATGTTGTGTGGGAACAACTTGGTTAGAATTACAGACTCAATACCTATTCTCTTTTAATGTTTCAAAAACTGTCTGGCAAATTTTTGACACTATGTCTTAGTTTGAACTTAAATATCACTTTAGTCTTTATAAATTTGATCTTGGTAATCTTCACATTTTATACTTTCTAATTTAAATTATCCTATAAAAAGCCCCTATAAATGCATACACTTTTAATTGGTATTCACAAGTTAATGAATGAATGAGGAATATAAGTAGCAGATCTTTAACCATTGTGTGTTTTGTCATATCTATCCTGGCATGCCAACATAGCCATTATGAATCTTTGTTTGTCATGTTTAATATTACCAAACATGGCTGGCTAGAACCTTAGAAAGTTGGGACATGTGTCATGTAATATGCACTTGAAATTGGTATCAGTAACTAATCACATATGTCCTTGGTTATTGTCAATGTATTTTTCTTAACTTTTAATTTATATAACTTCAATTATATTAATTTATGAGAAGTGATGGCTTAAAAAGGAAAGAAAAAATAGGGTAATGTTATAAGCCTCAAAGCAAAGTACTGGCTTTTGAAGTCTTTCATCCTAAAATTGTTTTTATATCTTTTAACAGTGCAAGAAGGAACAATAAACACTTTAATTGGAAACCACAGTAAGATGTTGAATGTTTATCAAGATGTTACACTGAAATGGGCCACTCAACTTCCCCACATTCCTGTATCAGTAAAAGTAGCAAACTTTCAGTAAGTAACTTGTTAAAGCCTACTTTTTTCAGATTAATCTCCAGTTGTGAAATTTGCTTCTAGATCCTAACAAACAGTTCTGAGGTGTGTAACAAATAAGGAGACTTGTGAAAAGTGTTCTTTCTTTGTTTTATAAAGTGTTCATTTCGTTAATGGGTGTGTGGTTAATTCCACAATAGCACTAGAATTGCTGTACTGTGCTTTAGGTTTCCTGTTTCTCTTGAGTGAAGGCAGAGCCTGGAGTATCAGAGCTCCAGTGCAGTAGCTTCTCTTTTAAAAGAGTGGAAAGTGAGGCTGTGCCGTGTGCTGAGATCCTTCCTTGAGACAGGAAAATAAGGGATCTCACTGAAAATCTGCTCTTCATTAAGCATTTAAGAGCATATGCCTTCCAGAGATGATTTTTTGGAACAGATTCTTAAACTCCAGTGTTAAACTGTGGAAATTAGGAACTGCTTAAATTGCTGAGGACTACAGGCACCAGACCAAAACTTTCTGTAAATGACACATAAGACAGATCAGGGACAAACTGGTTGGGTGGGGGGTTGAGTGAGGAGAAGTTAAGACGTTGATCACTTGTGCTGTGACTGTCACTGATATGAGCAAACCACAGAAAGCTTTGCTCAGTGTTTTTGCAACCCAATGTGTGCTGTTCTGTGTGCCCCCAGAGCTGGGCTGGCTGCTGGTTGCTCCTGGTTGACCACAGGGGGTGCAGTAGGAGAGTCCTTGTCAGGTGGATCTTGTGGCTGCTGTCCCAACATACACTGGATTGATAAACACTTGATAACTCAACAACTCTGACCAACTAGCTTTACTGACTGGTGCAGGGTAATCTCAGGGATGTTTGTGTTTTGTTTGTTACTAACGGTTACCTAATGTGTTTTTTTAAAATTATTTATTTTATTATTTTTTTTAGACTCTGGAGAGAGTTGGGCTGGCTTTCATCCAACGAGTCTGACAAGTGAAATATAATGAACAGTCTCAGTGGGCCACTTAGTAAAACTCAGAAGTTAATTATGCAGGATATGACAGTACAGCTTTTGAAGTACTGAAAAAAATATTTGTGTTAGAAAAAAAAGAAACAAGCATTGATTTTTACAACAGCAGATTGTGCTAACATTTGTATATACAATGATTTGTTTGGAAACTCATCATATTGAACCATCTGTTTCAATAATGCCTCTAGGAAGTTTATGCACATTCTGCCTGTTCCCTGGTAACTTTAACACTCAGCAGTTTGATCTTAGGGAGAAATCTGAGAGCCTAAAATCTGCCCCAGCTCAATTTGCTAGTTAGATTCAGAATTCCCACAGACCTCCTAATGCCAGGGTGTGGTTTGGGGTCGTGTTCTTTAGTGGGTAAAGAGACAGCAATCTGGTTGCACAAAGCTCTTTATACAGGTGCTGATGAGTGAGGGAACATGTGTGTGCCTGCACCCAATGGCCTGAAAGGCAGGGAGAGCTCCAGAGCATCTGTGCTCCTGAGCTGTGCTTCTGTCTGTGTGTTGGAAAATATGTGGTATGCTTGTGCTTCCTTCTGGCATTGAGAGTAAAGATGAGCTAAACAGCAAAAACTGTGGGAAACCTTACAGAGATAGGAGTTTGGCTTAAACAGAGCATATGTGTTTGGGGTTTTGGGATTTTTTTAATCATTGGAAAGGCAACTCTTCGTGAGTCAATGTGATAATGATTTTCTAGTACTCCATTCAAGAGAGACCTCAGTCTTGGTTGGGGTGTCTGGGCACTACTGTAACATAAATAATATGAAGTACTTTAATAAGCATGGAGTTGTTAATCCTACACTGCTGAGAGACTGAAGGGCCTTAAACATGATGTATGTCAATGATTTGCTTTCTTCACTTGTGTTGCAATAATACTTCCAAAGTTAGTGAAGCATTCTGAGAGTAGTTGTCTCTACAGATCATACATGCTTCATGTGTGTTTTCTCCATGGCATAATGTCTCTTCCTTCTCATGTATGACCCTGCCTTGCTGCATAGAAAAGCATTAATAGAAGCTATTTTGTGTAAATCCTGTGGGGGAGGAGTAGGGGCTGCCTCACAAAAGCAGTCATATACATTAACCTATAATCTTGGTATTCTAAGATCAACTGGCAAGTGCTTTACAGAATTCCAGCTATTTCTAGTGTGTGCCCCTTCTTATTCTTTATTAATTGATTTTCCCTCTAAAAATAATGTGAAATGCAGTATTTCCCTATTGCAATACCAGTATGTAAATAAGGGTAATAATATACTACAGCATTTGGGATTGAATTCCAGTATAAGCTGTTTGATTTCCATCACTTTTTCAGAAGCATGGAAGGAGAAATAAAATCAAAGATAAGTGGCTACTTATAACATTTGTAGCAAGATGCCTCTGAACTCTAAAAGTTATGTATTTTTAAACTGTTGAACTACACTTTTTTGCCTTCTGTTAAAACCTGAATGTTCTCTGTCAGGAAATTGAAAATTTCCTATAAAAACTTGTGATCAGAAATTTGAAGTACAGCGTTTATCTTATGAGTTTTACCTGAATATCTCTTTAAGTATTTCCTGAACTGGAAGTTCAGTTCTAATGATTGTTGTAGAAGTTTGTCCTTTATTTAGTTGGAAGTTTATATTCTGGCTCTGTTAATGTGTATTAGTTACTGTTTCTGACATCCTTTTAATGTCAAGGGGACTCCTACATGCTTCACACTGCCTGGATTGCTTCAGAAGTATTGCCACTTAGACCAACAATTTCAATTAATTTAAACTGCTTGGGCCTCTGTCTCAGCACAAATTTATTTTCCTATGGATAAGCCTTCTTAAACAGTTATATTTTTGCATGACCTCCCTTGTTTCTTTCAAGTTATGCCTGTGAAAAAGCTTTCTCTCTGAAGCTGAAACTCTTGAAGAAAATGGTTTAGGTGTTCTGCCTGAGCTGATTGAAAAAACCCAAACAACCTCCAAAATCCCTAAACAGCCTCTCCAAACCCTTCCTAGAGTGGTTTGAAGAGAAACAGTCCATATGCTGCAGTTGGAACAGCTGAAATCTGGGAAGTTGCACAAAGGAATGACGCGAATTCCTACTCAGTGTTGAAATGGTAGTTGTGAGCAGCACTATTTGCTGGGTATCTGTCATGATTATATCAATATCTTCTTAGCATTGGCTTCAAAGTCCATTCCCTTCTTTGTTGCCTTTTAGTTTCTATTTTTCTGTTTCATCAAAGACCTCCTTTCTAAGAGCTTCTGTGTACCTCCACGTCTGCCTTGCAAAGGAAGTTCCATGAGCAGCATCTCTTATGCTTATAGATTATAAATTATATGAATTTGTCACCGATGCTTCTTGAGATGTGATACATTTCTTTTTCTCTCCCTCTCCCCCTGTCCCTCTCCCTTCCCTCCTCATAATTCAGGTATTTGTGTAGGGAGCAAACTCATAGGGTTATGATTCCTACACAAATCACAAGAAAGTGCCTCATATGAAACTCCTTTTTTTCCTGCTGACAGGGGTAAAGGCAAGTGACTTAATATTCCCCTACAAAAAGGTGGGTTATGCATGTCAGAATCATCTGAAATAACTTGTTCATAAAGTAGCATAAAGTCACTTTTTAAGAGCCTTTCACAAGCCCTATTTGTTTTTCTGTGTCTGAATTATCCTGTCTCCATATGCTTGATCATAAAAGGTCCTTGGAGGAGATTAAAATACTGAGACAACTCCTTTTCTATTTATTTGACACTAACTCACTTGGCAAAGCTGTTGCTAAGAGTGCCTTCTTTTATTGGCTTTTATTGCCATTGTGGGCTGAGTTAAAACACATAGATAGACTATTACAGCTTGGACAGAGTCTCAGGAAAGGGATCTCTGTTTTGATCACTTCCAAGTTACAAACCTGTTTTTGCAATAGGAGAGCATGAGGCCTTTAAATCAGGCACTATTTTTTTCTTCTGAATGTTTAAAAAAATCACTAGTCTCCATTTTTGTTTCGTTTGTACAGTCTTCAAGTTGTATCTGATAAGCCTGTAAATGCTAAAATGAAGCATGACCTTGTTTTCCTTTAGAGTGACACAGACTGCAGAGTTCCTCAAGTACCTCTTCTCTTCAAGGCAGTGTTTTCGTGATGTCTCTAATTTTAGTTCTTTGTGCTTTTGTTTGTCCACCAAGACATTAAGGTGGCAAAAAATGTTGGAAGTAGACACAGTTCTAACAGGAAGCCAACCTCAGGGTTTAGGGGATGTGTTGTGGGCAGGATACTTCTTCCCTCTCAGTTCTACTGGGGACTCTTAGTACTTTAGGCAGCAGTTTATCAGTGAATGTAATGCTGAAATGAAGGATATTTTCCCCTTCAGCCACACTGGAATTTGATTAGTAATACCCAAAAGCAAAAAACTTTCGAGCCACCTGTAGTGCTGGGCTGTAGGTAATTGGATGCTTCACATATGTGTTGCCTTTTGTTTTCAGGAGCTACATCTGGGAGTTATTTAGAATATAGTAAGCAATTTTGGTTTGTGAGCATTTATATGTACCACTATATCCGTGGGCAGAAGGGCTGTTCTTCATGGAAGAAAGATTCCTGAGGCAAATAAACCACAGAACGGTGCATATGCCTTGTAAAAAGTGAAGTTACTTTTATTACAAGGGGTTGACAGCTATGGACAAGTTGGTGAAAGTAGCTAAAATATTTGCTTTCACTTTCATTTATTTGACAGGTAAATATCATTTTACTTGGTAATGGAAGACCATGTTTTCTGAACAGGAAATATAAAGAAGTCTGGAAAGGTTTTTTGTGCAGAAGTAATTTATTACCTTTAAATGTAAGAATTTTTAATTTCTTAAAATATTAAATTTCCAGGACTCAACTTTTTAGCTTGAGTTAAGCTAGTAAATAGATTTTCATTATTTGAGAAGGGATAAAAATTATTTTCTTTTTTCAACAAAAGTGTTGAAAATCGAGGAAATAAAGTAGACTTTATATGTTCAAGATGACAAGCAGGGCTACTTAGTAAGCTTTACCCACACTTCAACTCTGTATGAACTTTGAGTCTGCCTAGGTTTATACTGAGGAATTATCCCATAAATATACCACAGGGTTCCACGTCTTCACCACTGGTTCTGCTTTGCCCAGTTTGCTATCAAAAAGCAGTTTCTTTCTGTGAATTGCCAGCACTGAAACGAACTGTGATATTTGAAATGTGCTGAGGTCATTTTTTGTTGATATGATCACACCGCAGTCTTGGCTATCGGGGTCATGCCTGAACTCCTGACACCCAGCCCATTATGATTGGGTCATAGATTTATCAGTCAAAACCAGCTACCCATAGGCTGTTATGTTCATGTTTTGACTCTTTGCAAGTTAGAAAATATTGGCTTGGTCCAAATCTGAACTTGAAATTAAACCTTGTTTTCTGGCACAGAATTGCAGTACATTGGGTGGTTGGATGAAGGTACTTTGTGTAGCTGGGCTCTCCAAACAGTAGATGAAGAAATATTGTAGTTGAATTACGAATATAACGTGTAAAAGTGCAATCACATATGGGGTAATAGTGGGTGGAGTCAAAATAAAACTCCTCTCATTGAATTTTCTAGCCATCCAGATGCTTGAAAATACTTTGTTCTTCATTCCAGCCCATCTGTGATTCCTTATTACAACTGACATCACCACAGCTACCACAACTGTTAAAGAATCACCATATAAAAATGGGAAAACTTACATATAAACCCAGCAAAACTTAACACTTATTACATAGTTTTATGGAAAGAAAACTGCAGGAATCAAACTTTATAGTTTGTTGAAAGATTTTCCCTTTCTGTGTAGCAGTACCATAATAGAAGCAATGCCAGTTATGACGCACAGTGTGAACTGCTCAGTTATATGCGTGTGTATGTATAAATTTTTACTTGAGTGCTCTGTAAGAATGTTGCCTGACCTGAGAAGTTAAATGCAGAGAATTCTAGAATCCCTCTACTTAAACACAGTTGCATTTTAAAGAAATGTTTTTGAGGGGAAAAGAAGTTGCATCCATTTTTCATCGCTAATTTGCCACTTGTTAAGAGATGGCAGTGCAAAACATTATCCTTTTTAAAGGTCTTTTGAAGAGGTAAGCTTAATGCGTGTAGCTTAGCCACAAAATATGAATGTGATTGTATTTCTTTTACCTTAGTAGGATTCTGATCCTGCAGAAGACATAGGTGTGCCAAATCCTATGTCCAGCATATGCTGTGATTCATCCCTGGGCTTTCTAGCAAGCCAGCTTCGAATGGTTTTTACTGTATGATATTAAGCACATGCTCATGCTGCCAGTTCTCCTAATTTTATTGCATGTCACTTATTTGCTTTTTCAAAAAACCCACTTTTTACAGTCATAGGGTTTTGTAAAGGTTTCAACTTACTTTAGAATAACACTTAAAATATTCCTACCTTCATGGTTCTAGAGTAAGCTTTAAAAATGGAAATTCTCAAGAACAAGAAGGCGAGTAACTCCCCCTCTAGTATTTAAAATAAGATCCTTGCTTTTAAACACATAGCATGGGTTTTTATGGCTAACCCACAACTCCTCTGTGGCGGTTCATGTTGTGACAGAGTAGAATTTAGCTGGATCAGGCTCTGCACTTGCAGTTGGTTATTGAGCAGTAGGGCTGGAGTTTATCCATGTCTTGTGGCACTTGCTCTACCCATGGAAGTGCTGGACATCTTGTTGCAAAAACCGTTTTATGGGGAGTCGCAGGCTGTTGATTTTAAAGGTCTTGATTATTATACTGTTGACATGAAGGACGTTTCTTTGTGCAGGGAGCAGCACAGAGGACTTTTGTGTTAAGCTGTGGAGCTGGGAGCCATCTAGCAGTGCAAAGTGCTAGAGGTGCTTTGGAAAAGCAGCTTTGCTCCTTACAAGACAGGGTGAGGGACAATGATAAGTATTGTTAAAATGAATAGGGTACATACTTTTTCCTTACTGAAATGCTGGTGAATTTTGAGGCTTGCAGGCTTGTGAGGAGAAAGAGGTGCAAACTAATTTGAGTTGAGTGTTTTAAAAGTTATGTAATTCTTCAAACCTTTCAGAATAAATCTGTGATAAAGACACGTCCTGGTTATTGCTGTTATTTCCTTGAACATGTTATACTTCAGTGTGCTTTAGTTTTTGGCTTAAAGCAAGATCATGTATTTCTGGAGGCCTGTGTTATCACTCTGAATATTCTATTGTTATTCTACTTTGTGACAAATCCTAATGTTAACTTAGTGTTGCATTTTATATAGCTGGAGAAATAGTACAGGTATATATAGTACAGCTTGTGAAATTTTATACTGAAAACAACAAGAAACCGAGTTTGCTAATCCTTCAGATACAAATTAATTTTACATGTAACTTGTAGCACGAGCTTAAATTGCGTGTCTAGCCTGCCTGTCCCTGGTGTGCCCTGCCTAGAGGAGCCAGGTTATGTTGGTCACAGATGTCTGTCCCACTTCATGCACTGTGAAATCCTAATTTGGGGAGATTCCCCTACGTTTGTTAAGCTGTTCCGCTCCCCCTGTTGGCTGCCCGGCAGGTGGCACTGCTGGCCTGGCAGAGGAGACCCAAACTTTGGGGAGTTGTGTTGGAAAAGTAAAGGCTGGTCTGAATTGGTGCTGCAGTGAGGTGCTAACTGGTTTGTTGTTTTGCTGTGTGGCATCACCAGGTAAAGTTGCTAGTGAAGATGTCTTCACTCCCGAGGAGAGGGTGAAAGTTCCTGCGTAGGACCTGAAAGGTGGGGAATTCTTGAATTCTTCAGGCATTTAAAATGGTAACACTGTTCAAATTCAGGTTTTACTCAGTTCTGAGCCTCTGCATTTCAGTGTAAGTAAGAGGGGATAAATATTGACTACTTGTTCTAGTCACAGATTTTATGCTTTTCCACTGGTCATCAAGATGAAATTATGTTTCATTTCCCTCTCCTTCTTACATGTGGTTGATATTTTTTTAACTAGATTTGGGTCCGATATTCTGGTAAGATCAGCAATCCTAAGGTATCACATGAATGGCCATGATGAAGAATGCTTTTCTGTAACGCAGCAGCAGCACAAATTATTTACCACTTAGTGATATCCAGTATAATTACATATTGTTAAACAATTATATTTGAGCACTATATTTATGTTATATGTTTTCATGCCCTCCTAAGAGTTTGCACATCGTGTTACACACATTATATTTATATAATATAAATAGACTTTTTGAGAGCAATCAGATTATCTGTTTTCATGTGTAATTGCAGAATGGGGAAGGCTGACACAGAAAGCATCACTTCTGATGTAAGTTGAGCCAGGATTTTTTCCAAGGAGCCTGAGGGTGCTGCACAGATACAGAGAACCAAATACAAATCAGTAGGAGCTGGCACTGAGTCACACTGGGCGTACTTTGAATATTCAGCTGTGGGTGGACTTTAGATTTTGGAGTGTGTGTTTTATTTAATAAGAGTAAGATGGGCCTTTTACTCCCATTAGTTCATGTTAGAAGAGTCTTTATTACTCCTAGTCTGTTCTTCCTTCAGCATTTTATCAAATGTTTCATGCATTTACAGCTTAAATTGACATTGAAATGGAACTGAGAACAGCTGGGGTTTTCAAAAGCACTAAAGTAAAAAGTGCTTTTAAGATATGCTTTTGCATATAATTGAATCGAAGGATAAAATGAGGAGAAAAATGGATTCAAAATACTTGAGCACGATGACAGAATTAGTTTCCTAATTTAGTAGTTTTTTAAATAATACATTATCAGTAAGGAACAGAAAGGAGGATTGCAGAGAACCTGGTTTTCTAAAATGGTTGGTATGAGCAATATCAATTAAGAGTACTTCTGAAATTGAAGTAGTTTTATGAGCTATTATAAATATAAATAATTAAAGCTGTAAATAGTGTCAATAACCAGACTTTGTCCTAAGAACTGTCCAAGGCTTAGCTTGTGCCATTCAAGTAGAACTCAGAATTACAGATTCTCAGGCAATTGTTTGAGCCACCAGTTTGGTATTATATAACTGGAAACATGCAAAACATTTTAATTTCTACAAGACTTCTGTTGTGAGCAATTTGTTTAGTAAGAGAAGATCTACAAAAAACATATGCAATTATTATTACCTGGAATGAAATAAATAATAGTTTTATGAATTATTACCATGTGTGCAGGACTTCCTTTGTACTGTAAAGTTATTTTAGATATCAGAATAATTTGTCCTATACTTTTGAGTTCTTCACTATTACAGTGGCCCTTTAGATTTGCTATTACTTTGACTGTTGTGTGATACATAGTAAAAAAAAAATAGTTTACAATAAAATAAATTTAATAAGTAATTGAAATTCCAGATTGTGTGCAAAATGTGCCAAATGAAGTAATGGTATTTGCAGAGATAATTGTGTGAGTGCAGTAGCTGTGGGGAAACTACTATAAAACTGCTAAATATGCTTCCCCTCCTCCTGCTGCCTTATACAATAAAAGATTGAGAAAACAAAGCAACTTTGAATGGCTGACAAACATTCCAACAGAGAAATTAATGTATTCTATAAAAACATGTTATAACTGGTTACTGTATTGTTTCTATTGATGTACAAATTCTGGACAGCTTTTAACAAGGAGTGATTACTGAAAAAGGCTTTTTAATATTTCTGTACATTTCATGGGGAACAACCTTCTTGGGACCCAGCAGAAGAGGAACTGAAGCAAAGGAAAATGTCATTTGTAATAGTGCTTTCTTCTTAAACCATTGCGTTTGTCTTTGAGATAGTGCAGACCTCAAGGATGTCATGACTCACAGGAAAGCTCATTGAATTGGGTTTATTCTGAGGAGGAGTTTCTGAACGTTCATTCTGTAATGCTGACACAAACTCAGGAGTTAAGGAACGCATAATTTATGTAGGTAAATCACCTCATTGATTTCAGTTGATCTCATTTGATAGACTGATTAGCTGACTGACCAGATGACTGCCAGCTTAAAGCTACATAGGGAGGCCTGTATTTACAAACCACTTCTGAAAGTATTAGACTGTAGTAGTATATCATCCAAGATTTATTGCTAACAGTGTAGCTATGTTTCTTCATGCCCTTTTGATTTACACTCAGATGTCCTTATGGATCTTTCCTTATTAGATTAACAGATGCAAAACCTCAGAAAAGAAGTTTTAAGATGGTCCAAAGCCATTGCTGAAGAATTTTAGAAAGTCTGGTTTTCAGATGTCAGCTTTCTTTCTCTGGTTGTGGAACAAGCTTATGATGCAGTTTCTCTTGTTGCGCCCCCTTTTTTTAAAAAAAAATTCTTAAAGCCTTTGCTGCACCCATGACCAATATGGCAAAACTCCTTGCAAGCATGTAGTAGGCATTAACAGAGTCCTATACATTAGGTGTTACTTGCACACCTTACCCAGACAGTGTTGTGGGTCAAGTACTCACAACAGTCTGTGTCCTAGCATTGTTCTTGTGCAGAACTTGGGGTTAGCCCAATGTGCTTGTTGCATGTGCCATCCAGAATGCTTTAAATGTAGCACAGCTGTGTGTTGTGCTGAGCTTTTGAGACATAAGAAAACTAGGACCAGCAGTTCTGTGTGTAATTTCAACCACAGACCCAGTCCAGAGCAAAGAAGCCAGCTATATGTAAGTTGAAAATCAGTATTAAATCTTTTACTTTCTATTTTTAAAGCATTTGTTTGGGGGGCTCTGACACCTCCAGCCTGATGGTGCTCACAAAACCAGCTTCCTATTACAGTTTTTCTAGGGGATGCTCATACCCCTTAAAATTGCAGCAGTGGCTGGAAGCTTTTCTGGGGCAGTAAATAGTCTCAAAAGAGAAGATTGTTTCTGTTTAAGATGAGCTTATGCAGTAGATAAAGGGAACCAGAACCTTTTGATGTGCCTTCTGTTCCAGAAGGCCATTCAGATTTGCAGGTTTTGGATTGTCCAAAATACCTCCCAAGCAGTTTCCATACATTCATAGTTCAACAAGGAGATTTATTTCTTTCACTAGGTAAAAATTGCTTCCTGTAGAAAGAGACAGCTCAAGTTTATCTACAGCAATTACTTACTTGTATGGTGCCCAGTGGAGTCTTCTTTGCTGTGCAGAATTATAATGTGACTGCACAGCTGAGATGAGCTCAGTTGCAGCAGAGATTTTTCCAGGTTATTTGGTTGCAGTTGTGAAACCACCACGGGGATTGTGGCCTTGTGCTACAAACAGGCATTTTGGGCAGCCCAGCTGGACCATCAGTTACCAAAGTTAATCTGTGGCACCTGCTTGCTTTCATCATCATTATTGCTGTAGACAGTTTTGGAAGGAGGCTTCCTGCCCGGGTGTTCTGGAGCCGTGCTATAAGATAGTGCAGGAAACCAGAGAGACTTCTATTTCTCTTATATAGCTTCCTAGTTTTTATTGTATATATGTGTTTGTTCTGGAGGAGGCTCTTGAAAGGTATCAGTTAAAAAAATTTCTGATGATTCTGTATGAACACTTATATAAATGCAATATTTTTATAATGGTTTCATTAATGGGATAGTGAATTTGGCTTTCTTATCAAATCAATTTTAAATATAAGAATTAAATTTGATCTATCTTTTTCTGTATATGACAATTGTACCTGAGGCAAAGGCAGTATCTGCTATAAGATGTTCTAAGCATGGAATAAGAGCAACTTACTGGCATGAACGTGTTAATTCATCATTATGAAAACGGAGACAGGCTTTTATTTAAGTATGAGTAAGCATTTTAAAAAATAAAGTGAAAGTTAGCTTTCCCCTGCCTTTGGCTGTTAACATCTACGCTAGTTGTTCTTTACTGTTCAGTTTGTCTTCTGTTTAGGAATAACCTTCAACTTAAACAAAATGTTGGCAGAACTCCCTATTGTCTCATAGTTTGTTAAGTACTTTCCTAAATCTTGCATTTGCACCGCTCAGATCAGACAAACAAAACGAGTGAGATTCCTGTAGGAGCAGTGAACTACTGTTCCCATGGGAGACAAGAGACCCTAGTGGAGCTCATCAAACACTGGTTTGTGTTGATTCAGAGGGTGCCCAGGGAATGTTCTGGATCCACGTGGCTTCCTTTAGGAAAGGCCCTGCAGGGCACACCAGCGAGGGTTTGAAGCCAGCCCAGCAGCAGCAGCTGAAGGATTGGTATGGGGAGCTCTTGTTACCATCAAACCCCACTCTGTCTTCACTGAGCACCTTCCACCTGGTCCTGATTTCTCCTAGCACATCCTGGCCCTGCCCTTCCTTTACTTGGTATTCCATTCAGCAAATCCCCACCTAAATAGCCATTCTTCAAAAAGCTTAAGTAGCAGTTTGTGAGTAAAAGAGGTTGCAGCTGTGTATTCAGCTTGTTTGTTCTGATCCTTTCTGTTCCCACTTCTGAGTTGTTTTAGCCATCTGTCTAACACAAATCTGTTCCTAGGTGTGATTGCAGTCAGTGGGAGTAATGTTAATGAGAAGAGTCTGAATTGAAGAATAAATACTGTTATTTTCTTTTGGTCAAGGGATGTTGTTTAGAACAGGAAGTTCTATTGTATTTGTAGATGGCACAGTAGAAGCAGCATATTTTCCACGTTACTCCTTCTGTGACTCTTCCCAGTTTCTTAGTGAGCCTTCTTTTCCTTTGTGCAGAGACTTGAAGGGTGTGATAGTCACTCTGAGTGATGATGGGCACCTTCAGTGTTCATACCTTGGAACTGATCCGTCGCTCTTCCAGGCCCCTAAGGTTGATTCTAGGGAAATAAACTATGAAGAAATGAATGCTGAAATGAAAGAGCTTCAGAAAATCATCAGGGAGGCCACAAAAACACAAGGTACCCTTCTTCCTTTTCTGTGTTTTTATGTACTTTTATCCACCTGACTTGCCTTTTAGCACTTTAAAATATTTTATTTTCAGACTATAACCATAATTACATTTCTGTAGGGAGTTTAATATTTAATAAAGTTGAGCTTTTACTAAAAAAGCATGCAAACAAAATCCTAGAGGTAAGGCCCTCAGATGTAGGGTTTTCCTTTGTATTTTCATAATGCCTGTTGGAACTTTGGAGATGTTCCTGTCAGGTTGCAGATAATTCTCACTAGTGCAAGGGTTCAGAGGAAAAACTGACAGGGCATGTACTACCCAAAGGTAAAGAAAACTGGAAGTGTTTCAACAGTCTGACATTCTTAAGCTTCAGAGAAAGCAAAAGTATTGTCAAATTGTTTTATTATTACGTATGGCTTCTTAAGTCATGAAACTATGGAAGAATGACTTTTGTTAAAGCAACTTTTCTGTTTCTATAACTTCTTTCAAAAGTGCATTTGAAGAACACAGTGGGACATATCAATACCCACATAACTGATCATGCTAAATTTTGGAATTGCTAATAACTTGCATTGATTTTGTTGGAGTAAGGGCACATCATTTCTACAGAGCTTCAAAGCTGGTGTTTTCATGACGGGGTTTTACACAGCGTATCTGACTTGCACAGTGAATTGGAACCATGTGATTTTACAAGGAATTATGGAAAAATCTTAGGCAAACAAAGATCAAATTAAAACCTTTTCCTGATGATAGTTAGCATGTTCTTAAAATGCATTAAAGAAATAGTCATGGCTTTCTATGTGAAAAAGAGTGAAAAAGCTCACAGCTGAAATTCCTAGAAAATAAGATATTATTAATCTGCAGTCATGAGTTTGATTCTACAACTCAAAGATTTATTTATTTTGTAATTGCATATAACTTCATCCATTATTGTGATATTGTCAGGTTTTTAATTTTCCAAATCCAGAAATGTGTTGTATAAGCATATAGATATGGATAAATTCCACTGGTTTTTACCACATTTGAGCATACCAAAGGAGAGAAAACCACGATGGAAGGGAGAAATCCATTTGAAGGGAATCAACTTCTCCTTATTAGCTTTAACATATTATGTGGAAGATCAAGAGAGAGAAGGGAACTGCAGCTGTCCTCTTTAAATATTGTAGTAACTGTCACAGTACGATGGACAAGTTTAGTGTGAATATTGTTATCTTTTCACCCTTCTCTCTTCCTCCTAATTTCCTTCCTCAGTGTGTCTAATCTGATTTCAGTGGTGTTTTCAGCTGAGTTTTTATGAAGCCATTGTGGAGAGATGCTTTAATGCTGTGTTTGGCTTTAGCTGGATGTAAAACTTGTGAGAGAACCTTTTTTCACAACAAAACATTTTACTTACAAAAAATGCTAGTCAGTTTTGGATGTTTTGGCCTTTTTTCTTTATGGCTTTTTACTTAAAACTTTAGCTTGAACCTTGGTTGCCATTAAGTTACTCCTGTACGTGATCTTTTTTTGTCTTTTGAATTCATGCTTGTGCAGTAGAGCTCGTGTTATTTTGAAAATATCTGACCTTATTTGGAAATAATTGTTCTTTGTTTCATTTTGACTTTCAAACGTGGAAGGTATTTAGAATTAGGTCATCGTATTAAAAAAGCCCCTTAGAGTAGTTGTTTCCATAAATGTCTTGTATTTCTGTCCAGTGCTGACCATTAAACTGTTGAACCTAAGCTGTTTTATACATTCTGAAGAATAAGGATTTACATTATAAACTGATGAAATATTTTAAAACCTTAACTGTTACACTAACTTAAATCCGATGTTACTCGCATCGGTCTGGATGACATAAGTGATTAAACATACGTGTTTTGGCTCAGCTTAATAGTAACAAAAAGCTGATACTTCTATGTAAACCTTGTTTGTGATCTCTGTCCTAATAGAAAAATGACTGTATGGCAGGAGTTGCATCATAGTTTATTTGAAGGAACAACCTGAAGACAAGTGATTAAGAAGGGATAGAAAAGTAGGCTTTGTGTAGTTGGAAGAACCAGTTGTTTGTGCTTGTGGCAGTATCAAACAGGCCTAAACTTCTCTTGTAGATGGTATTGGAAAAACGTGTTCTGCTTTTGCTTTTCTTCCTTGTGGCAAAGGGAGGCATTTTTCTCTGAGCATGAGAAAAGGAAAACTTATTTAGTCTCAAAAAGTGAAAGTTCTTTTCAGGGAAACACAAATACCCTAGAGCTGGGCTTCTGGACTCTTGAGAATATGTAATTCCTCGTGGTACTTAAACATTTAATTAGTATAACTTTTTTTCCATATATGAATTTGCATAAGATTTCATATCATGGATATAAATAAGTTCATGTCATTCCTTGCTTTGTATGTTGACAGTCCTGGAAATCTTCTGGTAATGTGTTGTAACCAAGCCCCATATAATGTTCATATACCTTCTTATGCAAAGGAATTGCATAAAATTAGACTGCTAGACACAGAATCTTTCTTTGTCTAGTGTATTCATTATCAAATTACTTAGATGAAAGTGCCATGAGATGCGTGTTGTGTATTTTTGGAAGTAGTTCTTTATTATAGGTGTATTAGCATGTGCATGTGAGGACAAAAGTTTAAAAATACCTTACAGCCTCTGAAGATAATGGGTATTAGGTGTAACATCCTGTTAGAGAATGCATCTAAATTGTTTTTGTATGCAAGTCAGAAATCCAGAATGAGATCCAGGTTTAAGTTGTCTTTAGAAATCTAATAAAATTGGGAAGCTTCTGTGGAAGTTTCAAAAAGTCAAATGCATTGCTTTGCTTTTTTTTTTTTCTTTACAGTAGTAGGTGTAGAGATGGAAATTTGAAACTTGATGCTGTTGGAATTTTATTATTTTTAGAAATGTAGCTGAATGTTTGTTAAAGAAGAACTGACTTGCTCTTTCTTTTTCTTTGAGATATTTTGCCTGAATCTGAAAAACAGAGAGATCTGATTGTCACAGCAGAAGTTTCACCTGATTTGGATGCAGAATCTGTATGTACCTGGATAAAAAGGAAATAATCTGAAAATAATGGTTTCATTACATGAGTAACTGATGATTGATCATGGATAGTTATTGCTACGTATTTATATTTGTGGGACTGAGCTGCATAGCCCTCAGTTTTCCATCAATTAGAACACACTTTTATTAAAGATTTTAACGGGAATTATTAAAATTATTTATCGTCTTCTGTTTGGGGACCTTTATGTGCTTGGCTAACCAAATGTATGTGAATGAGAGCTTAGGATCTGCAATACCTTTGGGGTGAGAAGTTGTATTGGTGAGCAGTTAAACAGCAGAAGTGTCACTCTTGGATCTGTCAAAGATGGAATACACAAGCCATTCAATTGCATTGTAAGAAATAGTCTTTCTCTGGCAAGCCAGCATTCAGTGTTCTCTGCTCTTGCAGCCTAATTAGTTTGTTCTTGTATACAGAAGTGGTTTGCAGAGATTATTCAAATTAAGATTCAGGAGAGCTTATGCTGTCTCTTAAAAGTTTTAACTTTTTCAGAACATACTTGTTGCACTAGAACATCTGTAATTAAATCTGTAATTTCTGGCCACTAATTTGTTCAAAACTGATTTTCTAGGGCTGCTTACTGCTTAAAAATACACAAAGATATCATTCTTTGTTAAAGGGACCTCTTTATAATGTCTGCTGGTCTTCTTGGTAGCTGCAGTGATCAGATCACAACACAGAACTGTTAGAGCCTTCCAGATGCAGTCGGTCTGTGTCATTATATATCAGTAACTCAATCTGTCAGTCAAACCACAGCTTTGGATCCTTATTTCCTGAGGCTGCCCATATATCTTAAGTTTCCTCTGTGGTTGGCTTTTCTGTGTATCCTTTCAGTAGCCATCTAGAAAGGACAAACCTGACGGGATCCTTCATGGGGAAGGATCAATGAGCAAACGTAGGAACGATGTTCAGGCTTCTACAGTGACCTTGGAAACTCCAGCCTTTCAGATGCTGCTTCTGCACTTGTGAAAAGAGTGAAATTGCAATGTGTGTGGTAAAAGCAAAGGGGATATAAATGTATTAAAACTGATTAGATAAGCAAGGGGAGGACCATTCTGGCTATCTAAACCCACGTCCTCAGATCCAGGAAGTGCAGGTGATTTCTGGGAGCTGAATATGCCCAGGTCCACCTCTCTATGCCCCTGCTGTTGCTTCAGGATCAACCCCTGGGCACTAGAGACAGAGAGACCATGACAAGCCAGTATGGAAGTGGCTCTCTTTTTTTAGCTGAAAAAGGTACACAATGTACAAATGAAAGTCCAGCTTCTGGAACCCAGAGAGCCTGCCAGCTTCCTTGCTTCTTGGGAACTTTGCAGGTGTGGACCTTATACTGACTTTAATTGACTTTTATAAGGAGAAGGGATGAGGTCAGGTCAGTCCTTTGGTATTGTAACAGAAGTGAGAGATGTGTTTCTTTCTAACAGTTTACACAGGAACATTTTCATTAGCTGTAGCGACTGACCTGTTGCAAAATGAAATATAAGCATAACATAAAATTAATTAAAATACTCTGAAGGGTCGAGATGGATTCTGAAGTAGATGGAATTGCCTATTGACATGGAAATTGGCAGGAGTATTAAAGTGCCTGCTATAATTTTCTTTTGAAGTTTGAGGTATATTTCGATTAGAAGATAATGTGTGATGATTTTATAGTGCATACTGTGGTGTGTATATAATATATTGGCAGATTGGAAGTCACCTTTCCCTACTGAACAGCAGAAGGCATTTCCAGAATTTGAATAAATATACAGTGGAAGGTAGTGTGTCAAACAAAACAGTTTCAACTATTCATATATTCATCAGAGTGTATTAGTTTCTTATATACACCACATTCATGACCTCTTGCTATCCTTTTTTGAGGCAATTTCAAACAGAGACTTTACATTTTCAGAAGGAACTCAGAAATGAATTTTGTGTATTTTAATCTGTCATAGGAATGGTAAGTCCTTTGATGTTAATTCTGTGTTTACCAAGTTGATGGTAGGAAAGTAATATTGCATTCTTTGTGTTCACTCATTCATGTGGAACATTGGATTGACTCTGTTTTCATCTTTTTCTTCACAGCAGGCCACTGACAGTGAGGTAAAAGCAGAGACAGTGCCATCAGTCACAGTAAAGGTACTGTGCCCATCTCAAACAGCAGCATTCAGATAGTGGTGGCAAATTGTAATAGCCCTGTCACTTTCTGGGTGTTTCACTTAGAGCATGAAAATGAGGAACATTGGAAATGTGATAAATACTTAATTTGTTTTCTCCTTATTATCAGATGGTGTCTTTCTAGCAAGCCTTCTGCTAAAGCCAAAAAGTGATTGCAGTTTTATTTTTGATATGCTTATCAGTAAGCAGGCACAGGAACATTATTAGGATGGAATGAAGTCTTGAGAAGTCATAAGAATAATTTTTCCAACACTTTTCAAAGGCAATAAATATTTGGTTACTCAAATGGGAAGTTTATCATCTTCAGCTGCCTTTTTAGTTGTCAATAAACAAAAATAGACTTTCTTTTGTAAAAAGGCTTCAATAGCTTTTGCTGCTGAAAAAAAATGCTAGGAAAATCTAATTAGAAGACTGGTGTTATTGCAGTCCTCCGTGAGAGCTGGTGCCTGTAGCTGATTCTAAAGAAAATGTGTGTGCGTGCAAGTGTAGTTTTTCCTCAGTATTGCCTAAAAAGGATCATGATTTTTAATTCAGAGTTTAAAAGGATCTTCTAAGAATATAAATGGACCCTCATTTTTGAGAACCTTGCAAGTTTTCCCTCTGTCCTGAGTGAAAAGTTCAGAGGGTAACTGGACTGTTTTAACCAGATTCCCTCAGACTAGTGTGCTTTAGTTGTACTTGGTCCAACAAATTTCTCTGCATTTTAAAGTATTAAAATGATAACAGGATAAAGTCATAATTCTGGTTCAAGTCTGTGATTAATTTTGCTCAAATAAATTCAGATGAAAGGCATTGGATTTTGGACTAGGCTGCTTTTAAGTTAAAATTAAAATATGTAATGCAAATTTAAATTACCTCAAAACTGGTGTGAATTTATCAGCTTTTAGTTGATGCTGGTGCCAATATTTTGTATAAGTGAGTTATGACAGTGGAAACCATTGTGTTCATAATTGCCAAATTAAATTTTTGGGGAGCAGTTATGATTTCAGTTTTGGGAACACAGGAAATTCCCATTGCTTTCCTTTATTAAGGGCCAAGGGGAACCCTGTTTGGAATAAGCATGGATGTATTTATATATTTAATAAGCTTTTTAATAGGAAGACACGTTTTTAGCTCATTTAATTGGCATAATATCTTCATTGACTCCATCTGCATTGCTCATGCTATTGAGATTCCATTCATAAAATGGGCCAAGTGTATCTCATAGATGTACAGAGGTAGATGTGATTCTTCCTTGCTCCATTATAGCCATTGATGATTTGGGACCCTGTTTGATGCTCAAATGTACTGTTAAACCTAAATCAACATCGGTGTTAATGATGTTAAATTGGGCAAAGTTCCTAATGCTTTAGTCATTTATAATAATATTTTTCTAAACTGGTTTAACCTGGCTGTAATGAACTCTTTGGTAGATCAGCAATACAAGTGAGATGATATTAGATGTATGGTCTGTGTGCAGACCACATTTGGATCTCAGTCACCACTTTATTTTCATTTGAGATACGAGTTAAGGACACTTTTTTGATATCCGTTGGTTCTGCAGTGGAAGAGCTGCACACAACAGGGGCAGAGAGGGCCACCCCAGCTTTATGTTTAGGTCAGCTCTCAGAAGCTGGAGTTGCTGTGGTGCTGAGTGTCCTGTAGATTCATTGTCTCATGTCTGTTGCAGTAAAAAAAAATCAAATAAAAGTGAAATCTGAAGTTATTCAGCAGAATGTGCAGTGCTCTTTGCAGATAAAGGAAGTAATTTCTTTAATTAGCTTAGATTTTATTATTTTTTGTTTTTTTTTCACTTTAATCACCTAAAAGATTCGACATTTTATTTTGGTTTACCTTAGAATGAATGTACATGACCACCTACAAAATATGAACATATTAATTAACACGTTGGCATTGTTTTGTCTTGGGTTAAAATTACAAAGACATGAGAAATGCCCTCGGGTTTTTGTAACCTTTCCAGTTACTGTATTTCTTTTTTGGCTGTAAGTAGGTAAGAATTGTGAAAGGAAAATATGGTTTTGAATTTGAAATTTTAAGTTCTGAAACATTGTTGCTGAATTGGTCTTTGCAAATGTTTCCTCTCTTTTTGTTGGTTCTGTCTTTTCTCCTGCTATGCAGAGATGACTTTGCTGCTTCCTTTCAATGCTTGATTTGTTGTCTCTTGATTCAGATAACCATCCAGAGCAGAGTGGCTGTGCAGAAGCCGAGCCTGGCAGTGTGTGTGCAAGCTCCCTTAGCAGTGACCTGTGACCAGTTCAGCTTTGAGGATTTGGGTAAGTGGCTACAGTGCCATTCCAGATGTTGTGTTGTGTTGCTGCTTCGGAGGATATTCGAAAGGAATGGTCCAGTGTCCACTGAGTGAATTGCTGCAAATACACGTGCCTTGCCTGCACTGCACATCTCCATACTGCTTGGCAGAGGGACATGGAGCAGAAGGGAATGCAGTTGCTTCCTTGATTGTGGTATGATGGGTGGAGGGTGAGGAGGGGAGGGGTGGCAGCTTTATGACAGAGGCAAAATAAAAATCTATTATTCTGTAGTACTTCTCTAGGTGTATTTTATTTTGCTGACAACACTATGTAGAAATGGCAGTGCTGAGCTACAAGCAGGGACAGCAAGTTTGCCTGCTGGTGGACAGTCTAGCATATGTTCTCAATTCAGCATCAACTGTTTAAGGATTGTAGCCTTTTTCTAACTCTGTTGATGAGACTGCAGGTGGGATTGCTTTTAAGAGTATGTGGTGGAGCTCAAGACCAGGCATGTGTGCTGCTCCAGTTGGGACTGCAGACCATTTCTGCTCTGGAATGTGCAGTAATGGTCTCTGTTGAAACTGGGCTTCTCTCACTGCTGCTCTCTTTTAAAGGACAGTTCTTATGTTTTCTCAACATGTGACAGGAGCAACTGGCTGATGGCTTTGTAAAATATTAAAATCACAACCTAAAACTGCATTTGCTTTTATATTCTCCATATTCAATATGCTGAATTGCTTTATTGGCCATGCTTCAAGATAGTTGGAGGCCCTAGTTTACCTTTTACCAATTACAGATTTAAAAAGAAAAAAGCATGTACAGTGATTTGATAAAGGTGAACTAATGGAAACAAATGTCATGATTTAGCAGAATAATTTCCAAAGGGCTAGAAAATATGTTGCATTCATTTGGGTGCTCCTATTACTTGATTTAATTTTGTGTCGTTTTTAGAACCGGATTCATCTGAAACTGTGGTCCTGTCTGTCTTTTTGAAGGGGAATTGTTCTCCATCAGAACTAGAAGGAAACTGTATGGTTTCATATAATATACCAACAGGTAAGCCACTGGAGATTTCAAATTGATTTGCCTTTTCTGAGGCCTTTTTCCTTACATATTTCTTACTAATGTTCTTTTGAAATATATTGAAGGCAGTAATAATTAAAGAAATAATTGTGTAGTCGTCAGTTTTAGTTAATATTTTATGTTGGATCAAGTTATGTGATGGGTCTTACAGAGGTAAGTGAGAAACAGCTGTGCCAGCTTTGCCACTCTCTCCCATCAATTTGCTCCTGCTCTGCCCTTTAAGGGCCCACCTCTTGGAGGGAGAAGTTGGTTACATCTTTATTGAGCCTTCTGGTCTGCCAACAAATGTGACCATAACTGCCTCCCCACAGAGGAGGGGATCTGAATAAGCACCGGGAGTGATTATTCATCACTTCCTTCCCAGCAGATGAACATACTCATTCTAAACAAATAAAGTAGCCCAGAGACTAGAAAACAAGTCGTCATTTTGCAATGCCCTAATGATCCTAGTGATAGAATGTGTCAATTTATCCTGATATCCATGACTGACCAGCTTAGTTTCTACTCACAGCTTTGTGAACGTGTCAGGCTACTGAGAAACTCCATTTAGGCAGGGCTTCCCTGTTAAGTGAAATGCTGCATAAACTTGTTCAGGCTGTCAGTTCTTCACTTCTCCCTGCCTGGCTTTGCTCCTGCACCTCCTCCTGTCTGTGATTTTGCTTTGCAAGACCAGCAAATGAATGTATTATTTTTTTTAGGTAATACTAGTTAAACTTGTGCTTGTATTTTAGATGTTAGTTTGGATTTTGCAAGTCTTCTGGCGAGGGCAGTAAAGAAATTATGCATCTTAAGTATGTTTGGTGGTTGATATCCAATTAAAAAAAGGAACAAGCAGATGTGGCATCTAACAGAATTAGGGAACTGAAGAAGAAATTGTAAAAACTTGCCTTTGATGGTCAAATGTTGAAGACTTTTAAGTAAAGGAATATAATTAAGATCTGCTAAATTTTTGGATATTTATTTAAATTATTAAAACGGGCTATTTCAATTACATACAAACACTGGTGTTACTTGGCAGACAAATCCTCGAGTGTAATGTACTAGTAAACAAATATTCAGTGCCTTTGTGACTTCATTTTATCTGGACAGAGACTTTTTCCTCTTTTAAGATACCCATATTTGTGACTAAATCAGTCTTCAGTCTCTTGGTGGGATTCATCCAGCTGAGGCTTAATGAGTCAGTCAGTTGGATGGGCTGGTGCTGTTGATGAATGGAGTCTCATGTCTGGTTTTTAGCTACTATAATGTCTTTATGTATTGTCTACTTAACAAATCTGACTTAAGTTCTTAAAAACCTGTTGCTACATTTCCTTTTGTTCTCATTTGAATAATAACTCATGTATTCTTTTTTTCCCCCCCTTTTGTCTCATTGCTGGGTGTATGGTAGAGCTCAATCCTGAAGGTAAGTGAATATAAAAATGCCAAGTTTGAATAGTGTGATGAGTGTCAGTGTATGCTGAATAAAGCAGATTTGGAAGGGAGCTGTTATTTTACCTGTTATTTCTGTAAGTCCTTATTCTTGGTTTGATGCTATGAAGGTGTGAATATAGAAAATAAAAAGTAGTAGAGACATTGCTTAGTGAAGTATATTGCATTTTCTTGTATGTAACACAGGAATTCTACAAAGTATTAAGTGCCTTGTGCGTTGAGAGTGGGAACTGGGAACAGTTGTGTGATCTTTCTTTACCATAATGTTAGCTATTTTTTAAAAAGTTTGAACAAGAACATAGGCAGCTAAATTGTACTTGTATGAGATATTTTACAAACTTTAATAATATATATTAAGGACAAATTCCTTCATGTTTTGGGAATGTAAAAAGTTGCTTGTCATAAGTTTAGAGATCGACTGAGTGTTTTCAGTTTTGCAGTTCTCCTAAACAGAAATTATAGATGTATGTATATTTGAGTCTTATATTTCAATTCTTATGGTCTTTTGAGCATACTATGGGAAGTAAAAAGTAAAGAACTGTGTTAGTGGTTCCCTTCCTTCTCTACTTTCTGGATCTTTCAGCAGACCTTGAGCTGCCGTACAGGAAATAGATGCTAGAACCATCTCTATGAGATACTGCTCTTGGCAAGAAGAGTTATTACCCTGTGGCATATTTCTGCTAGACAAAGTATTAAAAAATCAATTATCAATAAACTCTAATAAAATAAATGTATATCATTTGAAAGAATAGCATTCTAAAAATGAAAATTTGGGGTTTTTTGTTAAGAAATATCTACTCAGGATGAAAACCTGCTGCTCAAGAGAATATCATGGAGCACAGTAGATTTTGTAGAATTATCTGGGCCCAAATGTGTTTGGACTACTGTGAGGGGCACTGGACTACTTAAATTCAGGGTCATGAATACCAGAACAAGTATAAATTCTCTGAATATTTAATGTGGAGATCTGAGTTCTGATGCTTTTGGATATTTTTACTGCTTTTTATCATGTACATTAAGGTTATGTTTCAAATAAAATTAAATGAATGCATGAATGATTTGGAAGTGAAGTAGTAACTACAATGCTTGTAACTGTTTTATTACTTTTATCAGGTAAGTGCAGAGTATGCCTTTACATACTAGTACTTTATGGGATGTTAGACAATTTCTGTTGTGTTTCAGGTTAGAAGAGAATCTGACTTTTTCCTCCTCCACATTTTATTCCTTTATTACAGTTCTAAAATTATGTATCACACAAAGTATCACAACTCTGGATGAAGTGAGATGTGTTACTAGACATCACATCAACGGGCTGAGGAAGTTCTGACTCCCACACATTGCTGCTGCTTTGTGTTTCCTTACTACCACTTAAAATTCTGAAATATTCTGAAAGCATTTCCCAGCAAGAGTTTTCACTTTAGTGATAGATTTTCCTGGAGCTTTTTGGTTTGTTTTTCTTATATATAGTTGTTTTGGATTAATCAACTAGAAATCTCCCCAGTCACCTCCCAGAGCTAGATAATACTTGATTTAATTTTGATTTGAGCTTTGGCTAAAATATTGAAAAGCTGTGTTTATGATGAGGCAGACTGACAGCAGATTGTGTATGAAAAGCTGATGGGAAACAAGAGGAAAAATACCTTGTTTTAAGTATGAAAATATTTCAGAGCCTTTTGGGCTACTTTCATCACTAATTTTTTCCTCTTGATAAGTCTCCATGTCTGAGTTCAAGAGTAAGATATTTGTGTTATGTTGTCAGCAAGAACATATCTTACTTTTCCCATCAGATGAAGATACAGTTGAATGAATCATTCTGAAAGGTCATGGGTTTATTTTCAAATACTCCTTCAGGGATTTTCCTTGGAAGCTGGGAATACCCTAAGTTTGAGGCGCTGTCTTTGGTTTGAATGGGCTTTCTGCTCATTTTACTAGAAATTCCTATTTTACAAGCTCCCGTGGAATAGTTACTTGGAGCATTATCAGCCAGCCCAAAGAGCTTATGAATTGACAACGAGAAGAATAAATCTGAGCCTTCTAGTAACATTTTTTCCCTTAGATGTGTCTTAGAAGTATTTTTTTTTTAATTGCAGGAGATCTGAGAAGCAGCAAACAAACCAAATTGTTGGCAAAAAGAGTTGCTTGGGTGGCTATCAAATGTTTGAGCTCCATTTTTATCCTAACCTGCTATGCTCGTGTGACTGATAACCTCTGTGTAGCTTCATGACTTTCCTGGCAGTTGCTTATTTTATTCTTTCTAAAAAATCTATTATCGTTAGGCAAGGTTTTCCTGTAGTTGCTTTGTAAAAAAAATAAAATATCCACAAACCCCCCATACACTGTCTGTTCCAAAGAGCAACATCTGAGGAAATTTCTGACATGTTCAAATGTGTTTTCTAAATGTTAGTGTTAAAACTTCCTCTCTTCTCTTGCACCACTCTGAATAAATTGCATATGATAATAATTCCCAACACTCAATGCCAGTTTGTTCTACACTTCTGTTTTTATTATGATGCAAGGAGTTGAAAGATAGAATTTAATATACTTTGGGGCAATAATCTCTATTAGATACATTCTTTTTCTAAGCCATAAACCCCTGGCAGGTGATACAAAGTTGCATAGGTGTTATTTAAGAATATGAAAGAAAGAGTAAATCTGTCCTTAAAAAGCATTTAGTTTTGGATATTCCTGATGAAAGTATTCATGCCTCAATCCTCTGTTTGAAGCACCGGGGGTAATCACACACAGCTGTTGTGGATGTTGAAGTGGAATTCTTTGTCTAGAGTGTTAAATAAAATCTAATCTTTATTGCATGTTAATTGATATAAATGCAAGTATGTAGTAGATTTCATCAGTAGCTCTTGCTTTCCCGTTCAAATAATTCAAATTTAAAGGTGCTTTAGGAGGAAAATTTAACAAAAATCGAGAATTTAATATTTTTGTTTTAACATCCTCCTTAATCCTATTAAAAATATCTTGTCAAACCTCCCTGAGGACAGCAGTATGAATTGTCTTGTATTCAGAACAGGGCAGGAAAATGAGTTTGTGTTCTTCCCTTTCAGGCATCCCCAGAGTTGCCCAGTGCACCTTCAGCCTGCCCCTGCGGCTGGTGTGCCTTCCAGCTCAGCCTTCCAAAGCAGCAGCCCAGAAACTCACCATTGATACCAACAAACCTCCAGTCACTTTCCTCACCATTTTTCCAGGTAGGGCTTTAAATATGTCTGTGGTAGGGAATGTGCTGGAAGCTTCCAGGAGGTGTTGGTTGGCCGTGTGAGTAAGGATGTAATTAAAAAAGGTCATGTTAGAATGTTTTAAAATTATATTTTGAACTAAATTGTGGCATAATAGTTCAATGATCATCCACTTGGGGTAGCATATCTGTCTCTGGTTAAACTGCAAATTTCATGATATAGATCTAATTTTTATGTAATTTTTCATAAAATGCCTAAGTGGTGTTGTAATGGGGAAAACATGGGCATTCATTTTAAAGGAAAACAGCAAGGCAAAGCAGAAGTGGTAAATGCTGTATGTAAGGAGCACAGTTGCTTGGGAGGAAGATTTTGATGTATCAGTCTGAAGCTGATCTTATTTAATAACTTCATTACCCTTCTTGGACCACAAAGATTTGTACTTAGTGATATTTTCTGATGTGCAAACCTGAGCCATGTTTTGTATTCAGGATTATATTAAAATAGTATGAAGGAGAAATTAGGCCCCATTTAGGCCTGGAAAAAAGAAGAATGAAATTGAGTACTATAATGTGTAATGCTATGAAAATAATTTCTTCTGTAATGATGTGCTCATAATTTGGAAGAGAGAGGAGGTGGAAGTTACCACAGGAACACTCTGTGGTATAATATGGTGTAATCATAAGCAGACAAATAAGGACTGAGGATGGATTAGACAAAATCATTCCATTCAGGAAACTAATATCATGTTACTAGGCCCTGGCACACTGAGGGCTGGTTGCTGATATTGAATAAGAATTAATTCAAACTCAGAAGTGTAGAAAAAGGCTATGAATGTTACCTAGGGATTTGAAGAGGAGAATTAAAAGAAAGTGACTCATTTATCTTAATAAAACACAGGCAAAAAAGAAAATACTGTTGACTTCAGTAAATATTTTGTGGCTGCATCATGGATCCAGATGATCATATTAGCACAAAAAGAAATGAATAAACAGGGTTTATAAAAGGATTGTGTGTAACTTCAGCCTGGCAGTGATTTAGTTCCTGAACTTCAGAGGACTAAGGTTCTGGAGCCGTTCTCTGATTGCTGTGTGAGCCAACAACTTTAATACAGTATTTTTGAGGTGGGACTGCTTCTCTCCTTCTGAAAAGCCTATATAGTACATTTGTCTGAGAGCAGTGCAGAAGGCTTGGTTGGGTTTTTCTGGTAGCATGATTCTCTTCACCTTAAGGGTAAATATAACTTTTGTCTCAAATGGATGTGCTGTGTGATACTTGAAACACAGAACTTTTTCGTCAAATCTCTACATTTTGAGGTTTTCATAATGGGCTTCCATTATGGCTAAGCAGTAATGCTTTCAGAATAGTACATTGAATTTTATTTTTAACCTGGGGATGCATTCTGGAAAATGCAACACAAACCACTGGACTAAGAAGGCCTTAAAATGTTCTGATTTCTGTTCATTCCATTTACAGTGTTATAAACAAAAGTATGCTTTTTATGATGTGATCTGTGAATGAACTTTGAATTCCTGGTGTATGCAATAAAAATTGTATCTCTTCTCCTTCTTGTTTCACCTTATTTTTAGGAGAATTTTGGGAGTAGAGGTGACACGGAGTAGTTTTTGAAAGATGGTATTATAAAATTAAGCCTTTTAAATTGGCGTTTTCCACTACACGGAATGAAAAGAAAGGTGGACTTGCATGGGCTTTGCAGAGCAGCTGGTTCTAGTGACCTAGATGGTTTCATGACAATTTCTGCATATTTTTGCAGAAATATCTGAATTAAAGATGGTCTTGCGTAGGGTAGGAGGAGGTAGCCGTTGGGCTCCTCACTAATCACAATTGCTTTTCGGTGGTGCAGACTAAAGCTCTACCTTTTGTTTCCAGGCTGGGGAGGAGAGCAGTGTGTGGCTCAGTTTGCACCTGTGACTGAAGGCAGGGCATTCCAAACCACTGACATTCCTTGCTTTTGAACCCTAACACGGGAAACAATCTCATTCATTGGCTTGTGCAGAGCTTGGTGTAGTCCTGGCTGTGGACTGAGGTTTGTTGAATCCCAGTGTCAGATTAGAGCAAACTGTGTTTAACTTTCTTTTTCAGACTTTGTTGATGCGTCTGAGGGTGACCAGGCAAATGCTCTTGGATTTCAATTTTTGACTGGTTCCAAAACTACTCTACTTGCTTCAAAAACATCACGTAAGTGCTGTTAGTATTGAAGTAAACAAAGGCCTGATCATCAGGTAATATATGTACAGACTGAGAGGGTGGGCCATACAAAGAAGGCTAATCACTGTGTACAAAACACAGGAGTTTCAAAGTGACCATTTCTTATCTCCTTTCAAGTATGTAATTATGTTACTAGGGAAGGTACAAAATTTAAGAGCAAAACAAAAAGTCATTCTCGAAATATAGTACCCTGCAGTGGCAGTTCTCTGAAGAAATTGGATTTTCTTCACGTGTTTAGCAATTTTCTATTCATAAATTAATACTGCTGTTATAATAGTGAAAAAACCCTCCTCTTTCCCCAAAGGAAACCTGTGTTTGGAATTAGTCACCTACTGAAGTTTTTGGAAGGGATTAAAAAGCAGGTGTCCAGCTGTCCACTGACTTCCAGTAATCCCTGATTTAAATTAGGCATCAGACCCTCCTTACTTCTCTGTATCTGGGTAAATGCCTGGCTCTTATCATTATCTTTGTAAGTACAGGATTATGGATCCAAGATCCTACACTCTTTCTTGGCACGTGCACTGGACTCAAATCAGTTCAGTTGTGTTTAGCATTTCCCATGCCAGCAGAGCACAAAGTCTTCATTTACTACAGCAAGACAACAGATTCAAAAGCTAGAACACTTATTGAGCGTGCAGAGAGTTCAGCTGGAACATTCTGGGAGTGCTCTGTCAGAGCTATTCCGAGGGAAAAATCACAGTGTGGCTTGTTGGTGGGAAATTCTTTTGCCACAGAGATGGTCTGCCTTACTGGTTTCAAAAATCCATATTCATGATGGGCTGTATAAATCTGGTGGCCTCAGCTGGGAACTCTGAGATAATACCTTTTCTCATGTAATCAAATGTGTTAACAACAGAAACCATCTGGAGAATTGTACCAAGAATGGCTTTACATTCTAAGGTTCAAATCCATTTGTATTGTTTTCTGTATGCATCGTTTACATGCTGGTTTATTGTTAGTTTTTAATATTTTTTAAAAATAGTAGAACTTTAACAGTTTTAACTAACTGGACATGCAAGTTTCTAGACACGATAGTTTCTGAAAACTAAAGAATTTAAAGGGTTTATAAATAACTTTTTCTGGATTACAGTTTAAATCTTTGGTTTGGCTTTCATTTTCCATAGATGCTAAATCTGATGCTGTGTAAGGACCAATGTAATGAATGTATTTTAGTTTCTGGTGAGGCTATAACTTTTAACCTCACACCCACCCACTCCAGTGCTCAGTCTTTTCCTCTCAGGTTTGTTTATTCACTGGCTAGGAATGACGCTTGCAGGCTTACAATAAACTTTCCCACACTGCTTTACTTGTGAAGTTCACTTTACAGAGGAGATTCAAAAGAGCTGTTTCTCTTGGTGTGACTCCTCATTTATTGTGTCTGGGAATCCCAACTTTAGAAAACAAGGCAGTAGTATGATGCCACTTTCTATGTTAACAGCCTGTTCTCAGCATCCACTTTGTGCATTGCATTGGATTGATTAGAGAAGTTCTTACGGGGAATTTGCTTATTTGAAATGTTACCTGAGTAAAACTGATTTAAAAAAAGTTATTTGTAAGAAGTCTGATACTCAAACACAATTCAGAATATTGTTATGAACAGAGACTATCCATAGTACAAAAGCATCGTTCGGCAGAGTGTCATGATGCTAAAAATGATTGTGGAATGTAGATGAAATTATGTATTATTTGTTAGGTCCTTCTGCTGCTATGTAAATTAACACTGAGTTTATACTTTGTACAAGTGCTTATGCAACATTATCACTGTGGAAATGTTCTTCAACAAGCAGATTGTATATATAGATATTGACTAGAAATAATGGCATTTCAGAGAAGTAGAAAGTTTTTAAGATCCAACCTTATTTCTGGTTTTCCATGAAATAAGTTTTATCTTGGCCTCTTTTTCCATATCCCTGATTAAATGGAGCTTGGGTTCTGAATGGGAAGAGCTGCATGTGGAAATGTAGCTCTCCAGGCTCAGATGGGTTTCACTGCTGAAGCTGCAGCAGGGATGACATCTGTTTTCATGTTTGTTTTTAATTGCATCACCTAATCCATTTTGAACAGTGGAGTAATCGAATATGTTGCTTCAGCCTGTCAGGACTGCTGCAAAGAAACCCAGCCTGAAGCACATCTTGGCAGAAAATACATATCAAAAAGAAGCTTGCCTCAGATAGATTTAGGTTTTAAGGTTTTATTTGAGGGGAATTTTTTAAACCTGTCTTTTGGTCCAAGTGTAAAGCAGGCTTGGCCGCTGGCTGTGCTAACCTTGCTCAGGTAACCTGCTGGCACAGCAGCCACTCTGAATGTGGGCTGTGCTGGCTGGACAACATGTTGTAGTGGGAGAAGACTTTGTAACCTATTTGTGCTCCTCATTTGCTGCTTTTCTGACTGAGGATTTTCTGAAAATCCGTTGTAATTTATTATAATGGAGCTTATTTTAAGAAAAAGCTAATTGGAGTTGGTTAACCATCATAAAAGCATGGGATGAACACAAGCACAGCTATTTCTTTGAGGGTTTTTTTTCACTATATTTCTGTTTAAAGCATGTGTTTAGTACAACTACAGATTCTCATTTGTTTACTGTTCCTAAACCTAATTTGTCTGTATTCAAAAGCTGAAAGGTCACATAAAGCAAATGATTGCAATGTTCTCTACTCAGGCTGTGGTGAAATTAGATTGTGTTTGTATTGACCAACAAACAATGTATGGAAACTAAATATGCATTTTGGAGGAAATTAGTTTTGTCCATTTTAAACCATTAATGTATTAGATATGTCAATTATAAATGGAATGACTGTTGATTTGGCCTGAAAACATCTGAGCTAATTTCCCTCAAGGAAGAATCACTTAGGGCAAAGTATGGTGATACATCCAAGTAGGTCCAGCCATTACATTGTGAGTGTTTAAAAAATGGATATTAGGTTGAAAGTTATCTTTAGCAGATGGTGTTCTTTTCTTAAACAAGCATGTTTTTAAATAAAACTTGCTTCTTTCCTGTTACACTGTAAACAGAATTTGTCATTCTGTATTCAGTGAAATACGTCTCCTGGGAATGATGCCAGGGGTAATGTCAAACAATCTTGAGTTACTAATGTTGAGAAAATTCTAAATAAGTGCATTCAAGGACTAAGGAATTCTGATTAGTTTTATTTACTACGACCTTGTTAACATGGGCAAAAAGAGAACTATTTTGAATCAAATCCTCACAGCTGAATTTCTATCTATACTTTTTTATAAGGTATTGGTAGATGTGTAAGGAAAAGATGTTTTGTCTGAAAAAAAAATATAAGAAAAATAATTAAAAGGCCTCTCTGATTTACCATGATGCTTTCCTGTCAACATGTAGTTAATTCTGATTTCCTGGAACCCGAAGAGAGGATTATACAAATGTGGACTAGAAAAAAAATCTTACTCTGCTAACCTGGTACTTTCACTAAATTCACTAAAATCTGCTAAGTTAAATGAATTTTCTGGCACAGGTAACACTAGCTAACAGGATTTGGTTTTTCACTTCAGTTTTTATGAGTGCTTTCATTCCTACACTACAAAACCGTAGTGTGGAGATGGGTAAGAATCACCTCCTACCAATACTAGCTGTGTCTAGAGTGAAGCATAGCACCATCAAGGCTGTGTATTGTTGCCTATGACTAGCTAGAGCAATACTTTTCCTACTAGAAATTCTCCTAAGAAGTGGAGATATAATAAAGATTGTATTGAGTGTGTCATCTAAGATCTCAATAACCGTTTCCAAAGGCCATTCAAGATTTGAGGTGGATTGGAGGTGGTTTGTTACCCCCACATGTTACCATATTTGTCACCATCAGATGCTTGAGGTGCTGTGCTTCAATCGCAGTGCAAGGTGAACTGAACCTGCCTCCAGCCCTGAGGACAGCTCACTAGGGTTGATATGGCAGGGAGTTGCAGCTATTGTTATGACTTAATATCTTCCAGTAATTCTCATTTCCTTATTGTGGTTCTTCTTCATAGCTTTTTTTTCCCCTTCATGAACAGACCCATACTCTGAAGTTAGTCTTGTGCTACAAAATTACCTGTTAAAATTAGGATGAAAGGGATGATATTTAGAACTGACCTCAATAAATACAAGTATTTCTGTAACATATAGTGAACATTCCTGTCTTAAGAAAATCTCACACAGATTTAGGATGCAGTCAGCATGTTCAGCTTGTGTGTTGTCTAAACTATGTTGGGAAGCCTTGAATGTGTGTTTATTAGTGTTGTGTCCTTGTACTCAAAGAACGCTACAGGATCCAGAGCGACCAGCTGGAAGACCTTTGGCTCATAGCGAAGGAGCTCACGCGCCGGCTCGAAGAGCATTTCAAGAAGCAAAACTGCAAAGATTTTGCATGTACCTTTACTGGTTCAATCCCCCTGCAAGAATATTTTGAACTAATTGATCGACATTTCGAGGTATGTTACGTAGTGTGTGAGTGGTTAACCCTAACACCATGTCAATTGTAAAATTCCTTCAGAATCTGCCTTTAGTTTTAGGCTGTTTTGCTCTTCTCCAATAAGGAATCCATGAGCACTTTTCATCCCCTGAATCATCCTGGTAATTATATGGAAAGTCCTTTCAGAGTCTAAAAGAAGTGCCCCCATAGATGAAGCACTGGAGGCTTAAGGAAGTTTCCCAAACCACATATAAAGGAAACGTAATTACTTTTTCCTGTTTGGCCATGCAGATGACAATGAAAAATCTCAAGCAGTTCAGCTAGCTTGTAGAAATAGCTAATAAAGTAAAATACATGCATTCTTTCCCCCACACCTTACCAGTAAAAAAAGGGGATAGCTGTTTGAAAATTTCTATTAAACGCATGTATTTGGCAAAAGCAGCAATGTATGTATATAAGAATGAGAACTACTTGGATATTTGCTAACGCTGCCAAATTTTCTGTGAGGTGGAGCAATCGCTGCACAGAAAGGTGGGAGTTGTAGCTGGAATTTTCTGGGATGTTTTAAGAAGTCATCCCAAATCTTGGGTCTATCTCTCAAGCTCATGAATAGTTATTCAACTAATTTTGAAGTCAAAATGTTTGTGTTTCTTTAAGTGACTGTAAGCATAAGCTTGTGATACAACCTAGTGAAGCCTAAATACACTGAAGTTTGGAACAGGTGTTATTGCTGTAATGATAATTTAGGATCTAATTATATCACAGCTGGCTGTTTTAAAATGTCTGAAATTTCACAATAGTTACCTGGTCCCAAAAGAATGAAATTATCTCTAAAGGGGGTCCTTATGCTCCCATCCCTGGTAGTTTCAACCCACTCTTTTTTGGCAAGCTTGGGAGAATATTACCTGAGATGTCCCTTCTTTTACTACTGCTGGTAGAAAAGCTGCATAGTGGGGTTTTTCATAGATATCCTGAACTGTTCTTCATAGTCATGTCACATAAAGATACATGTCCTTATTTTTAAATATAATCTGATTTCTAACTTTAGGAAACTTTTGCTTGTTTTGGGGCATTTTTGCTCACGTGTGGAAAGCTGAGTGTCTTGATGTTTCTTCTGCCAGTTACAGCATGTCAGCTGTACAGAGGCATCTCAGCCTTCCAAAAGACTCATCTTTAGCCACTTTTATGGTAGTGTAAAATATGCAACTGGTTCTGTCTCAAAAATGTGCCTCTCCTTGTGCCATGTGATGACCCTTAATCTGAATCCTCAAAACACTCGCAGCTCCGTGTGAATGCTGAGAGGTTTCAGGAGCTCTTGTCTGAAAGGGCTGTCCAGTTCCGAGCCATCGAGCGGCGCCTGCTGACCCGGTTCAAAGACAAAACTCCTGCCCCTCTTCAACATCTGGACACCTTGCTAGAAGGAACCTTCAGAGAGGTCAGTGCAGCTCGATTATGAGCCTAACCTTGCTTTATCTTGGTGGTAAACCCTAGCTTAAAGCACATAAGCTCTGTTTTCCTGGTTACATTTACCATCCAAGAGACCAGGAAGCAATAATTTGTTTAACCTAATAGTCCCTGTAACTTTCCAGATGATTTGCAATAGTTTTATTTAATCTGCGACCACAAAATCTTTACTGCTGGGTCACACCAGCTTGACAGCACATCATTCTTTCCTAACTGATGTTGATAGTGTAAATATTTTATAGTTCATGTGAAAATATTTTATAGTTCATAGCTTGTGTAAATATTTTATGGTACACTGTAAACTGGTGGAATGGTTTGGCTGGTGTAACATTCACAACAAAATTGTCTGAGACTGACCATGTCCTTCCTATGGGGATTTTATGTTCTAATCCTTTCAGAATGTGATAGCTGCAGAAGAACAGTGTTTCAAAAAAAATCATCCCTGGACCATCCCCATACTGAGCAAAGAATAAATCAATTTTTCTTCCTTTTCCTGCCTCAGCTTCACATTGCTTTAGAATAACACTTTTTCATGATGTCCCCTTTGTTAAGAAATTATTTCATGTGTTATTTGCTTTTCTGTTGGAGGATCTGATTTTACTTTCTAACATGCCTTGTTTGGGAAGCTGAGTCACAATTAGATTCATTGCTGGAAAAAAGATTTACCTCTACTCGGTGTTGTATATCACAACAACTAAAACCCAAGGCTGCAAAGGAAAAGTATCTCCCCTTACTGTTTCATCTAAAACTTTTCTTTAAACTGGAGAAAACTGCCTTTCCATGTGTGCTCATACATTGAGTCAGATTTATCTTTATTTCAGTCTTAACTGTGAATGATTTAATGGTCTACTGTGAATGGTTTAAGTTTGAAAGTGGGCATTTTCTGATTGCTTTTAGAAGCTATTGTTGTGATTGATGGGTTATTCTTTTACACTTTGAAATGGCACGACTAAATAAGCCCAAAAGATTAACCTAAGTGAGTCTCTTGAGTCTGCTTTTGCTGTGTAGAACTTTTGCCTCTAAACGTAAAAGCAACTGGGGTGTGCTTGACAATTCTCTTATGCAGTTGATTTGAAAGATGAATTCTGAGAATATAGCAAAATTCAGGTTGTTGAAATAGATAAACATTGCAGAAGCTCATTTAATAAGTTACTTCAACATGAGATGGGTGCTTTCCTTAGCATTACTCTTGTGAGCTTTTTGAATTGGAATTAGTGCAGTTGAAAAGAGAATGAGCAAAAAGATTTCTTTTCAGAGGACAAGTGCTTGCATTTTTTCCCAACTTTGTTTTAGGCAAGCTTACATTTTTCTTGGTAGATTTCCTTTGTAATTTCTTTTGTTCCTGGGAATTCCCTTCCAACAAAGAAATGTTGTTATTGTTAGTACAACCAAAATGTAGTAAAATAGTGATTGCCCCAGAGCCCCCACTGCTACATATGTTGTTTGGAAAGTAAGAGCCGTGCTAGGATTTAATATGGACTCTGCTGTGGGGCTGAAATAAAATGGTTCAATGATGCATTTTCTATTAGAAAAGACCTCGTTTTCTTTAATTCAGTATCATATTCTGTCTTTATTTGAACAAGCATGTCTGATACACATAGCTGAGGTATTCAAAATATGGCATCTGTGTTTTCTGAAATGGAATAATGAGTCTGATTCAATATGCACAGGAGGAAGTCTCACTCCAAAATTCCTTTAAGCATGTAGGCTTTTTGACATTGAAATAAATATGATTTTTACTCTCATATAATTGTCTGAGAATCTCATCTCCTCCCTTACATTAAATATTTTTCGATGAGAAAAGAAAAATTTGCCCTTTTTATCCCCTTATTTTTCACTAAAGTAATTGTTACGTACAAAGCAAGGTTTTGTTGCTTTTTGCATTGGGTTTTGTAGGCAGAAGGGAAATGTGTGTGTTTTGGTTTTATGGTGTATTCCAAACCTTTTCATCTAGAATAGAAAGCAGTTTCCATTCAGTTTGAGTATGTGATTTTATCAGTGTTTTTAACACAGAATCTCCAAGACTTGGGCACTATATGAATTACATTCTTAATAGAATAACTATTATAGCCTAGGAATTTTTTTTTTTAATTAAAGCTATAATATTTTAACCTCTCCAAATCCACAGGGATATAAAGGTGCCTCTTGCTGCTTGCTGTATTTCCTTCCACCAGAACAGTTATAGAGCAGATGTATGACCTTTGTATGAAGACCCTTTTAAATACAAATCAAATACTGAATATTCAACATATCTGATTTCATTGCCTGGCTGTAATAAATACCTACTTTAAGCTTATTCTGTATAGTTTCTTTGCCCACTTGCAAAGGATTAGGAATTGCTGAGCTGATTTGCAGTTTACAGCTACAGTAGATGGTCAATGTTGACTTTCAGATTTTCAACTTCAAATACCAGTTGTGTTTGTATAATATGTAGGTAGATGTACAATGCCTGTCAAAGTTACAGTTGCCAAAAAAGAGAAAATTAATCAAGCTGCATATGTTTCTGTGGTAAAAAGCATTTTTATTTATGAAAAAGTGTTTTTGCATTAATCCTTGTACACTACAGGCTGTATTTAGTGCTGCAATAAAATTACTGATGGGTTTATTATAAGGGAACTTCAATCTTACATTTATCTTGACAATAATGAAGAAACGTATAAGCAGGCGTTGGTGCAACTACTTTTGGTTTTATAATCCTGTTCAATCTTTTAGAATTTGTCTTTCTTAAGTAGTATTATAGATCTAAATGGATTAGAGCGAGTATTACCAACAGTAAAGAAATAGTGACCTCAGGTGTTCCAATCTGAATGGAAAAGAAAAGCTGTTATATATTGCTATATGTATATGTTAATATATATATAGTAGTCTTGTATATTAGAGAAAGGGAATGTTATTCTTATGATCTTTAAGAATGATTTGTAGGAAGGGGCTATGAAAAGAATGGAAAAATCAATTTGCAATGTGTGCTCTTGGCCTGCCTACGAATTTCTTGCCCTCTGGTTAAAAAATTTAGCAGTGCAGTTGGACACGCAGCTACCACTTGGTCTAAGAAAGGATGTTAATTACATAAATTTAAAAGCAAATGAATGGTAGTTGAGATTGCATGTAAGTTTTGTAGTTGAAAGGACTTCATATATGAAATGAGATTGCAGCAAATTTTACGGTAGCTGTTGTAAACAGCATGTACTTTGCATAATGCTCCCCTACTAGAGACATGTTATTGCTTGAAAGTGTAGTTTAATGGTCTTTTATGTCTACAATGTGTTTTCTGTCATATTAGAAAAAAAAAAATCATAATTTGGCAGTAGCTGCAGGTTCTTACCCTGAAATCATCATTTTCATGCATTGACTCTTGGCAAACGTTACTTGGATTTCCAGGTACAAGCCGGAATTAATAAGTGTCATAAAAATGAGATGCTTCAATTTCTAATTTCAACCCCGGTGGATTTGATCCTAGTGAATGTAAGCAATACTGGCTGTGTCTAGTTGTGTTTAACCCTGTAGCCATGTGTTAAAGCCTTACCACAGCTACATTCTTTTGGGCAAAGAGGGGGAAGGATGACTTTGAAACGTGGGGTGGAGTTCTCCTAAGGCACTAACTGTTCTTTTACCAATTTTAAATACTTAAAACACGAGCCTGAGACAAGATTGAACAGTTCAAATTTAGAGGAAAGAATGTAATGACAAAGCAATCGCTTCTGCCTTGCGTTGCTCATGATTTTTCTTACTTATTCTACCTTTTATTGTAAAACAGAGTTGCCCTGTATCCCCACCCTTCCATCAGATGTACTAGCCATAGTTCCCTTGCCACTATTGCACAGTAGCTCAGGTTCCCCCGTGTTCTGAGGTTTCTTCATCCCACCCTGTGCTTTCCAATAGTGCCATCTGAAGTTTTGCCCCTGGCCCCAGCACGCCTCTCACCATCACTTATTTGTGCACAGTCAGGGCAGTGACCTGTAGGTCAGCAGCCACCCACCCAGACAAGATGGGTGATGGCTTCTGTCTCAGCAGAAATGCTCCTGGGGTCTCTCCCCTCCCTGTCTGCTGAGTTAAGAAATAGACAGTGGAACTGAATGATTTCTAGCTCTTCATGTTACTGTAAAATGCTGTGTGGAAATGACAATTACTAGGTGGGCTGACGGCACAAATCTGACATAAGTGGTCAGCACAGTTGCGTAACCTCAGACGTCTGGGCTTAAGAACTACATGTTTTACAGCAGCGGGTCATTAGTTTTCATCACTAATACCTTTTAGTTTTTCTTTCTTTAAAGAATGAGTTTGAGACCATCTTTCATTAGTGAGAGGACCCAACACACTTTTTAACCAGAACTTCTAGAACTAATCGGTGCTGAAAGTTTATTCCCTCTATTTTCTCTTAATTCAGTTGTGTTCATCTTATTTATATTATTATTGAATAATAATGTCTGTCTCTCAGAAATACTTGGTTGTAAGCGGCAATAAAGTGGCTTTCAATGTGATTTCTAGATCTTGCTCAGTAAACAACTAGAAGTTGTCCAGATCATTTTGCTGTCTTTAGTATATGGGTTGTATTTCTCTTGACTTTTCTTGGTCCTGCATCTTGTGACTTCTGAATTTTTCTCCTAAAAGCTCTTCTTGAAACAAGGGAAAAATTATTCAAGTAGTCTTTTAGATTTCAAGAGGTTGCTCTTTACAGTAGTAGGAAATATCACAATAGCCTGATTTAAAGAGAAAGATGGACTATTTTATGTATTTGAGATGAAATCTAACCAATTGTGCTAAGAATGCCAACTGCAAGAATTTAGGGCTAGCCCAGTTTCAGGGGTCTATTCTGGTCTTGAAATCTGACATTTAGATAATCAAATCTAAAGGTAACTTTTTCTCAAAGAAAGAAAAAAATTAGAGCAACAGATGATCAAAGCAGGTAGGATCAGATTTGCAGCTCAAAGAACATTCAGTTCATCCTAAAGAGTTAACTAAAATTTTTCTTTCTCTAGAAAAGCCTTCAACAAGGGAAAGCTATGAGACATTGAACTTTCAAAACTAAATGTATGGAGAGAGAGCAAATCTTTTTCATCCCTGGACATAATTTAGGACACCACGGGAAGTGCACTAAATATTTATGTTTCTTGAGGTTTCAGCAGAATGTGTAATTAATCTAAATTTTGGACAGAACTTAAAGGAACTTGGTTAGGATCCCTTTGAGCACATCTTACTTAACAAGACATTTGTGAGGAATTTTTAGCCTAGTGTTGCTGATCATGCATGTTATGTCTCTCTTTTGTTGTGGTTTATGATGAAGCAAGAGTGTTGAAACCTCGTCGGGCAGTATTTTATGTATTAAAATACTGTGCTATGTGCTGGTTCTTGTCCATTTTACAGTATTTGACTCTATCAGGCCAAGTCAGTTTTGGGTGTAAATCACTACATGGTTGAGGTAACTATTTGATTCACAGCTGTATCATCCGTATCATACAATTTTCTCTTTGAAATTTTGGCACTTCATATGAAAACCAGTGTCTCAATTAACAGTTGGCAAACACCTAAATGTTAGCATACTTTGTCCTCCTTGTGTGACACTTCTGATCATCATTAGCTGATTTAAGCCACTGTCATTCCAGAGATCCTGGTTCTAAGGCGCGGGGTTCTGGCCCAGAGTTTAAGGGCTTGCCTTCATGCCTGGGCATATTGTCATGCATCTGCTTCCCCTGTGTTCAGCATCAGCTAGATGGGAATGTGGTGCCTTCTGGAAGCTTTGCACTGTGTCAAAGCTGAACAAAAAAAAGCAGGATTTAAGGTGCTTTGTCTTTTGGTCTCTAGGCATGTGCTCCAGGTTTGATCTTGTATCTGGGATCTCTCCTGCTCAGAGTCCAAACTCAACCTGGTGACAGCTCTTTCAGCTTTGTCCAGTTCCGGGCACTGAATTTCCTCACTCCTGAAGGCCTGTGTATTTGATACTTACAGTACTTTATAATTCAATTCTGTGAAGGAATTTTAAAGTGTGCATGTGTACATGCATTTCCCTGTCAGCATGAAGAATACAACTGCGTGGAAAAAAGAGCCACTCTTAACTGGAAGGTTCTAACTCTCGTCAGCAAGAGGTTTGGATCCTGTTGTTGGATTTGTGCTTCCTTTCAAATCTCCTTCCTTTGCCTCTGTTTGCTTCCTGTTTCTCACTGTTCTCAGAATAGCATTCCCCCAGCTATGAAATGGTACCCTTCCATTTGATTTTTGAGTCTGTTATTTCCATTAGGTTAATAATCCTTGGTTGTTTCAGGCTGTTAGACAGAGTAATTCCTAATGATTCCCATTTTCATAATGATTTCAGCACAAAGATGAAGAGTATATTGAAGGGAAATGCCTCTGCCCAGTGTAGGTGTTTGTGCACATGGATATATATGTGTAACTACACATAATTCCTTTTAGTCTTCAGAGTTGTTCCTGGGTGTCTTTTTAGTGTTGTGTATTTCAGAGTCAGAGTTTTACTTCCATGACAGTTGATACCAGCAGGTCCAGCCCCTAATGTACTACAGAAAGAAAATAATCTCCCCATTTCTCTCCTTAACTCATTTACATCTAGTGATTTAGGAAGCCAGGCTCTTTATTTCTGCCACTGCTGGGTGCAATACAGGATAAGCATGTGCATTGCAATTTTTCACGTATCCATAATTTCCTAATGTTTTGGAAGCATAGGCACCATTCCTTGGATTATTTTCACACTTGCAATGTGTGGAGCACTTTGCTCGTTGGTGGTTTGGAGTCAGTGGCATTGAAACTCAATATGTTCTGTTCACTAAAACACAGGCAATGTCATTAAAGGTCCATTAACTCTTTGTTCCAGCCCCTTAACTCTTTTCCTTGCTTATTAATCAGTTGATAAAAATCTCAGAAGTGTTCATTAATGATTGAGTATTCTCTCTCGAGTGGCACTTCTGACACACATGGCCTCAGGAACTTGACATTTTGGGAATGATTCATTGCTTGATTAGTAAGGACTTTTACCTCAAAGCAAAACCATTAGGGTTTATCATGCATGACTCAAGGGCTATATATCACACCCGCTCCTGTAATAGTCATTTTCCCCAGATAATGTCAGGGAGAACTACACCCATAGTATAAATTAGCTCTTTTTGGCTTGAATAAATATGCTGTTCTTTGGAGGAGTTATATTTAACTACTCTTGTTTTATTGCTGTTTCTGCTAAATGTAGCTTTTTCATAGCCACTAAAAGCAGCTTGTTGGCTATTACATATAATTAAAATTCTCTATTTTACTGGTGTTCGAATAGTGTTATGTTTCTATTTCCTTAAGACTTGTGTAACTTTAACAGTGGAATACTTACAATGTCATCAAAGCCCCTTTTTATTAGAAGATGTATTCCAAAAATGTATGAAAGTAGTTAGCTGTGCTTGGGAAGCATAAATTAGGATTGCTGGCACAACTCTTCTGCTTTTGGTCTGTAGTAGCAATTACTTCTTTTAGAGTGGGACAGTCTTCACTTCAGGTCAGTCAGCTTGTGGGAGAAATGGGTAACACTGTTCTTACCGTCAGTGAGAGTTGTTGGGGAGGGAGTCAGACACAGGGAGGAGTGGGAAGCTACAGCCATCACAAGAGAAAGAGGCTGGAACTAAAGTGTCCTGGTGTGTGTGGATGTGGCACCGAGGGCCTCAGCTGGGGTCTGCTGGGCACCGTTCCGTCTGGCCGGTCACATTTTCCACAGAGGAGGGTTCCAGCCACGCTGGGCTGGGTCCTGCAGCCCCACCTACTGAACTTCTCCTCTGGAACCTCTAATAGCCAGCTCTGAACACCCACTGCTCCATTCAGATCAGAAAACGACCACAGGTGTGAATTTTAACTGTTTTTTTTCTCTCTCTCCACTCCACCTGGGGTGTGGTTGCCACTTTAGACCTGTGGCACCAGTGTGAGATTCCCCAAACTTTGATTCAGTCCTTGGGAGTGTGGGCAGATTGTACCCCCTGCTGTATAAAGGCAGTGGTTTATGTCACTTGTTGTGACCTAAACATTCTCTGGCACATTTGTTTCACTGGCTAATGACTTTTGGAAGGGGAAGAAATAATATTGCTTTGTAGGGGTAGATCTTATATCCTCATCCTAATATGAGCTCAGCAGGCCATGTATGAGGGCTTTCTATAGGGGCTGAAAGAACCTGTGTGCATTTGAGGGGGTGAAAATGGAACCGGTTGGCTACAGTTCCCCAAAGAAAGGAAGACTGAGGAGTTTTATTTCTTTGAAAGAAATGTCATATCTGATAATCTGAATTATCAGATACCCTTGCTGAAGCTTAAATCATTGACAGGCTCTTTCACTGGGAGAAATGTGCCCCACAAGGCAGAGAGGAAGTGCTATGCAGTAGTGTAATCAAAACTTGAATAAAAAAATTGATACTATCTTCATAGAAGGATGGAGAGCACATTTCCTATTTCATGCTCCCTAGAAAGTTTTCTATATCAGGCCTGTAATTACATAGTCCAAAAGCATTTGAGGCATAAAAGCTATATAGCTAAGAACTAGTGAGCCTACACGGTGGTTACTTTGGTGGTCTGTATACATGATCTTTCTGAAATTCCTCATTTCAATTGGGTAGTCCTGATATGATGAATTCCGTGACTATTAGATTATTATCCGTTTTGGTTGATTTCTGCATGCAGTGCTAAGACCATTTGGGGTGAGTTGTGATGTAATTTCAATAGTTGCTTTGGGGTGGCTGCTGTCCTTGTTTCCCCCATGTGTACGTGGGTGCAGCCCCTTCAGAGAGCTGCACGGACCTTGAACTGCATCATTTTGTGCTATAAGCTCACAAGAAATGATACTGATTTCTTTGGTGTGCAACAGATGGCAGGTTTACGTTGTGGATGGATGGCATGTATGTGTTGGTTTCAAATTCATGCAGAGTAAATATTTCACTGACTTTGATACTTGGATTCAGTGAAATTCTTGGTTCATGTCAACATATATGTTCATTATATCAGCAATAAATATTAAGGGGGAGAGCTACACAATTCATGTAATTCAACAGCATTTTATGACAAAGTGATTTAAAACAAACAGAAGGATCTGCCTCCCTCTCCCCTAAACAAAACTTAAAAACACCTGGGAAATAAATATTTGATGGCTGAATTAGCTGAATTATTTACTCATCTGGTACTTGCAGATCTTGTTGTGAATTGGGTATTGAAGTGGATTTGGTTATTGTAAACCCAGCAATACCAAACTATTTTGTCTGGCAACTTAAGCTGTAACATTTTATATCAGTCTGTACAACTACTTATTTGCATTAACATTTAGAGAATGAGCATTTAAATCACTGTTCTGTTGTTCTTGGGTGCTCTTGGAGGTGTGACATTTAATTTAGTCACTGATGGTGGCTGGCCCAAAATTACTTGTATAGACCAATGTCAGTGGTGGGAATAGACCTCACATCATCAGTCCCCTGCTCTGCACTCCCCTGCTCAGCTCAGTTAAGGTTCTGCTTGGTGTTACTGGAGGCAGTGCACCAGTTTAGACTGTGGGTTCCTGAGGGGAAAAAAAAAATAAAAATAGTACAGATATTTTATCAACAGAAAATAAAAGTCGGTTTCTTTGTATGTGTGTTGCTTGCAGTCAGCTCAGGGCTGATGCTCTAGCCACTGCTTCTTGAGGAAAAATGTGACTTGTGTGGTCATTCTCCCAATTTAGATCTTTTTAATAAAAGGTACAGTTTATGTTGGAGCTCAACTGTTGGTTAAATCTGTAAATTGACAAAAACAAAAGGGAAAAGAACTTTCCCATTTCTTCTTGCCAGTTGGCACCTCAACAAGTCTATTTGATGTTTCAGTTGTGCTTAAATTCCACAGAGTAGGTACTTCTACATTGTGAAGCCTTTAATTATTCCATTGTGGATAGCTGAAACGAGGATGAAAAGGGAAAAGGTGGTTAATTTGGTGTAATGAGCTGAGGGTTCAGGAGTCAGGCAGGAAGAAGACTGTCATGATGAGTGTCATAACTACAGAGATATTATTTTAAGGCTTTTATTAAGGAGAATGTTCTGCCCATTCTGCTTGCCTTGAGTTCTTTGATGAAGTTTTGTGGCTGCCAATTTCTTGGTTTAATATTGGTGATTTGTTATGGATACAGACTTGGTGTTATTTAAATATCTTAAAATTAAGTGCTCATTTGAGCCCCTTGTTGGATGGACGACCAGGACGACGAGGACGCTGAAATGCTGAGGTGACAGGGTTGGACTGTAACAGTTCTAATCCTAATTTTTCCAGAAAGCTTTCTGGTCAACCTGGAAAATCATATGTATGGATGCTGAAGGCTTTGCTTGCCAGGCTAAATTCCTGTAACAAGGGAAGGAGAAGTGGGGGAAAAGACATTATATATCACAGCAACTGGATTCTTTTTTTTTAAAGTTGTGTTTTTAAAGGAATCATTCCATTTCCCTTTAGGAAATTTGAAAGTATTTGGGATGAATAACATAATTTTTTTCTTGTTCATTGTTTATACTCTTAAGGCCAGTCTACTTAGAAAAAGCAACACCTATTAAAGGCCTTTGAATTCAGAGTCTTTCATGTTACAATGGGTCTATTTACTGCTGTCAGTGGGCTTGTAATATATTTAGCTTGAAGAAGTTAACAAGCATACCTTGGAGTGTTACTTTTATTTTCTGTTCTGTGACACTTAGCAAAATCCCATTATACAATTGAGTAGAATTATAATGTTAAATGTTAATTTGTTCTGCATTCCGTTAAAATTGGATTTTTTTCTTGTGCATTGGCCCATGCATTTTGTATAAAACCTATAATTTAAACACTGCTCCATAGAAATGCCCTAAATTAGTAACCTTTTGCCTTTGCTACCTTAATTACAGCTCATTACTTAGTACTTAAAGAGCAACCTCTAGCTCTTGGTTAAATATTTGCTAGCTCAATAGATTTGTCAAGTTAAAGAAAACAGTAGCACTTGCCCCGGTTTAATTTCATTGGGGTTGCAGAGTTTTGAGAAATTCCACGCTTTGCTGGAGGAAGAGTAAACTTGCATTTTCCTTACTTTTCCATTTCATTGTGTTAGCTGTCTGTTATACTCCAATAGGCAGTTGAAAACCTCTCTTAAAATAAGTATTTTCAAAAGGGCTGCTGTGTTTCAATATGGTCTGTCTTCTACATGTATTCCTTTTAGCTTTTATAAGCATCTGATACAATAAATTTCTTTTTTATTTTTCTTGTGGAGACAAATCTGAAGCAGCTTACTTGTTGGCTACTAATAGCTCTCTTCCAGATTTTTCCTTCCTTTTGGCAGAAGCCTGTATTGTTTGATCAGAATCACAAGGAATATGATTCATTAAAACATCTGTTGAGTTGTCTTTTCTGACAAATTTAAAGATCACTTCTCTTTGGCCTTTTAATTGTATGCAGAAATTATAAACTGCAGAAGTTAACAACTTGCAGGTTGACTGAATCTTCAGTTTTTATTAGTGTCTATTGGCTTGTATTTTTGCATTTTATTTTATTTTTGCTGTTTTTCCTTTTGTATGAAACCATGTGAAGTGATTATAATTGCAGTTAGTTAAAATTCCCTGTTATTAAATACCCTGTCATGTGCAGGGGTGTCCTGTTAATTTCTTATTTTACTTCTCTTTTTCCTTTATTTTTTTTTTCATGAGATCAACAGTAGTGGCAGCTTTTTTACAAGAGATTTGTCTGTCTCCCTTGATTCTGACCCAATACGTAACTCCTGCTCTCCTTTCCTAGTTCTTAAATTGGTGTGTGCACTGTCCATTTGCCTTTGGAAGCCTTGGTGTCTCCCAAAAGTTCCTTCCCCAATCTTCTCTGATGTTTTATTACTGTATGGGTTAAAAACTGCACACTGGCGTGGTTACACTTTGAATTATAACTCTTTATTCTTGTAACATCGCTGAGTTCATTTTTAACAAAGGCAAGAGACAGTGGAGAACAACACACTGATACAAATCTTCATCTTGCTCATGTGGTTTGTTTCCTCTGGGGGAAACCCTTCTATGGAACAGATAAATGCTTGCCCTCTAGTGTGTGCATTTGTTCTTGTGAAAACCCCTTTGAATTTCTGAGAAGTATTTTATGAAACATTTTCTCAAAACCAGTTTAGAGGTAAGGGTGAAAGCAGCAGTGCGCTTCCAGAGCAAGTGGTTGGCTTGTCCAGTTTTAGGCTAAGCACTTCACCTTTCAAGTAGCCAGGTTCTCTGGAAACACATTTTCCTGCTTTGTTTCCTGTGTCGCTGTCTATACACTCTGGATCTGTAAGCTCTGAAAACATTACTTCACTCACTATTCATGCAAACCTTTGAGTGACTTGTTGCTTATTGTTTGAATTTGCTATTGGGTTTAACTCAGCAAGTCACTCTGTAAAGGCAAGGGCTGCCTAAGAGGCCCTGTTTTATTTTGCAGAATTAAAAAAAGGGTCTGTGGAAACCTTTCCCTGCAAAGACTTTCTGAGATTTATGTGGATTACAAAGCGTTAAGGAGGGTCATTCCTTAATTTTTAAATTCCTTAATTTAATTCCTTTAATTTTGGCAAAAATGCCAAGGTACAATATTAGCAGGTATTAGTGAAAATGGAAAGGTATGCTTTGTGTTCTGGGCCTGGTGCCAACATCTGTATTTGCAACTCCCAGGACAGGTCTGGGAGTGGAACCTTCTCCTCATTGCCCTCACAAGACTCCTAGAACAAGCCCGTGACATTTCTGTTCACTTGCATCTGTGATACTTACTTCCCCTTCAGAATTTTTTTATTTTGGAAGTTTATGGCTACTGCACAGGAGTTTATTCTCTGGGGACTGGAGAGGAGGGAGGAAAGAGAAAAGTCAGAGCACTTTGTTTTGATCACAGGTGAGTTTTTCTGGTAGGAGGTCACGTTGAGTTTGTGTAGAATATGTGGGGGATTCTGGAGCAGATCCTCCACCAGGATGAATTATCATGGCAGTGAATGGCTCTGGCTGTTACCACGAGCTGGGGTCTCTTCTATGAGCCCAGGTAAGTTTGGTCATTGCTTTATTCAAACAAAGGGGACCATAAATTGCAACATTTCATGAAATGTCCAGTAAATGGGAGTTGTTTTTTTTTTTAAAAAAGAGATTTGGATCCTTGTCTAGTTTTCTGTGAATGTTATGATAACTTGTGTTGTCTCTTAATTTCCTTACATATTTTGATGGAGGATCAGATGGAATGGGTTAGGTTTCTGTGCATATGTTGCCGTTTCAAAATAGTGTGTTTATCAGGGAAAAAAAGGATAGGTAAAATGGGTGTTTCAAGGGGCTTTTCTGTGCCTTATTGAGGCACTTAGTTTTATTCTGAGCAGTAGGGAGCCCTCTTTAATCCTATTCTATTCTATCTAGGACTGTTTCAGGACTGCTCTGACTTTCAAAATAAGCCACTTTATCAGGCCAACTAATTATGGATTTAAATGTCTGAATTCTGGTTTGTCAATATATGTGATTCAACAGAGTGCCTTTTGTACAAGAAATAAGATTCCTGCATTTTTGCCTCTCTCTTTTGTAAACTTTTGCTTTGTATAAGGAACAGTTTTGCTTTCAGTGGAAAAATGGATTGTTCCAGCAGAGTGCAGCAAAAGACAAATATTGTAAATATGTTTAGCTTTCCTGTCAAGAGTTAGCACATTGTAAAAAAAGAAAAAGAACTTAGGTAAGGAGCTTATCATGCATAAAATACCAAATTATGGAAGGACTGTATAAGAAGATTGCAGCTTAGTTACATTCTCTCTGCTGTTTTTTATTTCTGAAACTCTGAGACACTGGTAGAATTTGCTGGGAAAATAGTAATTAATGAAGTGTTAATATGTAGTGAATAAGTAAAGCATAAAGGTATTCTAAATGCTACTGGTTAGTCCTTTATCTGAGGCTGGGTTGCAAGCTGATGGAGGAGTTGAGACTACAACTCAGGATTCTTCCCTTCTTCCCCATACTTCAGCTATTGGCCTCCCCTCCTTTTATCATTTTAGCTACTGTTTTCCTTTTTGCTTGTTTTTAGGGTTTAGATGTTTTTCTTACCTGCATAATTGCTTTTAAGTTTGCAAGCCTTATGTTTTTGGCCTTGGTTTGACCATAACCTGCAAACATTTTTCTTTCTCCTTTTGGAGCCTTACTTTAATTAACATCATTAAGAACAGATTATATTTTTGGTTTGACCCTCCAAAATGTAAATAAGGGTAGTGTTTTCTGGATAATATATACAATTTGAGTCAGTCTTCTAGTTTACCTTGAGGGGAAATTCCCAAAGATGCCAAAGTATTCTTGCATGTTGCTTATGTGTCTGCATGTCTAAACCCACCTACGGGCACTTTTTCTTCATATAAGGCATAGCTTTGCTGGATAGCAGCCATATAAAAGGACAGTGAAGACACCACCTGAAAGTACAGTTTTTTGTAACTCTAAACTCAGTAGTGGGTTTCAGAAACTGAAAAGAAGAAAAATTTAGCCTTCAAACATGTTGATGAGTGTAAGAGCTACATATATTCATTATTTTCTGAGCTAAATATTTGTATTAAGAAATTGAAAATTAAAATGCGTGTGTAAAATATTTCTTAAGAAATCTCAAAGGAATGTGGTTTTCCTTAACCCATCTTTTAAAATTCATGTAATTTGAATCAAGCCATATTTCTTTACTAATAGCTTCTAGCATTGTTCTCATGTCAGAATGTGGGTTGGGAGCCCTAAGCAGGCTTATGCTCGCACTGCTTGGGTAGCAGCCTGATCCCCTGGCCCTCCTCATCCTAGGTTTCCAAATGCCTTGAACTGCCAAAGTTAGAGTGGGAGCTGTTCCCAGGGAGCTGCTTCTCAGCCCATTAATCAGCATGAACAGGGCAGATGAGAGGCTGAGGATCTGCTGGGATCCCCCTCCAGTGGTTTGGGGGCACTGGTGACCCATCACCCCCCCAGCCTGCCCTGCCATCCTTCAGCGGGTCCCCTTCCCCTCTAGTGGCCCTTCCCTGCCACTTTTGCCCAGGAGAAGTGCAGAGTATTGCCTGTTGCACTGGTCCCTTCCTCCTCCTTCTCCTCCCTGGTCACATGAGGACAGTTCCCCAGGGCACAGTGAGAGAAGCAGAGTATGGAGAAACGAATGGTGCCCTGCTGGAGGGGTCGGGATGTTTGTTTGGAGAGAAATCAGATCAGGCTTGCAGGAGGCAATCCCAGCGTTTCAGTCTGCTGCCACCAGCAGCTCCCCAGTTCTCCCATGTCCTCTGGCTCCAGCAGCCGGTGCCAACAGCCTCTGACACGTGCTGAAGGGGTTTCTTCTGCTGTGACTTTGAAATTCTCATTTGACACCACGGAGAACTTTCTGTTGAATTTGGAAATTCCTGGGTTTGGTTCTGATCAAGTTGTTCAATGCAGCATGAAGTAATAAATTGTGGGAGTACCTATAGACCCCAGTTAGGCTCAAGGCATTCACTGTATTGTGTGCCGTGCAAGAACAGAATAAAGTTTTTATTTTTCTTTTTTTTTTCTTTTTTCTTTTTTTTTTATTTCTGAAGATCTTGCCATTTCAGTACACCAAATCCAACCTAACAGATCTAACAACCTTGGGTAAGGATGAAGGTCAGAGTGGTAAGAACATGGAGGTATTTAAGAAAGCTGTTGCACAATAAGATGATTCTGGTCCATTTATTGGCTTTTAGTGCTGTTTTTTTGTTTAAATTTTTGGATCTGTCTCAGTCTGTAGTCTGAAGGGAATTAGTTGCTGACCTTTCCCATACCAAAAAAATTTAATGAGAGCAAGAATGGTGCAAAACTCATCTAGTATCTTTCTGGCTTCAGCTTTGTAAAGATTTTATTTACAAGAAGACAAAGGGGAATATATTTAAGAATCCCTCACTAATGAGAAAATGTGATTGTTGAAATGGCCATTATTCCAGTGAAAGTAATACTTAATTTTACAGAGCACTTTGTTAGTTTTGGGAGACTAAAGAAAAAGTGGTCAACGAATAAGAATCATGAAGAAAAGCTTAAAATTCTCTCCAAATAGTGTGGGACATGTGGCAATGACTAATTTTAGGCCTACCCTGCTGTATTCTTTTGCTCTTACCATTTCTTTTGTGGTAGGGCGGTGTGGCCACACTCTAGTTGGAACCCTTCTCTGCAGGCAGTCCAAATTTAAATTACCAATCGTTGCCACAAATGTTGTACAGTCTAACACAGGATTTCTCTTCCCTTTTGTAACACAATGGGTACCTTCACACTGATGGAATTTTTTTCTTACTTTTTATTTTCCCTAGCTGTTTGAAAGTTGGAAGCGAGGAAAGATATAAAATAAAGTGCCTGAAATGCAGACAAACTGCATCCCGTTGTTTTACAGCAGCATTGGTTTAATGCTGTAAAAATGAATATTTGAAATTGGCACTGACAGCAGTCAGGAGCTGGCCTCTGACTTTGCCTTCTGGCAGGCTCAGCTCAGCTGTGTATCTGCCAGCCGAGTGGCCCTTCTGTGTAGGTAGTTTTGATTTGTGTTTTTAGGTGCTGATTGGTTCATGAATTCTGGTAGGAAGACCACTCATAGGTCTGAAATCACAGTTTGAAACACTGGCAGGGTTTACAAGTGACTGAGATAGAGATATCATTGCAAAGATGTAATGATGGTGATAATAAATAATGAGCCTGAAGATAGTAATAAAAGCTTTTATATTGAGGAGACTTTGGGATAATAATAATGCCTTGATAATTGTCATGATGGGAGTTGGTAGGCTGATTCTGAAATTAATATATGAAGAAGTTATTAGTCTTTGAGAACCACTTTGTGTAAGTAGTAGTGCCAGAAAACCAGCAAGTGGGAGGAATATTATAAAAAAGTGTCTGCAAAGAGCACACTCACTGTCTGGGCTCTTTTTGAGCTGAGGAAAAGAGAAAGTGGAGTGAGACCTTGAGGAGGAGATGGTGTGCCTGTTTTTTTTTAATTCAATGATGGTATAAACTATATGGCCCTGCTCTGAGTATTGCACATGAAGTGCATGCAGAGAAAGAGGAGAGTTCCAAGGCCCTTGTAATAGAGGTTGTACTTGGAAGGAAAGACGGGTGAGGCAACAAACTGCAGGGAGGAAGAGGATCTGGACCTTTCAGACAAATGACACAAAGTATGTTCACACCTGCCACTTTGTCTTAGTTTTTAAATCCAAATCATTTAGAGAGGCCTAGAAATTATTTAAAGCAGCATTGGGCATTTAGATTTTGTATGTGCTGATTGGGAGGGAAGGCAGGGGGAGGGGAGGAAACCCCAGCAAATACAGAAGCTAGTCATGCTTCAAAGCAATAATAAATATTTGGTAAAGATAAAGCAACATTTATGCTGCCTTGACACTTTTGTCACAGTTGAGTCTTTTCATCTGGTAAAGATAATAAATGAATAATCATAAAATATTTGTGTTTGGAAGTTCTTCCTTGGTGTTCATGAAGAGTATTTATTTTCCATCAGTCCATTACAGTGTAACATTGATTGGTGCATGTAATGTATTATTCATACTGTTCTAGTTTCATCCCATTAGCAATGCCAACACTGGGCTGAATTCTGCAGGGCTGATCTTGTGTGAAGTCTTTGTGCAGGGACTTCTGCAGGGGTTCAGATCCTGTTGCACATTTGGTGACAAGACACAAGAGCAAATGGCAGCATCTTACTGAAATTATTCAGTCCTTGTTTCCCTTCTTCCCTCCAGTGAAATGAGAATTTTAAGTGTACTGTAGACCTATAAAACGAAATTGTGAAAGGCAGAAGGTATGTCAGAACTGGTTTATTTTATGTTCTTTTATTATATCTTATGTTATACCTCATAGCTAATGTCTTTAGAAGAGCCAAATAACTAAAACCATCACATTGCAAAAATAACAAGGACAGAATTCAAACCAGCCTTCAGATAGTATAGGCTGGCATTTTGGTCCACAAGTGTGATCCTCTGGGTGCAATTTTGATCATGGGAACTGTGTGTAGGGCTGATTTGAATATGTGCTAAATCCAGCTGTTTGGTGTAGTTAAGTTTGCTGAAGGTCTGCTTAATGCTAGTACAGAAAAAGAACTTTTTCTTTTGTATCTTTGGTATTTGTTTCTTTATAATTTAGTACAGGAACATTTTTTATGTGCAATAGGCCCAGCGCCATGTTATCAGATTCAATGATAATCCCTGACTGATTTGGGCCTGGTGTGCTCTGGTGAATACTTGAGATTTGGATCTTTTGCTCTGAAAAAAAGGGACTTCTCCTTTCACTTTTCTGAGGATCTAGCTCATAAAATATTTGAAAGCTTTAGACAGGTGAGTGAAGATTAATTTAAAAAATATCTTAGCTCCTTAATACATTGGATGTGGAATTACAAGGAAATAAAATTAAAAACTTGAAGAATTTTTCTTTCAAATGTTTTTATTTTTTAAAACAGCTGTGCAAACAAGGAAACAGTCTCTTCTTGGTAGGAATGCTTAAAAAAATCCCATGCTTTAAGGTAGAGATGAAGGAGAAAGGGTTGGCATCTGTGCAAAGTCTTTGGATTTTTATCTTTGGAGGCAGGGAGAGCCTGGACAAGGTTGGGAGGACTCCTGGGGAAACTGGAAGCTCATAGATCAACCAGACTGACTTCTGTGGTTCTGAAAAAATGGGATGGGGGTGGCAAAGAGTCTCTAGATTTTAAGGGATCAGTAAGATGGAATGAAGGAGACAGACAGCTCCTTTTGAGGGACAAAAGGAATAGATTCAGTAGTCCAGGAAGAGTTTACCAAAGGACTAGGAAACAAACATTTTTCCTTTAAACCAGAAATACTCACCCTCCCCCACCATCATTGTTTAGAGTGTGTGCTGATTCCAAGAGGTGTAACTGTATGAGGGCTTTTATTGGGGTTGGGGAAAGGACTTGCTCACTCTTTTGGAGTATAACAATCAAGAATTCTCTAACAGGCTCTAGATGTTCTGAAGGATACTTGTCTTGTACATATGCAGATTTTTGCTGTTTCTCTGAGAAGGGAATGTGCACGCTGGGAATTTGTCAATAAAACACTGACCTTTCAGAGCTTAAATAAAAATGAGGCAGAGTAGACTCAGTTATTTACAGCAGTGTTGTCATGTCTTCATTATAATAAAATGGTGTCTGTGAGATGTTGAGTAGATGTAACATAGAAAATCTGGGTCAGTTGCTATTTTCAGTAAGAGCTTACATATTCAGGTTGTCTTTGATTTTACCATCATTTTTACAGAACAGACTTCGACTGATTGCCTAACGTGTATAGTCAGGTTTTCAGGAATATGTGTGAGTAGACTGAGTGCTTAAAATAATTCTTCATTAATTGCAGCATGCTCATGTATGATGTCAGACAATTAGGGCAATTTATTTTTAAAGAATTAGTCAAAATCCTAATTAAAACAGTATAAGATGAATCTATTTGCATGCAAAAACCAGGGAAGAGGCTTCACCCAAATGGTTCAATAACCAGTGAAACCACCTCTCCAGTATATTTCCTGCCCCCCTGTACCTGATATTATCCAGCAGATGAGGAAAAATGATTTTTACAATACCTTGTGTGGTATTTGACCTTCATAATAGTCGTTACATCTGAATGCATTCCAGTGAATAGGACAGTTATGGGGAAAGAATTTAGTCTGGCCAGAGTAGGATATACCACAGCCAAATAGTTCAGTGGATTATAAGATATTTCTTCTCACTGGCTTGCAGTTTGTATAATTTATTTTCTGGCTTTATAAATTTTGCATTCCCTACTTCACTCGGGTCCAGCTTTGGTGGGTGCCATTCCAGAGTCTTTTCATCCTGGTAATTAGGAAGCTTCATAGGAATTAAGGAGCATTGGGGCCACACTTCCTGGGGCAGGGCTTCAACTCCTCTGTAGAGATTTTTAGGTGCTGCTCAACTCAATGAAAATGATTGTTTTGTTTTTAAAGTAATTTTGTGTATGAGTATATACAACAAGTGTTATGATATAAATGACTTAGAAATAAGATAGAAATTACTTCAAAATGTGGTAGGTGATAAATATTAGTTATTCCTAGTTCGAGGAAGGTAACATTTTACCACTTTACTAAATTTGACACAAACTGATTGCGCAGAAACCTTTCCAATGTGTTTTTAGCAGATAGCAGATAACAGCGAGGGAATCTATCATTCTGTTGTGTAAACAGTTTTTCTTTGCTTTTAAGTTTAATATATTTAGGGAGAGATTTTCCTGGCTCATTTCGAACTGGTAACACAGCAGCTGAAAATAAATAATTGGGTCCAGCAGGCAGTCTCTGTAAGTTAGATGGTTAGGATTTACATATGGCATGTTGCATTGTGGGCAACATGATCCAGTGAATATGCTGTGAGATCTGGATGTTTTTTCAACTTTTACAGTCTTAAGTTGCTCTATTTTAGTGTAAAAATGGTACAACCAGGCATGCACTAAAAGTGCAGTGTAAGTGGTAGGTCTTCCAAGTGGTAATGCAATAAGGGGCATTGAGTCTCAGTCTTTCTTTAATCATGCTGAGTAAAATGAAGAATTTCTGCCACCTTAGGGAATTCATTTTCCATCTACCTTTTCTCTCTGTTCAGTTTTTCAACTATGTATTATGAAAACATTGTGTAATTTTTTGCAAACAGTTCTATACTGATGTTTGAAATATTTTTAAGTGCATTTTTAATATTTCGATGAATTCGTTGGCGTTAATAACCCTCTGATTATCTGTCCAGATACTTGATTTTGCAATTCCTCTTGAAACAAAAACCAACCATCTTCCCAATAAATAAAAAAAAAGGTGGAAAAACTCCAGCAACCAGATTTTGGCATCAAAAATTTTGCTGTGTATTTCAGTATGTTTCAAAAGTCATACTTTGACCAGGCTGGCTTGCTAAATTTTGGCCCTTACTCTTTTCCACTCAAAGGTACTAGAGCTGGTGCTTTACAGCTGGGTGTAACATTAGAAAAATGACAGATTAGCAGATTAATCTCTGAAATACATTTTCTACATGTGAAAAACCTGACAAATAGTGTTAGATTGAGTTGTTCTCCTCTAGCAGTGTTTGAGTATTCCTTCAACTGTAGCTTAAAATCCACACGTGGCTCCTGTTCTATCATCCATTTAAACCAGGGGTTGATTTTAGTAGTGAAGTCATAAACCTGGAACCACAGGAAAACAGAATTGTCTGTACTTTAACAAATTTTACATTGCAAGCTTGTGGGATGTGTAAATGAAGAACAGTCAGTTTTCCAGTGTGGCAGAGATGCAAAAGAAGTCTTTGTGAGGACTGTTAGTAAATGGTGAGGAAGCAGGAGAGCATTGCTAGAAGAGTTGAACTAAGATGGACCATGAGATATTTGGGAGTACTTGAGCTTTGCTCAGGGCTTGTTATGGTTTATGTTCAGGTGTTTGTTAAGTATGCTGAGACTATATAGAGAAAAACAGATTATATAGAACATTATGGGCAAAATAATAGGAGAAACTGCACTCCACAATCCCTGTTTTTAATGCTATTGCTGTTTCCATATGGGATGTTTTGTTCTGCCCCAAGGTTATTGTAATATTGAAGGCATACTTAAGGCAGGGATTCCATAGCACAAGTTGTCATCTGCAAAGAATAGTTACCAAAAGATTTTGAGCCTCAGTTGGAAGTGATGTCATTACTGTCATGGTATTTCCTTCTACAGTTTTGTTTTAATTCAAGGTCTTTTAACGCCTACAAATCTACATGTCCAGGAGCCACTCCTCTCTGGCATCCTGAATGTCTGCTGCAGATATGTCTCTTTGCTCTTTCTTTCTTTCTCTTAATTTTTTGTCTGTTTTCTTCTTTTCTGCCACATTTAACTCATCTTTTGAGTGTTTGATGTTTTCCTTACACATACAGCATTATTCTCTGTATATATATGTATATATATGTATCTGGAGAACATTATGTCTTCTCTGGAGCTCTTCAGGTTTTTTTTGACAGAGTATTTTTTTTTTTTCATCTGAAAATGCCAAATCACTAAAATTTCAGAATTATTTGTAGTTGTCAGAATGTTCTATGCAATTTTTTTCTATATGGAGCTGATGTAAATATTTCTTGTTGTAGAAACTTAGTGATTTGTATTCCCCAAGACTAAAGGAGGAGATTGTAAAGGCAGCACTTTGAAATGAAGCTAAATGAAAGTCTCACGTGAATATTATTTTCCACTCTTCATATTTGTGGGTTTTAAATGATTTTGTACTGTGCATATCTATAGCATGACCATTTCAAAACTCCAACCTCACCCAATTAAATGGCTCAGAAATTGAATAGTTTCGTAAATTCTGCTGGAAAGTTTTAATACTCTGTGTTTGCATTGAGATTTTAAATTGCTGAATATTCTGCAAAATGAAAATGTTAGAATTTGCAATTCTTGTCAATTATATTTTTCAAGCTGTTACTTAGATATGTTTTTATATTCATTAGAGAGACAGAAACCACGTAACAAATAATTCCTTGCATCAGAAGGATGTCTGAATCCTTGTTCTCAATTCTCCATTCTGGGTATAGCATTCCCCTCCCAGCTAAATTCCAAAGGGAATCCAGATGTTTATTTAAATATTCATAACCCAAGTGCCATTGGAGCTGGGAGGATCACAGGTACCTGTGTTCATTTCACACTACATTCGTCTTGCAGCTCAAAATGTATTCATTGCAGCGCTAGCAGATGAGCTCTTTCACAGGAAAAGGCATTTTTCCCCCCTCCACAAGTAAGGCTTTATGAGAAGGAGGCAGTGGGGCTGTCTCAGAAAATGTAATGTATTGAGTATTGACCCCAGCTCCACAGAGGAAGCTTTGTGTACAGGATTTAAATATTGTATTCTCGAAGAATTCTGAATTTATTTACACTTGCCTTAGCACTGGACATATCTAGAAAGGCCATAAAACATTTCAAGGAGCCATTAAGATGGAACTGAATTACACATTTAAGATGGGGATTTTATTTCATTGTTTGTGGGAAAAGACTGTTTCCTGTCTTGCCTGACAATCAGTGAAGCAAAGCAAAATACTATTGAGATCTGCCAAGTTCATAATAATTTGTAAACTATTTGAAAAAGACTATTTATTTGGTGCTTTGCTGACAAACTTTGCTAAGAATTAGGGTGAAAATCTTAATTGTTAGGCGTTTATTGCCTGATAAAAGTGATGAAATCCAAAATTGTGTTAAATGTTTGTCTCAGGCCTGCTTTATCCCTTCAGAGATTTTTCCAGGAGTGTAAATGGTAATGCAGATAGAAAGTGGAGTATTGGACATACATTAATCCTGGAGCAGAAGGGAATGTGTGCAGTGACAGGAAATTTAAGCAGAGAAGTGTGAAAGCCACAGACAGGGAATGTGGGGTGTGTGTATAGCAAGTCATGGGAAGATGCAAGCAGCAGTGGGAACCTGCAAGGTGAAAGGGAGAAGAGGAATGTGCTTTATTTTCTTATTATTTTGAGGAAATAAAGCTGCTGGAAAGCTTTCCAGACTGGTGCTGCATGCCTCTGCTGTTCTTCTTATTGCTGAAAATGACTCAAAGTCCCAGTCTCTCCTTCAAAGTTTTAAAGGAAAAGCAGAAGTAGGGAGGTATGATTGATAATGCTAAAATATATAATAATTTATGGTCAGCAAAGATTATGTAGATTATTCTGTCAGATTGCTCACCACTCTATTCTTCACTTATTTAAGGGGGTACTCCTGCACATTTCACTATAGATTTAAATAAATTATGTATTTAAGTGAATCTAAAGTGTGAATTTTTAGCAAATGAGAGCAGGAGCATTAGATGACAGCAACAGGCAGAGTCAGCAGAGTTTTTATGGGGCTGTTGGAACACCCTCCATGGAAGATTAGGTACAAATGGTCAGATGTTTTCTTTCATCCTTCCTCCTGCATTCCTTTTCCAATATGGTATCTATCTAGGTATCACTGTTAGCACTTGTGACTTTTCCATCCAGTGTCAGATGATGAGGAATGATGATAAAACATATTTGCACTCTAAGCTCATAGCAGTGGCTTTTTATAACCACTGTAATAATGCATTTCACAAGTTGTTTTCTGTGTGTCCAGCTTTCTTTAGAAGATAAGGAAGTAGTTCTTGTAGGCAAGCAGTATGTACCACTAAGAGCTCAGCAGATATTTGAAAATACTGGGTTTTAAAATTCCTTTCAAACCATGGGGAAAATATTTGAGCGTACATTGAATTTTCTGGAGTGAACAGACTGGCTGTGAGGGGACAGAAGTGAAGGTTTTCAGTGCCACGTGAGGAATTGCATTCGTGGGCACAGAAGGAGTTTGGTGCTGTGGTGTTACCCCATCCCAGAAGCAGCTCCTGGGACAAAGCCCACGTGGAAGGCTGAGCAGCTCAGCAGCTGCAAGGCTGCATGTTGGATGATTCCAAGCTTGCTTTCTTGTTTCCTGCACTGAACAATGATCATGGGAAGGACTGGTCAGGAGGGATACATTTGAAATCAGTCTTTGGGCTTCCTGCCATGTTTCCCCATGCTCGGGCCACCTTATTTCTAAACCCAGGAGAGTTTAGTAATTATTAGAAGCAAGTGTAATTAATTTATAGAGTCCTAGTTATTTTGCTGAGCACTGTCACTGGAAGTACAATGAAGCCTTTAAGTAACATCCAGTCACTGTATAAAGCTGTCTTGTGGCTGCTAAACTTTCACATTATGCCGAAGTTGGATATAAACACTCCTTTTATAACTCGCCTGTCACTGAAGCACACAGATGTCTTGGCTTGGAAAGCACATTTCTGAAACGAATGCAGAGCTGGAGTTTGGCCAGGGCTGAAACTCGGGAGTTTGAGGAGGAGCCCCAATCCCTCTCAGGATGGGAGGGCAGCTGGGGGAGTGGGTCTCCCTGCTTCTGCAAGCACAATACCAGCCCTGAGAGAGTGTGCTCCATGCAGATCAGCTGCACTGTGCTACAGTTCCCTCGTGAAAAATCTGTGTTATAGCACTGCTTTGGGCCTGGCCGAGGAGGGCCAGTTCTGCTCAGTGTAGGAGGTATGCCCTGGTAAACAGGAAAATTAGAAGGGAAAAAACGCCCAGGAAAACAGTATTAATTTTTTTGCCTAATTTCACAACAGTTCCTCACAATGAGTTCCTCATGCTAATTTTATATAGCTGATATGTGGATGTATGTTTATATAGTGTGCAGTATGCTATACAGAGTGTGTGCAAGTGTGTATTTGTGTCTATATGTCCATATTTATTTCAAACACAGAGTTTATAAAGATAACTGTGGAATACCCCTAGCAGCATAAATTCTGTTTGATTTCCACAAAGTTTCAGGTGTTTTATGTGGGAATGAGTTTTGCACGTGAAGTATTCATAATAAAACAGGTGGGACAGTCTTGTCTCCATGGCTGGATCGAGGCATGGCTGTGCATCATCCAAGTATTGCACCTTCTTTTGTTTAGACCTAATATATTATATAATTTGACAGAAATGTGGTGGAACAGAGTTCTTCTTTGGATAATTTACATTGTAGTTTTGATCTGCCATTTGAGAATGAGGCGTGAGATTTTATTCTAGTTAGTTAACACACGAGGAATTTATGACAGAGTTGAGTCAGGAGCTGAAGCCCTAGTTTTTCAGCACTCAGCCACTTTCTTCCTCTAGTGATAATGATGAAATGTGAGCTAAAATTAAAATTGCAATCACACGTATTTTGCATTTCAACATTATATCTCTTTGGCAAGATCCTTGGCTCTGTGACAACACTGTTTTAATATCAAAAATGGACCTGTGAGAGTTCTGCTTTGGGTAAGGTTTGTCTACACATTTATTACAGGCAAATCTATAATGTAGTAAGCTACTTACAGAATTCTTATGTTCAAATGTACAGATCTTGTATAGTTAGATACTGAAGCTTATAGATGATGTGTGAAATTACTTTTAAAGACCTACTAGGTTTTGGTGGAAAAATTTATTCTTGGCTTTTTTGATTTCCTATGTTTTTTGAAAAAAAAGTGGTTAAGGCTTTAGTACTTGTTGCTGGCAAAGAATAAGATAAAATGTTTGTTTTAAACTTTCCGAGCAATGTCTGTTTCAGGAATACATGGTGTAATCAAATATGTGTTCTACCTTTTTCCAAGTAACTTTTGCTTACTGAACAGCACAACAAATTATCCACAGATATGACAAAAAAAATCTAGAGGGAAATGCTCCATATGGGGTGACACGGAAATGATTGATGCTCAACAGAGCCTTTCATTTAATATTTAGTCTTTTAATAGAATCCTGGAATGGTTTGGGTTGGAAGGGACCTTAAAGATCATCTACTTGCCATGGGCAGGGGCACCTCTCCCTAGAGCAGGTTGTTCAGTGCCCCATCCAGGCTGGCCCTGAGCACTGCCAGGGCTGGGGCACCCACAGCTTCTCTGGGCACCCTGTGCCACTGCCTCACCCCCCTCACGGGAAAGAATGTCTTGTGTTCTTTCATGCTGACTTATTTCCAGCAAAAAGGAAGAATGCTTTCAATTTTTATAAAAGGTTTATTTTATGTGTGTATATATATGTGTACACACACACACATTGCACTTCCCCATTTGTGGGTTTTACTTTGCAAAAGCAGAATGCCTCTGAGTTGTTTTCCAATTTGGATTTGCTGGAATGCTGAAATCCTTCTCTGCAGACCTGCTACATAACTCCAGGCATCTCCTTCCCTGTATTATACAGTTATTTCTGCCTAAATGATGTATTCTGTTTTCTTTGATTCTGTTGCATAGCAAACTTTTTTAACCTTCAGTTTTTCAGGATTGTTTGAACATTTAGTGCTGTTACTTGGTATGCCCTCATGAGGTGGTATTGTGTGTTATTTCTAAGATACATTTTTTTATTCCATGCTAGATGTGACTGATGAAAATGGGGAATGTTGTATTTACTAACAGACCCTTTCATTTTCCTACTGGATCCTCTACATTTACACAATTTACTGTTATCCTCTGAGGATACTTTCAAAAGTCATTTACTACTACAACTGAATTCCCCAAGTGATACATTCCTCAAGGTTCACTAGTTCCCACAGTTTCTGAAAGTGCAGTTATCATTTAATGATCAGAGCTACCAAAACAAAATTAAGTGTGAGTGATTTCCCCCTTGTTTCAAGCTAACAGCAAACAAGGTGAAATGTTTTCCCTACTATTCAGGTCAGAGCTGCAGGAGGGAAACAACATTGTTCAGATGCTCAGTGATGGATTTCAATTCATGGGTTTTAACTGTTGAACAGGTCTTACAAAGAAGAAGTTGCTATAGTACTCAATCCTTGCTGTAGTACTAAATTTTAAGAGGGTAGGGGTAGGCATCAATGTCTAATAAGCTTAAAAGATGTTTAAAAGGCTGAGGACCAAAAGGAATGAACTTCTTCAGATAAGGTAAGAACTCATCTAAGAACCTTTTGTCACTAACTTAAATTTCAAATAACAGACGCTTTTTCTGACTGAAAGATCATTCCCATTTTACCTTTTGGTTTATGATGCAGGGGCAGGCTAAGAACAGCTAATGCTTAGTGCATGGATATAAAGAATCCTCGAATGGTTTGGATTGAAAGGGACCTGAGAGCTGATCTAGTTCCACCCTCTGCCCTGGGCAGGGACACCTTCTACTGGACCACTCGACCAGGCTGCAGTGTAACTGCAGTGGTACCTGAAGTGGCGTTAAATGTTGCCATTCTCAGGCTGCTCTTTGCATTGCTTCTGGTTTCTTATATCATATTGAATAGACACAAATTTTTGGACTAAAGAATCACACTTTGCCTTGAGATGTTTTAGAAGGTCTTGCACGATCATGTACAATGTCTCATATTTTGAGGGTTTTAAATTTCTGCTGGAGGGCCATAACTAAGGTACCAGAATTTAGTCACTTGAGGTAGACCTGCCATTTGTACCTGGACTGAAGGAAGCTTTCCTTGCAGAGGTATAATAATCCTGTGTTAAAAACCTCCCCTGGCCTCCAAGTATTTCAGCTTAGTTTTGAAATAGGTGGATCAGTCTTCAAATATAAATGAATGTCAGGATGTTAATTTGATTCAGTCAGACATCATATCTTTTCAAACATACCCATCATAAGTCATAAGAGTCCAGATTATCTGACTTTGACTAAGCTGTGGTGGCAGCAATTGAACTTGTGTGTTGAGTTTCTGGAGTGATGGGGTAATCCTAGCTGCCTTTGTAACCCATCAGTTTTCCAGGTAAACTGGTACTTGGCCATTCTCATGAAATAAGATGACTCTCTGAAATAATAAGCAAGAAAAGTCCTGATTATTGTAATATTTTGATATAGTCTTCATAAATGTATTTGTTCCCCTCACCTTTTCAAAAAGACTCTGGAGGCAGTAGGACCAAGCAGGTGTAGCCACCCTTCCTTTATTTGCAAGGGTAAACTTTCTAGCTTGTCTGAGGTGGAGAAGGGGTTGTGAAGAGCAGGAATTATTCCTCTCACATCTCAAGCAATAGTTTCTTCATTGAAGCTTAATAGACAAGGTAAATATTTCCCTAATTTGATATTATGGAATATTTTTGAAACACACAGGGAAATGTCATGCAAATACTATTGAGAACACGCTGTAATACGAATGCATCTTAATTATTTGATGATTTATTTTATAAAGTGCCTGGCAATAGTTTTCTCAGATTTAAAGTATGGCGGGTTTTAATTTATATTTTCATTAATAAATAAAAAATCTGAATGTAAATATTTGGCATAATCTATTAGGTCAATCCAGTGTCTTCTTGACAGTGTGTGTGCAATCTTCAGTTCTGCAGCACAGTCAAAAGAAGAGATGACTGATGGCCATAATAAATGAGAATGTACAGTAATAAAAGGCAGATGAGTGATTGTTTTAATATATATATATTAAAAATACCAGTCTTTACACTTGCAAATTTTACATCATTTACAGTAGGTTCCTAGGCCTTTTTTTGTTGTTTCAGGTACTATTTGAGTACCTGAAATACCAATGAACTTTAAGCTGTTTAGAATATTTGTATTCTCCAAAATTATTTAACATCAGTACTTAAGTAGCTTACATATTACTGAATCAGGTTTCTGATTTTGTCCATGTGACTCGTAATGATGTTGTTCAAAGGAATAGATACATCATCATTTTACTTTTTAATTATTTGTTAGAGTGGGTTAATTTTCAGCAAAACCCCCAAAATATGAGTATTTGTGTACTTGAAGTTGGCAAAACTTCTGTAGATGAAAAAAGGGCTTTTTTTTTTTTTTTTTAAGTCCTTTGAGTAATTTTCAGAGCAGAATTCTTTCCCCACTGTGTGCTGGCATGTTTGTTTATATTTTGATATTTAAGAGAGGTTACTCTATAAATTTGGATGACATCATCAATGAATAAATGAGAAGTGCCGTACACTTTGTGGGTTAATAATTTGCCTCACTCATTCGCAGTTTTCGGGGGTGTGTTTGTGCTACCTAAGCTTGTGGCACTGTTTCTTGAGGTGGGAAATCTGAAAGCTCCTTCTGCTCCTATTTCTGTTTTCAGGCAGAGTTTTAAACACCTTAGGGAAGTAGCCAAACTGAAGGTTGCCATTCCTTGTCCAGAACATGGGAAAGGAATGCTGGTCTGGCATAACCCAGAAGGGTTGTAGGGAATTTGGCAGGGAGCACAAAAGCAGGTGAAGTCACGTTTAATGACACAGCCCGATTGGCAAACAGGTGTTTGCCCAAGGGGAACACACCACTCTTACTTTGCAAGCATTATGGCAGGGCGATTCACTGCAATATGGGAACATTTCCAGCACTTCCCTCCCCCAAAATATATTCTGTCAATCCTTTTAGCAATTCGTGCTCAGGGAGGTATTGCTCGCAGCAGTGAAAGAGATTGGATTCCAGAAATTGGGGCACTCTTTTTACCCACTAACCCATCTAATGAAGGGTGTTTTAAAATTTGATTGGCAGCTTCTTTTCCCATCTTAATTAAATTGCTCCTTCACCCCAGTGTCTTTGAAGGACAGAGCCTTTGTTAAAGATGTCAAGTTAGTCTTTTATTGTTTGTTTCCATGGGGAGCAGAGCTTGGTGACAAGCTGAGATAAAGGTGTGGAATCAAGAATATACTTGTTAAAATATTCATTTAAAAGGTCTTACTAGTACTAACTAGGACAAAGAGGAAAATGTGCCCAGTGACGTTATTCTACACCTGAGATACAAAGGGCTTGTAACATTTCTGCTATCTCAAATCCTTTCGTTAAGATAATGATTCAAAAGAAGGTAGTAAGGCTTGTTCTGAAAGCATGAAGGCAGCTAAATGTGTGGAGAATGTAATTCAGTGAAAAAGTGTTCTGTTTCTGTGGCTGAATCCTTGCTTAATTTCCATTGAAAGGAAAATACCATCAAATCAACACTGTAGAAAAATCATACAGCTGTTAAGGGGGGAAAATATTGATGGGGCAACACAGTTGATAAAGAGCCTGCTTATTAACATACTTGGTTTTAAATTAAGGGGGGATTAGGAGCAGATTATTTTAAGGTCAGCAATTGTGAGTTATTAGGCTAATCTCCTACAATTTGCATTTTAATATGCACCAGGAGAAATTGCTTTCTTGAAACCTTTCAGGGCTGTATTTGCATGTACATTTGACTCCAGAGGTCAGAGTGCACCATGTCCTGTTTGAAGTCCATGTGGGTGTATTCCTGTTCATGAGAACCACGTGGCTGTAAAGTTGCTTTGAGATGGAATTGTCCCTGGCTTGAAGAAGACTCAGAATGACAGTTAGAAACACTGTCATTTTATGCTGTGAGGAATGTGTTTGCCATCCACAGGACCCTTGTGGGTGTGCAGGACCAGTGCTTGTAAAATTGCCCTTTATGATGAGAACTTCTTCCAAGGACTTGTTGGACACATTGTGACCTGTTTGCAAACCAGTTCTCTGCTGGACACTTCTATAATATTTAGCCTATACTGGTGTACAGTCTGAGCGTTATACTTAGGGCATGTTTTATATTTACATGTTAAATTAACTCATTCTTTGTTTGCCATCATGATTTAATAAAGACTTGCATGCAAAATTGTGGATAAGAAGCTGATACCACTTACAGAAATGAAGTCATAAAAGTGCCCTTAAGTCTTGTGATAATTAAGTGATCTTAAGCAAAACCAAAGCATACCTCTTATTAACAGAGGGCTGAGTTAAGACTCAGAAAATAAAGCAAACTAAAGTAAAAATTATCCAGACTAATGTCTCAAATTAAAGACCATTTAACTAATACATTCTAAAGCATTTATAAATTGTGTTGGAATGAGAAAAAATTCAGGCCACCGTGTTCTAACAGCATTATGAAAAACCTGGTGCAAGTTTGAGCTTGCTTTTTCTATCAGTTCTCAAATGAAAACATTATATTACAGTAAAAGATTAGAGAGCACAATTTATTTTTAAAACAGGACATTTTTACGTAAAAAATAATTTCATGGGCTGCCAAGCAGTCAGAGTAAGGTTGGAAACAAAGTGGTGAATATGTAATGAGAATACATTTTTCTTGCTACCCACATAGTACTGACACCAGGGGTTGGTGTATGAGCCACTCAGTTACAGGGATCTCACTCAGGTAATATGTGGAATACATTTGTTTTGACAAGTACATTGGTACCTATTCTCACATCATCAGTTGTCTGAACATCAATAAAAGTAGTTGTGCTGGGATACAGGGAAAAGCTTGTCACTTGTTTGACTCCTAAGCATTAATGGGAGTAAGACCAGACACAGGAGTCTCATCTGCCTGACAATTACTCAAATTTAATGCTAACTGCTTTCCTTGTGACAATGGTTTGCAGCAGTGAAGATGTGTTCCTTTTTATATTATATACAGAATTTATGTTATATATGTATTTCTGTATTATATATAGAAAATGTGTTCTCTGTATATGGAGAAAATATCCAAATTCTCTCTCTCTCAATACCGTATTCTAGAAATATTCTGTGCTGTATTGCCTTGCTGGGAAGCAGACACCTGGTGAGTGATGCTGGGTGACCATGGAACAGAACTGCCCCAGTGCTTCAACTTTGCATGAAGCTTTTGTGGTACAATCAGAAGTTTGAATAATGTAAAATAGAGTGGAAAATTGAATTAGAGCCACCCAAGACCTTATTTGACAGTGTCATTATCTTGTAGCAAATTGACAAGCACATCAATTTTGTTGTCATAAATGCCACTGATGCTTTCAAATACGTTTCACAGTGCATTTGCATACTAAAAAAATCTCTATACATACTGAGATACTTATGAAATCTAAGGACACACTGCTAAGAATATATACAGTTTGTGTATGTGTAAACTGAACTCTTCAGGAAATGAATTGTAAATGACTTTCTTGGGTTAACTTAAAGCAGAGGAGCTGCTATTTTGCTTATTGAACTGGTGACATCAGATGTTTTTGAAGCAGAGAGGAGTGGAAGGAAATAGAAATTTGGTTGTTGTATTTACATTTGTGCCACAGATTAAGGCAAAGCTCTAAGAATTTAGTGCAGGTGTGTGTTTTCTTTCCTGCAGAGCTATTTGTGTGTCTGGAAGAAGTATGGGTCAGGGGGAGACCAGAAGACAGGGCTAAAAGACTGCAGCACAAAGGGGAGAAACCTGCTTGATCCCTGCCTACTTAAGTTAATTAGTTAATAGCAGATTTCTTTCTCAAGCTTCCTTGGGAGCAGGTTTGAAATGCATCTAGAAGGGTCAGTATGAGGGAGCCATTCTGCAAACAGGGATGTTAGAATATTATTTTGCATTTAAATCTTTCAGACTCTGAAATTCCTTGAGACTGCTACATTTATATTAGACACTTCTTACCCTTAGAAGTATTACATTATTTTTTGGCTTGGGTTTTTTTCCCAGCTGTGGTGTGATGTAGTATCTTCAAGAAGCAGAAATGTTGAAATATCTTCTTCATCAATCTAAAGGGGAAAGTTTTGTTCCTATCAAATGATATAATAGTTTCCAGCAGTCACTAAGGAGAATATTGAACGTTACTGTAAACTTTTTAAAATCCTCAGTGACAGTTTTGCTCATGTTTAAGGATGTTAAAAGTTTGGGCAAATAATTCTCTGTACAAGGAAGGTCAATAAGAAGCAACAGAGGGGGGCAGTTCCAGAGGACTGGGTGAAGCTGATATTCAAATGAATGGAAGGAACACTGAGATAAGTGTAAGGATATTGGCCTGACATTATTCATGGATAAAATAAATGAGGGCCTGACATGGGATTGTGTTAGAAAGTTGTGTAGGAGTACAATATAATCCATAATAGTCAGTACAACTCTATGGAGAGATGTGAGATTTTTAATTCTCTTCCTTTATGGTATATTTAGTTTAAACAATTAAAAAAATAATTTACTCCTTGCTGATTATATGCCATTGACTTTTATTGTGCAGTGTTGAAGGAAAAAGCTCTTATGTTCAGGATTGTTGTTATTCTGTATAGTTTGAATCTCATTTCAATATTTGTTATGGATATTATTTTGCAAAATCATCACAAAAGGACAGGTAAGATTGGGAGTACCTGAAGATAAAGGAGAGGGGCCAAAAACTAGGCTGCTTTTCCAAGACCTGTAGATGGATGACAGAGTCAAATAAAACCTTCTTGTCAAATCTGTTTGTATGTCAGCTGTGAAACATCCCCATCAAAGCTGGAAGAAAAGAGTGTCTTGATGTCTTGCTATACATGAGATGTGCTCCTAACTCATCCACCAGTTATATCGAGTGAGCAATGAAAATCCTTTGCAATATTTTCAGAGACTGATAATAAAGGGATAAATTGAGACATATTGGAAATTGGACAACATTTGGAAAGAAAACAAGTAATTATGGGGGGTGTAACACTGTTTAATGGAGCAGCAGGTGAACTGGGACAGGCACTGGCTGATAGCACATGGAGCAAAACAGGGAAGAGGAGCACTCCCTAGGACAGACTAAATGAGAGAGGGTGGCTTGAAATTAGCAGGGATAATTACTGACAGCAGTACCCCCTTGCCATCCTGAAAGGGATTTTGTCCATCAGCGCTCTTATAATAACTCCTGATAATGGTAATGAGCTTTGAATGTGGAAAGTGCTGAATATTGACTGGGAGGGGAAAGGGATTTTTTCCTTTAATACAGACCTACTTTTTCTCAAGTGAATTATTGCATGAGGGTAAGCCCTTGCTTCAGTTTGTTTCAGGTTTTCTGTTTCTGGAATATTGTTGTGATAGCAGCCAAGGGCATCCACACACAGAGAACTATTTAAGAATAGAATGGTATGTTAAGAATTATGCATATTTGCTATATTTGTATATAATTAAATATTAAGAATTAGGATTATCTAATGGAGGAAGAGCAATTTTTTAGCTTTTTTATGTTCTATGTTTCATTTTTATCTCATGTAAAGTCTCAGTGCCAAAGCTTACTTTGACTTAAGGGAAATATCTGGCTTCAATAAAGTAGAGTCAATTTGTTTTTTATAATTGGACAAGATTTAATTTTCTCACAGAATTACTATAGAACAACCGTGGAGCAAAAATGTGTGTTTTCAGACTTGTTGGCAAAAACAACCAAGACTAGGAAGTTTGACCTACATATACTGTATTTTAATAAACTTTTTTGGTTAATTTTAAAGTTTAATTTTAAATCATACTAGAAAAGATGAGCGCAGGACACAAAGATGTTTTTTTCCCCAATTAAAGTTAACCACATAGTGAGACCTTCTGAAGCAATAACTTTATAATAAACCCTTCGCCTTTCTGTGTCTGTCTTGGCATGTAAGCTCTGTGACACCCTCAGTTAGCTGTGTCCTATACTATCATTTTTAAGTCTTGCTTGTTAATATTAATGTGTTTTATAGTCTGCATTGTTATTGTAGTTGAATCTACAACATAATTCAGTCTACTCTTTCCTGATTCAAACAGAATAACCACTGTTACAGTGTTCCAAAATCACTTGCCTCCATCACAAAGTATGGTTTACCTATAGCTTTTTTCATACTAGGAATATGTCTTATCTATAGCACAGAAAAGGGATAAAAATGGAGCCCCAAATACAGGACAGTTGTTTGCTTTGGGTTTATGTTGATTTTTTAAAACTGTAGTTTATGCTCTTAATAGAAGGATCTGCTATATAAACTTAGGATGGAGTTTGTTTCAGTGGGAAAGGAAATATTAACAGTTTGCAGGTAAAGCTTTAGTTGCTTATAGACAGAATTAATTAGCTTTTGAGCTGTAGGGATCATGAATCCAAAACCAAATGCACTAAAATTTTGGTCTTAAGGGAACTAAAATCTTTGTGGTTAATTTTTCTGTTGACCACTTTCTTGGCTGCTTTTGCAGATTTAAAACATGTGAAAAACAGGCACAGTAAAGGAAAGTGTTGGGAATTTGGTGTCTTTAATATTGTGCTACTATGGGGAAGAAGAAGTTGTGAATGTAACACGTGTTGAACTCTTCACTTATTCCTGTTTGCTTTATTCCTATTCTCCTTTCTTTTTTAATGTACTGTTTAATTTACACTGTGCTTTTGCTGTTGTGGGAAGCCCTGACTCTGAGAATTCATGCCTTAATGTCAAGACACTTCTTATCCTGAAATAACTCCAAATGATATGGAAATGGCTCTCATGTAGAATTAAAGTGTGTCTGTGTAGGAAATTACCAATATCTAACTCGCAAAATTGGCTACTGTGCTTTTTAAGCTTGTAAATATTAAAGATTCCAATGAGATCGTTCAGTGTTCAGGGCAGTGTTAAGTTCCAAATGTTCTCTTGAATTCAGTACCTCAGTTTTAAGGAAATCTGAAAAATCATTCTCCTCACGTGAAATTGATTGTTTTTGCCCATGTTTTGGTCTTGAAGTGCTGTGAACACTGTGAAAAAATGTCATTTATAAGCATATGTGTTGCAAAAACTTTACTCTCAGTTTATCTCATTGGCACTTAAAGGATGATCACTAACTTGTGCCTACAAATGCTCTAGCTTGTATTGTAAAAATTAAAATTTTTGGGGCCCTCCAACTTTTATAACTGTTCTTGGGGATGAGGAAAATGAAGATTTGCACCTCCTCTGTACAGTTTAAGGGGGTACTGACGTACAGTGCTGTGAGGCACAAGAATATATCTATAGTGGGCTACCTAAGCATGCAGCAGCATCTTGCTTGCAGTCTGTTACTCAGTTTCCCATTTCAACAAAGAGAAAGACATTTATTGATGATGGATGGATTGATTTGCTCTGATGAGATTCAGTTGTCTTTTGAGCAGGCGTTTCTTCCTCTGATTGCTTTAACGGTGAGCTCTGCAACAGAGTTATTTCCTCTGGGAAAGGGTTTTTGTTTTATATATTCCCCCAGCAATTTTCCATTTGGTAAAGGACATGATGTTTGGGTCATATTGTTGTTGCACAGTGGGTTTTCTTTAGTACTTCTTGCCACAGGGATGGTGCTCAGCAGTTCTCTCCAGCCCCATCGTGTAACACCAGCCAGTTGTACCATGGTCATGGAGCTCAGTAAGTTCTACACCTGATGTGAAGTTTTAGCTATTTCATGTATTTTCCCCACTAATTTTTGACAAGTGCCTCAGCACCACTCTTGAGGGGATTGCTTACGTGGAACCTCTTGATGCAGGCTGATTTTGGCTGTGTGCACCTACAGTGGGAATCCCAAATGCCACCCTTCTTCATTGACTCCTATGCAGACTCCATGGCACTGTTGGTACCAGTGGAGGCAAGCACTGCAGGTGGTCCAGGGAAAGAGATGAATATGAACTATTCAGGAATATGAGTGAAAGTAGACACATGTTTTTCCTTAGGTTCCAGTCATTCTATCCATGTTGAGTTCTGCTGTCACTCAGAACAAATCCCTGTTTCCCCCCCTGCCCCCCCCAGCAGATTCTAAAGGAAGAGTGTTGCTACCCTTTCTGAGGATGTAACTGGTCGTGTTTCTGAGCTCCACCAACTTAAAACATCAAAGTGAATTTGTTCTGATATTTGGCCAACTTATTTAGTCATCCCTCTAGACAAAACGTTTATCTGTATTTTTGGTCTGCAGTGTGGCTAGAACGTACTGCCCAGATGTGTTTTCCTAACTTTGATGGAATAGAATAAAGCAAACATAAATACGCTTTTGAATGTGCCTTGTTATGAGCAGTAATAGTTGAAACTAAGTTAAAACTATTAGATTTGACTGCACTGGGGCATGAACTTCAGCTGTATTACATCAGGGGAACAAATTGAGCTTTTTTTTTTTTGGTTAAAGGAAAATCTTTTCTTATCAGAAAGCCTATCTCAGCCAGAATCAGTAAGAGCATTTGTTACTAATTTGGTGGGGTGTGTTTGCATGTGGTTATATATTAGCATTGAAAAGTGAGCTCTTTCCTGCTCTACATAATTGGTAATCCAAATATTGTGCAGTGGAACTACCCATAAACTTCTGCTCAGACAACAAGGAGATTTTTCTAGATTTAACGCAGGGGAAGTGACAAGGTTAATTGTCCCATTTCAGGCACTGAAGCGTACCTGACACTTGCTATCTCCTTCCTCTCCTCCCCTGCTTCCAGCAGCCCCAGTGGGAACCTTAGTCTGGGTCAGCAGGGCTTAAAAAACACTGTGCACATCCCATCTCCTCCATAGGCTCAGCTGCCTGCTGGAATGAAGAAGGTGAGCAATGAGGTGTTTGCATGGAAGGTTGCTGTGTAAATGCATTAATCCTTGTGCATTTGATGGTAGGCTATTTAACATTTCCTCCTTCATGGGAAAAATGGCTTTCTTCTAGGAAGTGATGTTGAATTGAGCTGTGAATCTGTTTGAATGAGCCTCCAAAGCCTTTTCAAAGGTGAGAAAGTGTTCCCCTTTGACTCCAGGTGGCTTGAACTGTCTTGCTTTTCTGTCAGCATGCTGGGGTAGTGAGGCCACATCAAAAATATGTTTATCTCAAAACTGGCAGGTTTGCCACCCAGCACTGCTTTTGGTAGAGAACTGGTGCTAAACATCTTGCAAGGTGTCTCATTATGTTGTTTATTAGCTCTTCCACCCTTATATTCCTTTTAAGAAAAGAACAACATTGTGGGATATGAGTGGAGTTGCCTTGCAGAACGTGGGTAAAAGGTCATATTTCCAAAGACATGGGTGAAGGACCTCTGCCTCTAGTGCCAGTTTGGTGACATTTGTCAAAGACTAAGAGAGAGTAAGTGCATCATTAACTAATGTATTTTGAAATGAAAGTTAGAAAGCCATATAGCTCTGACTGTGTTTAGAAGTGCAGCAGGAGAACAACACAGGATGTTATGATTGATAGTAAAGCCCCAATCCTGTAAATATATATGTACATATATAATGGTGGCTTTTACTGGATACTAACCCCTAGCCTATGGTGAGACATGCTTATTCAGCACAATAATCCCATAATAAAATGATTTTTACACTCTGAAATAATTATTAGTTTTGCTGCTCATCTTGTTTCGAACGTAAAATGAACCACTTTTGAGGAAGAATGTTTTCTTGTTTTGGATGGCAGTTGTTTTGCTATTTCTGCCTCAGTTCCATCTCAGCTGGCAGAAGGCACTGCCTGAGTTTATTGTGTGGGCAGGGCAGGGGTGCATGTAAAGAAAACTGCACCTGACTGTGTGCCTGTGGGCTTTGTGCTGGGGAATTGGCAGGGTATTGCAGGTGGGAATTTTCTTAATTTGTCAGTTTGAGTTAGAAGGTGCAGGTCCAGGTGTGCAGAAGAATGAGTGTCACTGACCATTATCTGCAGTACAACTGATTTGGTGACCTACAAATATATGTTCTTTTCATCAACACCCGAAGAGTTGCTTGCTAGTAAATCCAGTAAGACCTAGTGAACTCCATTCTCTTTGCTGAATTCTCCTCAAGGTTTATAAACTGTGTTTTTATGACTGAGTTTTACAAAACCTGCTTTTCATCATGATGTTCCTTTTTTTTTAAAATAGTTATGTCTCTTTTGGTACAAAAAAAATAGAAGAAATTATGGAAAACTTGTAATTCAAAGACAAAGTATTCCAGCAAGCAATTAATGTGTTTTGTGACCTTTGCACTTTGGCTTAAGAAGCCCATTTTATTTCCAAATGTTCTGGCATGTATTCTTAAGGTTTTACTAATAATAGAGAAATTCTATAACGTGTCTCAAAATAGAAAAGTAATTTTAATGAGACGTGTCCTGAAATTAGTGTTATAGTTAAGTTTGAGCTTCTAATTAGTCTGCCACCCATTTTCTTTGATTGCTATGTTTAGAATTTGTTTCCAGCGTGTGTAATTTTAATTTAATCATTCTTAGTCTTACTTTTACTCCCAGACACTGCGTTAGTAACCACAATGTTTTTTAATAATTTAAAATTATATGCTAGCTCAACCTGAATGGGGAGTTGTGGAAATTTCTTCAGGTGGTTCCGTATAAAGCACAAGTGCCAAAATTGCAAGTGGGATTGGCAATGGCTTGGAATTTAGCTTAGAACTTCACTGTCTTGACTGGCTTGCTGATTTGTTTGATGTTGACATTTTTATTATTAAAGGTGTTGGAATAGAGTTTGCTGCTTTGTGCTCATCTATACAGATGGAAAAATATCTATATTATGTGTTAGTTGGATTTGTCTTTATTACCCTTTGAAAGATCTGCTTGTCAACATGCCTTTCATTATTACAAAAAAATATAAATATGAAATGAAGCCTATCTAGGACATTTGTTTTACTGTGTGCTTTCTGGGAAGCAATCATCTGTGGATTTAGCCTAGATTTCCAAACCTACACTCCTCACCTGCTGTCTAACATGCTGGGAACGCATGGTGGGTATGACTGATGACAATGACAGAGGGGCCTTTAACAGGATGAGATCCTGCCTTTACTGAACCAGTGCGGTGTTCCCCCTGGAGTCAGCAAATCCTTAATTGAACCCACAGAGCTCCCCTGTGCTTAAATGTTTGCAGAAATACAACCTAAAGGCTTTGTCTTGATTTCTTGGCCATCCAGAGATCCCATTGCCCTGAAATGCAGTTAAAGTTTGCAGGTTGAGGCTCCTGGGTTTTGACCTGTTTGTTTAGGTTCACAGCTCATAGTGACATACAAAGTGTGCAACTTCAAGTGTTTAAAGTTTGTTCCTTTATTGTAAAATGGTTCTGGTCATCATTCCATAATGCCATGTATTTGGTGATATAAACCAAGCTCTGTCTCCATTTAGCTCATGCTTGGCTATGTTTTGTGTACACTCCTGCAGTTTAACCACAGTTTCACAGTGAAACTCTGTCTTCCACATCCATTGACTATCACAGATTCTGTGACATATCTGTCTGCTATTTAGCACATCCCTTTGCTTAAATAGGACTTTTGTTTGGAAGGGGTAAGTAAAGGATTCATTGTAACTCACTGGATTCTTGGGGTTTATGTAATTTCTAACAGATGTTCCTTCACTCGGATAAGCTACTAATTTTGTAATTCCACTTTTAGATTTGGATTTGATGATGTTGAACTTGCTTCTAAATGTATTGCAAAGTAACATATGTATTTTGGAACACGTTTGTAGCCTTCCTTCATGAATTTTTCCCCCCCCATCTCAGTATTTCATGGTTGTACCAAATAACAAGCAGTTACTCACATGCAAAACTGGTTGCAGTGTTTCCTTGTGGATCGAGAGGAAGTCAAGTATCAAGCACTTAAATAATCATCTATGTGTTGTTACTGTTGGCCATATTAATTTATCTAGGGTCTCAAAAATGCTAAGCCCTTAAAAAAAAGCCCCACAAAAAACCAAAGGCACATTAAAAAAAAAAAGAGACAAATAAAGATAAGTATATTAGTCCAGTTAAAATAATCTCAGCTGTAATCCTTACTGCAAAGGGGACACCAGAGACAAAAGGAATTCTTCATTCCTGCTCCCGTGGCTTTACCCAGGGAAGCTTAGGTGATGATGGGCAGCAGTATAAAACACTAGGATGTGTTTAAATAAGCAGGGAATTGGCAACAGTGAAAGGTTTTGCCACTATATTAGCATTGCTATGACAGAAGAAATTCAAAATTGATTTATGCACATGAAGAGCTGCATATTTAGAACTAAAGGAATGTCAATTTGCTTACTTTATTAGCTTGTACTAATTTAAAGTAGAGCCAACCAGGTGGTCTTCCTGCTTGGATTTTACTGGCATAGATTTTCTATACTTAGCCCAGACAAAATAGAAAATTCCTATGGAACAGGGTGACATTGATCTATCAGAGTTTTAGTTTGGGTTTAAATGTAACAGCAATCAAGTACTTTTGGATAATGCACTCAGGTGCCTGGGGTTCTGAAACCACTAAACATTTTGCAGTAATTTTCAATAAAATTGCTAGTTCGACTGTAATGGTGTAGATAAAAGCTGGGGGGAGGGATACTTGTGAAGACAAAGCCATTTTGTTGTGGAGTGTTTTAAATAGGAAAAATGAAAAATCTTGAACCAACCATATTCATACTACTGTGTTGCTATGGAGCTGAAATGATAGTTACTTTATCCCAAAAGATTTTCTTATTGACATCATTGTCTCTAGTTCTTAAAATGGAAGAATTAAAATAAGTGATGCAGCAGGACTCTCTGTGGTAATAATCCAGGGTCATTTTGGGTTTGTGGAGGTAAGACACAGCTTTGATAGGTGTGAAGTTTCAAGAGAGAGTTCTGAAATTATGCAGGACGTGCATTTGGCTCTTGTGGAGTGTTTGGGTTGACTGTCATCATAATGTGCAACCTGTGATGTCCTTGTAGGTGACACTGCTTTATGCCAAAATCCAGTTTGGGAAGGTGAAGTAGGGCTGTTAGCAGCAATTCTGTCATGGCAGTAACAGAAGAAAACAAACCCACACAACTTCCCTAGAGTATTTTCTTACTCTAGCTGTTCCTGTTTCTAGAGGCACAGGTTACTAGAATAGTTACTCATGATGATTTCACCTTCATCAGGTGAGGCTGCAGAAATTCAGGGGGTATCTGGGTGCCTCCAGAGAAAGCAGGGACAGTCACACTGCACTGTCTGTTGTCTCTGCTGTCTTCTCTAGTCAAGGCCATGTTGAGCTTCCCTTGTAAGTTGAGTGTTTGGTGTCTGATGATGCTTTGCTGTCACCGTGGTGCTCCTGTGCCACGATTCGAAAAGCCGTGGGCATGGTTAGTGCTGCAGGGTCGCAGGTACTTAATGCCAGGGAACCTGTGGGAAGGCCACGTTTGGAAGGGCTCCCTTGTGGGGGTGACATGGTTGCTCTTCCTGGTGCCAGAGTGTTTGGTAAAGATAAAGATCTCCCCCTGCCATGGGTATCTCTGCCCGCATTCCATCAAACTCAGTGACCTCTCCAAAGCTCTGTGCACAAGGGGTGGTGAGTGACATGGGCTGTGCTGGCAATCAGCCTGCTAATCACTGTTTCCTTATGTTGGAAACTACTGGGAGAATGGCCTGTTTAAAGAAGCAAAGTTTACTCCTAGAATAAGGGATAGTAAGAATTTTATTAATTAAATTGGTGTTATCACTCCTGTTGTGTTACTTGTTTGAAAGGTTTGCACTGCTGGTGCCTTAGTTTATCTGCGTGGCTCTTGCCATAAGTGCAAGGTAAACAATGGGGCTTGTGAAGAAAAACATTTCTGAGTTCAAATGCTTAAACATTCTATGTGAATTAAGATATAGGATGAAAACTTAAAAAGCACAAAAATTTTCCATTTAATCTTGTTTTATATACGACAGCTGAGTTCTCTTTCCTTCCCTAACATGGGGGAAAGGATGAGAATAGTAGTCAATGTCCTGTGGCAATAGCAATGAACAAGCAGTAATTAGCATTTCTCAGTTCTCTGTTTTTTCCTGGTTTTTATTAATTAACATCTTGCTTTATGAAGATCTAATTCTGCTTGAAAATAGTTGCAAGGGGTCAGATTAATTTACTACCTTGCAATAAATTACTCCATAAGAACGACTGCCAGAAGATACCTGTGAGCTCGTGATGATTCACCATCCCTGTGTCCATTTCAGAATAATTAAATTTCTGATCTTGTGTTTCATATTTTAGCATTTTTTTCCAAGAAGACTTGCTCCTAGGTGCTATGGCTGAAACGTAAAGGCATTCTGTATTCCTTAAATGCCAAACTTCTCCTCTCTTCAAACTTGATTTCTGCTAAATACAGTTGCTGGAAGCTGAACCAAACACCACCTCAGAAGGACCTCCTTGGAACTTCTGCTCGTTTCTTGCCCTTTCCTTTCTCAAAGTTTCTTCAACTGCCTCTCCAGATACTAAAGGCATTTGTGTATTTTTGGAACTCTATTTGCATTTGTCTTTTCTGTATTATTAGAATAAGCCTGGGAGAGAGTGATGGGCATTATTGCCCCAAGGAACTTGTCTGCATGTACAAGAGTGGGTTATGTTGCAAGAGGGATTAGTAATTTTGCAGTTATTGCTGGATGTTAAACAATGCTCTAAAAATATCTTACATAAGCACTAATAATGGAGAAATTTTGATTGTTTTTAAAACTTGCATCACCATTAGTTTACACTTTTTAAATGCTTGACATCTTACAAAGTCTACTTAGCCACAAAATAAGCATGGAGAGACTTCTTTCTGCTTGAACACTTCAGGCTGAAAACGAGAAATGCTCTTGGAAATTATCCTCATAATAATGTTGAGGTGGAAAGTTCTCAAGATTATAAAAGAATTCTGGATTTCAGCTCTACTTTTGCAACAGTGAATATGAAATTTAGTAAAAATTTCAAACGTGATCATGTTTATGAACACTTAGAGAAGAGTTCTCTATTTTTTTCCTGTTTTGCAATATGCTTTCATTAATAACTGGCTTTAACTTTGCTGTGGGCGTGTGTGTTGGAACAGAGCATGAGTTTGTTCAGAAAAATCTAAACAAAAAATAATGTAAATAAAAAGCAAGTTTTGGTCAGTTATAAAAATATATATTCAACACTGTTTTCCAACCCATTTCAGGATCTCTTCAATCTTTCCTGCATCAGACACTTTCCTTTCATTGCTTTTAGAAAGAAAGGTTGAAAAACTTGTTTTTGTTTGTCTTTATATAACAGCTTTGTGATATTGCAAGAAGGAAAAAGAAGAAGAAGAATATTAAACAGGCAATGATACACAATGTAGATTGAGTTTTTACTCAAGAGTTTCCAGTAGGTCTAAAATTTTAATATACAAGTGACACTTGAGACTGCCAGTTCCAATGTATTCTCCCACCTACCCTGTGAGAAACTGAGACAGGGAGAGGTTCTCTTTTTCAAAATACTTTATACCTGTTTAGGAAGATTATAAAATAGATCTTAAACAGATGGAACAACTACTGTGAGAATTGAAAATAAAATTGGGGAAACCCATAACTGAGTGTGAAAAGATTAGGATCTCTGATTGCAAAGGGTGCAGATTCTTTATTTTCCTCAACTCTTGTGAAATATAATTACAGATATTGTTTGGGTAAAAATCAAATTATTCAAAATGTGAATGCCATGTTTTTAGAACTTACTCATCCTTAAATTCTGCAAGTGTTTGAATGAAGAGCCCCAGAACACTTCTAAATTTTGTAGCTGATATTCTGTGAGATTTTTAGAGTAATTTTACTCAGTGAGGAAAGATTTCTTTTTCCCCCTCTCCTGTCAGGTATTTATGTGTAACCGTGTATTCCCAAGGGATCTTCCAGCTGCTTTCAGTATTGGCTTTGGCTTCCAGGTCTTAGCATATTTCAAATGGTGCTGTTTTGATAACCTTTTTTGTGTCTGTGGCATAGGCTTTTTAAAAATTGCCATGACTGTGCATGCCTGCATTATAGTATGGTGATCCATATTGTGTTGTCCTGGATATCTCAGATCTCAGAAAGCAGTATCAGGTCCCTTCTTCATCTATTAACAGGGTAATTGGTACTTAGAAATGCTTTTTCCCCTCTTTGGTTTTTCTGCAAGTGCAAAGTAGAACTTGTATATATGCAGTTATCTAAAGATTGAATTGCAGTATGTTTTGGTGACCTGCAATGCTCCCCAAGACTGCACCTCTCCTTTAGAAACTTCAGTCTATCACTGGTATAATATTTGTCTTGCACTATTGTGTGTGAGGATTTTGTGCCCAAGATAAACTTTTATAAGACTTGCACTTTTTAGGGTGTTTTATGAAACTGCTTTCATAATACGTTATCAACTCGGTACTTTAGGTGTTGCTTGGGAGTGCTGGGGGATTTGTTTCACATCCACAGCTTGTGCAAAGCTGGGCATCTCCTTTGTTCATGGCTATAAAATGGAAGGAAAGCGTGTTCTAGACTGAAGGATCCTGAAGGTAAAAGGCCATGTGAGTTACTTTTCTTTGTGCAATTTATGCCTCTGAAGTGTGTAGTCGAGTGTCAGTGGAAATACAGCACAGAGTGAGAGACCACCTAGGAATTTCTGAATTAGTCAGTCTGGCAGGTGGCCTTGGCCTTTGTTGCTAAGTGGGGCTCAGGCAGTTGTCACACAGGTGCACTTGTATCTGCCAGGGTCTTCTGCAAAATTGAGATTCTCTGAGCATTCTCCATAACAGGCTACAGGTAGCCTGCCCTTAGTCCAAATTCCAGGAATTCTGAGCTGTGCTATCCCATCCAGTAGGGATATTATAGGAAGCATACCCCTTGGGATTCATTTCTCCACCCTCCTTCGCCTGGTTAGCTGGGCTTTTTTGTTCCTTTGTTTTGTTACTTGGCCCGGATTTACATAGTGTTTGGACTCAGTAGTGTCCTGTGGGCTCTCCGTTTCATTTGGAAACACTACATTTTAAAATCTGAAACAAAAGCTATCAACATATTTTGTGTGCAATGTTTCATATTTTACCCTAAAATTCTATTTGCTTTATCTTCCCAGTCACATGGGAGCTTGGAGGGAACACACACACATCTCCAATGCCAGCGTTGCAGATTAAAAATAGTTTTCCTCCACCAAATGCTAACAGCTGGTTGGCTTTCTTTCCCTGCTGAAGATGCATCATATAGTATTTTCGTTTGCCTGCCGTTGCCAAATGTTAATGGCTGGGGCTCTGTGAGTTTTACCTGGTACATTCTGTTGCAATCCTAATTATGCTTTAAACAGCCTTTCTGTGAGGCTTTTTACCACTCCAGTCAAGCACCTATTCCCCCATCCTGCAGATAAATAAACACCGAGAGAAAGTGGTGGAGGGAGGTGCTTTGTGTTGGTTTGAATGACCATCAGTGCTTCTGCAAGGCAAGTATGACTTGGGCAGCATGAGGATGTGGTGGCAGGCATGGGAACGGGTCTCCAGAGTTGTGCTCCCCCAGGATAAACCCCTAACCTTTGTTCCTTTCCTTCACTTGAAGTCATTCAGTGCAAATACCGTGGAAAATCTCGTGTCATATTGACATTATAGCAATTGCCTATTGAAATCACTGTCATCTTCCCTTTTCACCAGGGATGGAAAATGTCTAAACGTTGTATTTCAAGAAAGAAGACATTTATAGCAGCATTTTTCAAAATAACTATTTTTGTATGATTATATACAATGACAAGTTATTACTGAACTGAGCAGAATGTCTTATAATAGCTCTTCTGCCTTTCCCCATCTTGAAGTACTCAGCAAAACTGTCTTGCCATATTTGAAGTGAATCTGTTATTTTATTTTGAAGATTCTTTCATAATGTCTGGCACTTGGAGTGGTATTGCCCTCATATACCTTCATATTCATGATCCATAATGTTTACATTTTGGCATAAAAGCTGAAGCAACAGGGGCAAGCTGTGGAGACACACGAGAGTTAATGGAATAACAGATGGCACTTATGTTCCCGTGGAAATAATTATATACTGCATTTTAATTGCATTGAATCAGTGCGTTGGTTTTGATTAATACAGTAGGCTCGCTGGTCGTATGGAGATTAGTGCCTTGTGTGGTATAAACCTGAAAGTTTCTTCCATGTATTATGTGATGTGATGGGGATCAATTGCAGGAATGCCTTGAAAAATGGTCTAAACAAACCCCTTTCTACACTGATTGTACCAGAGATTAATCCCGTTGCCATACGGACTTGAAATGGCTTTGGGCATGCAAAAGGAAAACCTAGATAAGTGATAACTCATTTAATACTCTGTGGTTTGTGTTTATGGAAAACAGAGCTGCTCAGGCTCTTCTGAAGGGAAACAAGAGTGTGCCAAAGGTAATTTCAGCGTTGAGTGTTCATGGATGGTAAAATTGTATTTAACAGCTGTTTGTAATTTTTGCAGGTAATAGCTCTAGCAGATGCAGCAGAAGAAAATCAAGCCAACCTGTTCCAGGCATTCGCAAAGCTGAAAAGTGCCACCCATCTGGTGATTATGCTGATTAGTCTGTGGCAGAAGCTCAGCACTGATCAAGTTGCTATTCTGGAAGCTACGTTTTTGCCCTTAGCAGAAGATACACAAGAGCTGGTAAGAATCTGTGAGAGCTGCTTGAAAAACGCTCATTCACAGAGCTTTAAGGCCTTACATTTACATATTTCCCCCTCTACTTTAGTGAGCACTGTCCTTTGAAGTAATTTAAGTAGCCTTATTAAGTTCAGTGTTTGATGCAAACTACATTATTTCACAGGGAAGTGGAAAAATAGGAGTAGATTTTAGAAAGGTGTGGGTGACACCAGTTAACTTCTGCTCGGTGTTTCCATAACGAGTGAAGTAGGAGTGTCTCACACATATTTAGCTGACTTTACCTTCTGTCCAGTTGTTAGCACAAGCAGAATACCCCCATTTTTTAAAGACTCTAATTTAATTGCTATATAATATACATGCACACATTCCAATAGAAATATAAAATATAAACCACAGGCATGTACACACAGTAAATATAGTGTGTATTTATAGTTTAATCTATTAAGCATTTGCCATGCTGTGCCCTCAGTGTTTTTACAATGGTTTATATAATGGTTGAAGGTTATCCAAAGAAAACACCATGTATAGATAAGGTCCTTGTACTCTCCAAAGCATTGTCTACATAATCCTGCATAGATATCTTGCAAATTCTGCTCTGATTTAAGGAGTGTGACCACGTGAGGTTGTGTGCAAAATTTGGAGAATGGTCTGTGAAGAAAAACAATGCTGTGTTCTATCCATGCCTAAGGCCTCCAGCTGAATAGTGCTTTAATTGAATTAAGGAATGCTCTCAACTTAATGAAGAGTTGATCCCCAGTTAGTGTCAAGTTTAGTTTTCTTACTGGATTCTAGAGTAAAGTGCTTAAAAATAGTTTGCCACAGTTAGAAGAGAAATAAACTCTGGCATTAATACATCTCAACACTCTATTTTAGGCATCTGAACTATGAAGTGTAGTGCACAACCTCTCACAAATGACTTCTAGGGAATAAAAAAATCAGAATTATTTTAAGTACATGTTAGTTTTAATTGTCATGCTCGGCACAGGGTTTTGCAATGTACAGTGAATCCAGATTTCGGTGCATACTTGGAATACTTAGAATGGTTTGTGGTCTTTTAGAAAGCTTGTGCTGGGTTCCAAGTGAGTTTAGGATCATCTGCCATTTCCACCTGGGGGGCAAAAAGTGTTTTGGCATTTGACGTATTATTGACTCATAGCAGGCAAAACCCCCCCAGTTTTATTGAGATTTGTTTTGGATTTAGTCCTCATGTAAACTTGGAAAATCAATCTTTGAAGCTGAGGAGTTTGCATTCCCATGAAAGGAATTGAAAGGAAAGGCCTGTGAATCTCATAAAAGCCCAACCAACCCTTTTTTGCATGACTTCTTTTTGTTTTACCATCAGGATCTGCATTGCTTTGACACGTGTTTTGATACAAATGGTCACATTTGTTGTGCACCCTATAACCCAGGATATCACTTCAGCATGTATCTTGGCGTGCTTTTAATACAGTGGTCAACAGTACTCCATGTAACAGCTGTAAGCCTTCACATAAATATTGTAAGGATGTACATCCTGCAGAGCAGTCAGGATGAAAAATGCAAACCAGCAAGAACTGGAGGTGGAACTGGAACTGAAACCTTCACAAAATACTGAATGACGTGCCATATTGAAGCTGTTGTGGCATCACAGAAATCTGGGTGTGATTTCAGGGGCTTAGGCAGCGAATGGGGAAATCTCCTGCCATACCAGTGGCATTTACAGACAGGAGCTCCGAGCTCGTGTTCAGGTTTCCTTGCAGGCAGTTGAGTGGAACATTGGTGAAAGTTCTCTTGAAGAATTTTCATTTACTCTTCAAACAATTCTGCGCAGTGGTTTGTTGTATTTTTATTGGGAGGGAATGTGTCGGAAGACAGTTTGGATGCAGTCTACATCTCCAGAACATTTTCTGCCCTGTGAGCGTCAAACTATGGGAGTGTTTTTTTTAATAAAAGGGAAATGTTTGGAATATACTGTTACCATAAAAAGAAATGCTTCTTTGACCATAACATCAACATTATTCTCATACATGCCATTTCATTTAGAACAGATTGTATCTTGTTTTCTAGACCTGGCAATCAATTCACGTAGATATTTAGGAAATATGAAAGTGGCATTTTGTGTTCCCATTGCTGCAAAATTTTTGTCTGAGAACATGCAAAATTTGGGTTTTCTTGTCTACAAAGATATAGCTGAAGTAATACTGCAAACTTGCCTATTTTTGGCGAATAACAGGTATCTGGCATCATATTTTATTTCTGGCAGTAAACTTCTAACCAGCACCTGAATAGCATTGCTTTGATTAAACTGACTGAAAGGGTTGCTCTTGTTCAGTGTTGGAAATACAAGGATCTTCCCCTTTTGCTGTGATTCTCTCATGGATTCTGCACAGCTGGGGAAGTGTAACACCAGCAATTGAATGAGATGTCTCGGGTCCTGGTGGGATAAATGAATTAGTTCTTCTGCTAATGAAACCCTTAAGAAAGTGGTGCCAAAACAATAAAAATTAATCCTATTTGGATGGAAGTTAGGTGCAGTTTTGTCCAATTCAAAATACAGGAGTATATATTGTCAGTATTTCAGAGCACAGTGTTACAGCAGCATGACAACTATACTTTCAAATGCATACTGGTTTTGAGTCCTGTGTTTTTGTATGTGTGGAAATATATGGTAGAAAAATATTTTAGAGTGCTTTGGAGACAAAAGAATCCATGATCATCATAATAGTGTTAATAAAATACCAGAGATTTTATTACGCAATTCCCTATTTTCAGGAGAGTTGGTCACTGCTCTGCAAGAATCACATATTTGTTATTGGCTTATAACAGGCAGTGACAGCAATTTCAAGTACTATAAAGTCTGAAATAATCAAATAACAATCAAGGAAATGTTAAGGGCTGTTTTTCAGTGATTCTACTTCACCAAGCTGAGTTTTCTGGATGAAAAAGATGTCTGAAAAATGATGAGTTTGTGATGTTTGCAATGAATTTGTCACTTCACAATGTTGATTAGATAAAGGTGAAAAATATACTTTAAGGTAGAGATGAAAAGAAATGGTTGTCAGAAGAAAATCACAAATTGCCTAGTGAAAGTCATAGGAATTACTATCAAAAGTGTCTGTGCTTTCTCTAAGAAGATGGTTTTTACTGCAGAGGTCTTGAGTAATTCTTGCTGTGGAAAGAATCCTTTTCTGAGTTTAAGTTCTCAAAATCGGAGGTAAGGTTATTTCTGTCATTCCAGCAGGTTTCATTCTGTCACAACTGACAGTAGCCACATTTTTCTCTAATTTTTCCATTAATGTTTAGTACTTTTGAAGCTTTTAGCTAGTAGTTACATCTTTGGCAAGAGTAATTTTGATGAGCCCTAATTCTTAGAATTTATTGGGCATTGTCACTTTCACTAATTCTTGTAATAAATCCAACCTAGGTCTTATTCACAGTAAAATATATCTGGATTTAGTCTTTTGTGCCTTATATTTTCTATACTCCACTTGTCACTGTAACCACTCTTTAAATGCAAAGCTCTGACTGTCCACCAGACTGAAATATTTTAAAATAGGCTGAAATATTTCATATTTTCTGGTTTGCCAGTACAAAGTATCTTTTGGCATTTTGTAAATACTTTACAATTTTCTTAAACAAAGCAAAAAACCTGCTTTGTTTAACCCCAAACCCAATTACCCACCCAAGGAAACCCCAAAACCAGCACAAGGCAGTGAGCAGTGATGATTGGTAACCTGGACCTGTTCTCCATACAGCTTTATTCTTTATTTCTGCAAACAGACAAGTTTACAGCACATACATTATAGCTATTCCCCCTCTTCTTTCCAGAAATAAAGTGGATAATACATCTGAAAATAAGTAGTTTTAGAGGGAGAAGCACATGAAGTTTTCATGTCATCTACAACCTCCTTTCAGGTACTTGTAGAGCAATAAGGTCTCCGCTGAGCCTCCTCTTCTCCAGGCTGAACAACCTCAGCTCCCTCATAGCAGGAGGTGGGCAGAAGGATTGGTGGTGGAGCCTTGGTATAAACCTTATGCTAATGGAGAATCTGACATATCTGCTTCTTAGATGTATTTTAATGAAAAAGTTTTGGTTTTAACTGGAGCCAGCCCCTTATTTTTTCCTGCCAGTTTTGGAGGTACTGAAGTTAATCGTCAGTGGGCTGTGTCTGTGTTGTGAGCAGTAACCTACTCAGGGATCTTATTTCTTGGTGTAAATTAGTCAAGGCAGAACTGTGTTCTGCTGTGATTAGTTTGCTTCCAGCAACTATCACCTCCTTTTAAACTCATTTGGATACCCTACAAAGTACTGCAGTTATCCCAAGAGACATATCTTTTGTTTGGTAAATTAAAGAAGCTTCTGTTATCAGGCATCTTTCTCTATGTAATATTGTGATGGGGACCTCTAAACTTTCTCTTTGTTGGGGTAATCTGTCTAGTTCAGGTACAAAGGGCTATTTTAGTGTGGTAGTAATTACTGAGTATGTGCTGCATACCAGGAGTTCAGATCAGTTGTCATCTAAACTGCTTAATGACAAGAGTGATGCATTACAGTGATTGCAGCAGTGTTGTTCACCCACGGGTCTTAATGCTCAATATACAGAATCAGTGGCTCTTTCTTCTGCCTTTTTTTCTTCTTTTAAAGAAGTTTATTGTCAGTGGGGAATTCCCTTCATATTGTGTCCTAATTGAAAGATCTGCAGATTCTTGCTATGCAGCCTTCCAGTACCTGAAAAGGGTTTACAAGAAGGATAGAGAGGGATTCTTCACAAGGAGGGCATGTAGTGTTAGGTCAAGAGGGAATGGCCTTGAGCTGAGGGAGGGTAGGTTTAGATTAGATACTAGGAAGGAATTCTTTACTCCAAGTAAAGGGTGGTTATCCAGTTAAGTTCTGGACTCCCTATCCCTGGAAGCGTTCAGGACTCCGCTGGATGGGGCTCTGAGCAACCTGGGCTAGTGGAAGGTGTCCCTGCCCATGGCAGGGGGGTTGGAACCCAGTGATCTTTAAGGTCCCTTCCAACCCAACCCATTCTATGATTCTATCAATCATTGATCAGTGTTGTACTAGTGTTTTAGGAATTTAATGTGATTTATGATTGATTGTAAAATTCTGCTGGAATTACTTATGCACTGAAACAATGTATCTGCTTGAGCATCATTGTTGCATTACCTTTTTATTAGTAATAGAACTGGGTTGATAGAATTAAAAGTTGCATATTTGCTGTGGGTTTTATTATGGCAAGATGCTTTGTCTTAATTTCTAGATTAAGAATGGTATACCAGTGTTCTCTCATATTTGCACGGGTGGTGAGAGACACCCTTTACACTGAGACAGGCCAAATCAAAGGAGCATGAAGATTACATTGTTTATGTCCATCATCATCTCCTGGCTTCTCAATGAACAGAGAGTTTGATAAGGCCAAAACATGTTTTTGATACCTCAAAAGTAAAAGGGGTCATAAGTCAAGTCTGTACAAACAATGGAGGAGTTAATAATATTTTCCCAAGCTACTGTCTCAAGCAAAAAGAAAGAAAAAATCCGTCATAAACTTGAAAATTTGCTGTCCAAGTAAACATGCAAGTCCAGTTTGCCACTCTCCTCTCTGTCCTCACCTGTGCGTTTTGGGAGAATAGAAATTCCACAATTTGAACAGAGCTGAGTCTGAAGTTAGCGATGCATAGATATAAAATAGGGTGAGAATTTAAACAGAAAATAAACTTTATGTCAAGTTTGAGTTTTTTCCCAGAGCTGAAATATCGAAGTGGGTGTGGTTCTGTATTTCACAGGCCGTGGAAACACAAACTCATTTGTCAATATTTCATAGCGTATTATATTGGTAACCTAATATAAGATATCATAGTAAAAGATGAGAAGTTCCTCCCCAAGTTTATCACTGATATAAAAACGGAATATGACCTGAGATGCAGTGAGAAGTTTCAATAAGCTTGTTTTAGCATATGTTTTGTCTTCTTAGTTCCTCCAGACCAAGTATAATAGGGTCTGATTCCTCTTCCCCATGTCCAAAATTATCTTGCTGGACCCAACTGAAGAAGCACCCTCTGCTTCAATACTGCTCTTCTACATTATGATTTTTCCAGAAGATTCTTGGTAAAATATTGGTTTAGGAGCACCATTCCTGAAAGAAAAATATTGCATATTCTACAAGATAGTTTTAAACCCACTGTTTTGGTTACTAAGCCATTTGCATTTTCAGCTTTTCTTCCATACCTGAAGACATTATAGGAGATTTTAGCAAATCTTGATCTGAATTTAAATGTGCATAGAATAGAATCCACCTGAAATTATCCTTATATTTAATGCAGAAGTGTTTGGTGGTTTGTGAATTGAGCTTCAGAGGACAGAAATACCAGGGCACCTTTTACATGGCATGTTACGTTTCAGGAAAGGAAAGGATCTGCCCTGTAGATTTTTCTGAGGTGAAGCTGCCATAGGATGTTAATATATGTTTAGCAATTAGGACTCAAAAGGAGAAGTTCTTGTAGGGAGCTGTTTATGCTGCTGGAGTTTCTATTAAATAAATATTTCTACATTGAAGAGCTAAAGTGGCTGTTTCTGTTGTGACTGGCAGTCACAGCATGGCTGTGCAGAAGTGACTCGTGTGCCTGTGACAGACTTTTAGATGAACCCACCAGATTCACAAAGGATTTCTTCTAAAACTGATATCTCTGTTGTGTCAGGATTCATGCAGAGCTCGATTGCTCAGGAGATGTTCAGAGATCACTCAGGGGATGACATATTGTGGCATTTTCTTTTATCCCTTGTTTGGCTTTTATCCCTTGTGTTTTAAGCAAATTGTAATTTGCTTGGAGTAGGTAAATTTGCTGAGTCCAAACCCTTAATAAGATTTGAATGTCTCTAATGCCTATAACATAGCTCTTACAATAGGTTGACTTGAGAGTAGCATCTCAAAAATGGGGATGGTTTTCTGCATAAAATTCTTTCCATTGATTTAAAATGAAATGGATGCATCTACTGTGTCGAATTATTCCTCTAGAACTATGTATCATATTCATTTTCTTCATTTTACTTGTTCTGGCTCTTACCTTGTCTTTGATGTTCAACTATCTCCTCACTTTGATATTGTTTCCATCAGTCTGCAGATTCCTGTTAGAACTGAATTATCTTAAATGCCAATAAAAATAAAAATCTGATCAGTTAATATTATGAACGTTATGTATTGTATTTGATTTAAAGAAAGATATAACTAGCCAGAGTGGGATTATTAGCAGAATTTCATTTAGTGCTTTTTTATTGTGTGCTCGATACAAATGTCCTTCTTAGGCCCTTAATAGATTTAAAATGTATTTAAGCTAGAGTCATTTGTCTGCATTTTCATCAGACTTGAATTCCTCTAGTCTGTAGGATTTTGCCAGTTCCCTGTATTTTGGGTATCCCAGTGATAAGTTTTTGCTCTTGAAATACGTGGAGGTGTTTTCGTTTTGGTTTTTGGGTTTTATACAAAAAAAGGAGATTACTGGTTTGTACGTGTAACTATATATTTATTTTTTTAATTTAAATTACTTTAAAAGCAAAATGTTGAGAGACACATGACTGGTGTTTCTTGTGAGTTAGCACATACAATGCTTTCAGATGCAGAAACCTCTTCTTTGGTGGCTTGGATAAGCATAAATGCCAAGATTGTCATTCAGTATGGGGAGCTTTCAAGCATTCTAGCATTTTTGAGCACTGATGAAATCATTAGTGTGTCTAAAATCAAGAAATGAGGTATAGCCAGGCAAATTCCTGGGTTAAGAGCTGTAAGAATTCCAATAATTTAGCTTGCATCCATTTTGCATAGTTTTTGCAGTATTTTTCACGTCGTATTTGAATTCTTTTAGAACTGTCCTGGGCAGCTGGGAAAATGGCTGTTGCCTTGGGAATATTATTAATAATGGTAAAGGCTTTCAAGATAAAAGAGGCAGAATCAAATCTGTCTGGCTTATGAACACAGCTAGGAACAATCTTGTTCAAGCTTGGCTGATGCTCTATTAGACTGATTTATTTATACTTAAGACAAATTTTATTCATCTATAGATCTCTAAATTATACTGACTGCATAAATGTGTTGAGAAGCTACACTATATGAGTAATATATCAAATAACATCAAATCTGAGAATGGGCCTTGTCTCAAACTCTTCTCACAACCACATTCCTCACATATATATTTTGTCACAGAACCAGTGCCCTTTCTACAGCCTGAGAGCTGAGAGCTGATTTGCAGCACAGGATCTTCCCAGTATTGTTGTCTAGAATTTTAGTGTAGCAGTAGGTTAGTCATTTAGCCTGCAGGGAACAGAATTTTGCACGTCTTTTTCTTTTTTTGGCAAATGGTGTAACATTAAAGCCATCCTAAAAATTAACTTCTCTGGATGGATCCTTATGCCAAAGTGAGGTGGAATGTATAATTATGGTCACACTCAGATATGCCATGACACCTGGGCTCTTTAATGAGGGTTTAATGATAGTTTGTGTGGCATGTAAGTGATGTGTATTACTATAATCTTACTCATATTAGTATCACAAGTCTACCTTTAGTGTTCAGACTCCTGCAGTGTGGATGATTGGGTTAAAAGAAAGTGCCAATCTCTACTTAATACCTACAAGAGAATAATAATGTAAATGTGCAAAATATGAAGCCCAGTCTTTCACAATGAAAAAGTAAAAATTGATGAACTTAGTGGGTTTTATATCTGTTTCAATTTCAGGCAGACTTTGGATGGTTTAATAATGCCTCTTTCTGTGAGTCCTGCCTCACATTTGTTGTCGCCGTTATGGCAGCGCTCGCTGGTCACAGAGTGATGGATTGCTGGGACTGAAGGTGCTCCTTTCAGACTCAAATATGCAGAATACTGCACAGGAAGCCTTTAGTGAATACTACAAGTGTGGCTGTTCTTCAGTGTGGGCTACAGACTAGAACACTTCCATTTTCAAACATCTCTCAGCTTTTTTAACGTGTAAGGGGTGAAGAATTTTTCTGGTTCCTTCAATTCTCCCCTTGCACCAATAAAAATTGCTGACAAATGGAGCCTTATTTGCAGCTGTTAATTCGTAGTTGGATAAAATCACCTCAACAGTTTTTCATCAAGCTTTTTTTTTTTCATTTAGATGTAGCTTTTGTGTACTCTGTCACTAATCACAAAGGCTGCTTTGGGTTCGGCTGGATCAGCAGGTCAACAGACCTTGAATTGGAGAAGATAGTTTTATGGTCTACTGAGAAACCAGTTTTACATGGAAATTAAATACAAGAACAAGGGTTGGAAAATGTTGAGGCTGTGGTACAAAGTAAAACATACCTGTGTGAGCCAAGGACAGAATTCTAGCCACTTTTAATTTCCTGACTTTCGGTAGCTTGTATTTCAGTGCTTTTATTTAAATGCTCTTTCTGCCTGCCTTTTTACAGCTTATTGGACAGACATGCTGGCCAGCTTCTCGCTACTGTAGGCTGACACCAGTTAATCACATGTTTCTTTGTCTTTCAGTGAAACTCAAGAGTCTTATGTTTATGTTGTCTTATTTTTCATGATTTGTAGTATAATTAGGAGTGCCTGGCTTGGCTGTTTTTGATGCTTTGTACATATTGAGTTTCATTGCACAGTATGTGGGAATGTAGACAGCATTTACCAGCTCATTAACCTCTCTAAATTGGCTGCAGAATGGATGATTTCCTGTCACCATCACAGGTCAGTGGATGCATTGCACTCTAATGGACTCTTTCTAGAATATTTGAAAAATGTTAAGCTACCACAGCACTGATTGATTGATTGATTGACATGATTTTTCTAATTTGCATGGCTTTTAAGGGGACAAATCCTGGTAAGGCAGTAGGTTAATGTCACTGTTGTGAAGTCAGTAAAGGCAAATGATGACTAAAAGAACCTCACCAGGTGATCCTGTTCCTCTGCAAAATAGAAATTTCATACAATATAGCACATTTTCAGCACAAGGTTGAAGTTGTGTGGTCTTACTGATGTCCTTGACCACTGGTGAGCATCTGACCTGGATCTCTTCTTAGGAATGTAACAAGGTCATGAAGGATGGCCTTTGCTTCTGTGTTAAAAGCAGTACCCCTCACAAAAGGGGTAATTAAATACACATATGTATTTAATTAAAGAAATTCATTAACCTTATTTGCTTGTCAGTGGCAGGGTTGACACCATCGTTCTTTCAAGTGTTACAGTTCCCAAGTAGTGGAAATTTGGATAGGAAGGTGCTTTTGCTGTACAGCTGAGTGTTTTAATCAAATAGGGCACATAATGAGAAAGAGTTTAAAAACTAGAAGACTGACCAAGCTCTGCAAGATCGTCATGAGCAGGCTTTGTGAGTGTCTTGCAGGTTCATTGTAGATGCTTTAGATTAATCATATGGTCCCATCACAGTGTGATGTTCTCTGCCACGGGCCTGTCATCAGAATATTAGATGTGATTCCAAAGAATTTATAATTGCATAAGTTTGGTGGTTTTGGGTTTTTTTTCCTGGCCTTGATATGTCTTCATCACAATATTCCATGCTACATATTATGTTTTTATTTAACTCTCCATTCTGTTCTTAATTCTAAGTGTCACAACCAAGAAAGTCTAGTTTTCAGTTATTAATACTGAATTTAGCTGTTTTATCCCATGCTGTCCATGTATTATTATTATTGTTGAAATTAGATTTCTTTGTCGATCTTAATATTGGAACAAGTTTGGTTTTTTCAGCTTTTGCTTGTAGCAGTTGAAGTTGGGTGTTCATGACACTCATTAACCCCCAAATTATATTTGACCTATCAGTATCATTTGCAAATTCTCAGTCCTTGCTTTGTTACTTTATTTTTGATATGTTGTATATCCTAATGTTATTTAACTTCCTTTCCTTTACCACAGGGCTGGGAAGAAGCTGTGGATGCTGCTGTTTCTTACCTGTTAAGAACCTGTTTGTCAAAGAGCTCCAAGGAGCAGGCGCTGACGCTCAGCAGCCAGCTGTGCATGCCCAAGGACACCAGCAGGCTGAAGAAGAACATCACCCTCTTCTGTGACAGACTGGCCAAAGGTGGTCGCCTGTCCCTGAGCACGGACTCGGCCACCCAGCAAGCTGCTGTCGTGCCAGGTAAGGCCTGAAGTGCATCCTCGGAACTCAAAATATTCATTTGGGTATTAAAACTGAAAATTCTGCATGGTTTATTTTCTTGGCAGTTTGTTTTTCGTTAGTTGTGGGTACCAAACATTGGTTTTTTTTCTGACTTAGGTAATAAAATGGTTTTAAATCTGAGTTTTTTCTCAGTTTAATTGCTTATTGTCGGTCTTGCAGAACATGCAGAGTAGTGCAGCAAATGAACCCCAGGTGGTCATCCTTATCCTCTAAAATCTTATAATTTATTTCTTTGCACTTTGCAGTTGCATGTGTACCTGTACGTGTTTCTAATGTGATGGAAAAAAGAGTGAAAAGTCCTGCTGTCTTGATAAAGAAATGATTATGGTTGCATTAGTGGCTTTATGGCACATCCATATGACAAATTATGAGGTGCTGATGACACCAGATAAAAAAAAAAATCTGCAGCTTTGGAAAGTCCTAGCTGGCTGGGTGATCTCTCACAGAAAGCAGGAAATTGAAGATGAAACTAATTTAAGTATGTGCTGAATAATATTTGTCACACAGAAAAAGAGCATGAGTAAGATTTTGCACTGCATAATGATTTAAATGAATGTTATGGAATTACCATTTTTAAAGGCAATTTTACTTGTGTCCTTTTCTGTATTCCTACTTTGCAGTAATAGTGGGAGCAAAGCCACACTTTTTCTGCAGAGTCTTAAGTTTAGCATCTTTGCACTGTTGCAAGACATTTTCTTCCTGCCTTTTGCCCCTAGTGAAACAGGTAATCTCTCAGTAAACATCAGATCCTCCTGCTGCCTTGGAAACAGGTATTTTCCCCCATCTTTCTGCTCTGAATTTGGATTGGCTCTTCATTCAGCTTCACACACTCCTAAACCACATAAATGCCCATGGTCTTTGACTCAAGGATTTCCTTCCCCTCAGCAGTCTTCACACCTGTGGGGAAAAGTGTGTATTATATGTCTGCTAAGTGCTTAAAGTTGGGAGTTTGTTATTTGGGCTTCGTGGGGATTGTTTTTGATAAAGTTTGGAGTGGTGGTAGGGCAATATCTTGATTATCAGTATTATCAGTATTTTGTTTTCCTACATTAGAAAGAATAACTAAATTCCTGTTTAATATATGAATGGCCTGTACAGTGTTTCAGCAACTCAGAAGTCTTTGTTATTGCACCGTGCAGCCTCCCTCGGTGTGTGCTGCTGTAAATGGTCCTGGCAAAACAGCTGCAGACTCTAAAGTGGTAGAAATTATATATATATGTACAATTTTTTTTTTTAGTGTTACACTGTTCCCGTGCCTGGAAGAAGACTCACAGTCAAGGGATGTAAAGAAGTGAGGCAAAATTAGTGTCATATTAGTTTGACAAATTTTTGTTCGTATTTCTTTGGAAGACTAAAGTGTGTGTAAAGGGCATTTCTTTTGTTGACCTTTGATTATATAACTGTTGTTTTTCCTTCAAAGAATTCTGAAAAGGTGTAAATAGCTGCAGTTCATGTTTTTCCACCTCTGTAATACGGTGAATTGATTTGGCAAGGAAATTAAGTTCTGCCTGTTCAATAGGTTAGTTTTGATAGAAGGCTCTGTACACTTATGCATTTACTCATTAACTGTTGAGAGAATATTATTTTTGAAACAGCTCAAAAATAAGAAATCTCATCTTGTTTACAGGATGGGCTCATTGATACTGAGGTTAGCTCAGCTGGTTAGAACGTGGTGCCAGTAACACCAAACTTGTGGGTTTGGTCCCCTCGTGGGCCAGTCACTTGAAGAGTTGGACTTGATGATCTTTCTGGGTCCCTTCCAACTCAGAATAATCTGTGATTAGAGAAAAATACTTCTGCCAAATGCTCAGAATTGTGTAGGATTTAAGTAGTTACCCTCCAGCAGGATGTGCTCTATGATTTGAAACTGTGTGTGTTTGTCTTTGAACAGCCTGGAGAAAACTTAGAGCTTTTTTTTTTTGAGAATCAAAGGTTTTACTGATGCTTTTTAAACATGTTCGTCTTGTCACCTGTTTGGTTTTCCCATGGCTGCCTCTACTTTGGCAAGTAGTGTGGGCTGTCAGGGGCAGATCTGTGAAAACAGTGCAGGCACTGGGGACAGTCTGGAAATTTGCTTTGCTGTGGACGCCAACTAAAAAGGCCTGTTCTGTCTGCACTAGGGAGAAAATGAAAATGATGCCTTATAAAGGGAAACCAGTGTACAAAATAACTACACAGTGTTGAGTAAATATCTCTTTGATAATGCCTGAAAAACAGAGGAACTTCTCTCAGGCCTTAAAGGAGGGAACAGGAATAGGAAGAGAAGAATGAGGTAGAACACTACATGGGCAGGAAGATTGAGAATTGTGTTTGTATCTGAGGATTTATGGCTAAATACTGACTTTTAATGTAGGGGAAAGTTCTTCAGGATGTTTAAACTCCAAACTAAGCCAGAGATGGTCCCATAATTGTTCTGTAGTGATGCTGTCATTAGCTTGAGAATTTTGTTCAATGCCACTTTTTCTTAATACCACTCTTTTTCTTGATGGTGGAAACCCCTTTTTCCATAGCAACCAACTATTAAAACTCTGTTTTAAAGTTGACCCTTCTGGCATTGCAGCACTGTAACAGTAGACTCAGTTTCTACAAGTTATATTTAATGTGTTCAAGATGATGTACCCTGAAATCTGCCGAAATTGTCTTAAACCACTTTGAAAAGCCGATGATTATTTTTAAGTGTGCAACTGTTTGAAAGATGCCTTCAGAAGGAGTTGTCAGTATTCATAGTCAATCCAAGAGTATGTTTTAGAGGTAGGCTGTGGTCCCTGCTGGCTCTGGTTTTGGTCCTTATTTTCCTTAATGGCTTCAGTGATGCCATATGGACACCAATGTTAAAACTGTGGGTTTGCAACCAGCTTGCAGTAGTTTCAGGCATATTGAAAGAACAATAATGCTGGTCTTGAAAAGTTAGAGGAAGGACCTGAAGTGACTAAGGTGGTTTTCAGACGAGACAAGTGCCAAGGTCTCTGGCAAGTAAGAGTCTGACAAACTAAAATTTGAGAAATGATTCCTTAAGCGCTGTGGCCATAGGACAGGCTCCTGAGTGTTATGGTGAATAAAAGCCAGCAATATGATCCCATTAAAGGTGAATTCCAACTTTGGGATGCAGTCATATGGCTTCTAATGAGGGGATACAAATATTTATTTCAATTCTTTATGAGAAAGATTCCCAGGGGAGCACAATTTTAAGAAAAACCTAGACAAATTCAATAGAATTCAGAGAAGATACAGAAAGTGTAAAGGACAGAAACAGTCTTGCTCTTTGTTTTCTTCTGAGGGAAAAATAAAGAGAAGTTTGGGGAGGGACATGATAGTTTTCCCAGTATGTAAGATGTTTTTATAGGGGTGATTAAAAGTGAATCAGAATCACTGGCTCAACGTGATTATAACCGTGGGCCACATCGGGCTCTATCGTGTGGTGTGTTGCCTTTGGCAGTGCGTGACCAGCTGGATGGGAGGAACGGTGAGGGGCTCGGGGAGTGGTGCCAACCAGAGTGTGGGGCAGTGCCAGGGAAGGGCTGGGAAGGGGATGGCGCCACCCAGGGCTGGGAATTTATAGCAGAGAGCCTCATGACCTGCAGTGAGTTCGTTCTGTAGTTTTCAATGCTCTCTTACAGTACCCGTGTGTTTTGCAGGGTTAGTAGTTGCTGTTTGAAGACTTGTTTAAGTGTCAGGCTGATTGGAGCTCTGTTGGCAATGTTGTATTTTGGGTATCTCAGCTACTCAGCTACAATGTGATCCCGCTTTTCCTATATTACTTCCTGATGTCATGTGCCAATGGCACTTGAATCAGTTCAAGGCTTTGTTCAAGCAAGTATTTTTAATTTTAAATTCGGACTTTATTTTTCTTTAAGCCATCCATTTTCTTTGACTTTTTTTTGTGTTTGTTTGTTTGTTTTTAAGCTGGAGTTCAGTAATTTTTTCCTCTTTGTGCTGTGCTTTAGCACAATTTACTTGCATGGTTGAATGTAACTGGAGCAGCAGAGACTATTATTTACCCTGACAGTCGTTTACTGAGCTGCATCGCTGAAACTGAGGCAGTGGAAAGCCAAAGATTGTCATCTCCCCGGGTCAACTGAACCTTTAGAACTGAAATTATTATAAGAAAAAGGAGGAGTAGTTTGCATCCAGGAAATAGGATTTTCTAATAGTTTTGTGTAAGTGTAATATCTAAAGTTTATACAAAGTTAGAGCTCGAAGTCAAGCCACTGCCCTGCTAGTTTTCCCCTTTATGTTGCGATGGGGTTGGGTTAATGTGTCCAGAACATCAGGGGTGAAGTTTATCTGAGCTCTTAAACACCTTGAACAAGGTGCAACAATATCTCTTGATAGCTTTTGTCGTAGCTTAGTGTCCTTGTTGGAAGGTTTTCCTAGTGTTTGATAGATGTTTTTCCTGCAAATCAAACTGGTTTATTGTGAATATTGGAGGTGGAAGCAGCAAGTAATTATGTTCTTCAGTTGCTTAAAACATTGGTATATTTGGAGTGCATTCCTTCAGTAACTTTTATAGTAATTGTGACTAAATTATCTCAGCCTTTTCATGATGATTTTCAGTTCTTTCTGTTTTTTCCCTGAAATGGAATGCTTTTCCTTTAGTCTGTAGCAGGGAGCATACTCTTCTGTACGGTGCCCCATTTCAATTTCAAGACCCTTTCCTACAATTTTGTTGCCTAACCAGATGTTTCCCATTCTGTATTTATACAGAAGAAGCTTGGTAGTGTTTACTTGACTTGATACTTTGTATTCATAGTTTTTCAATTTATCAAGTTGATTATAATTCTGCTTTGTATAATCATATGTCTATCATTTAGAATATGAATGAGTAATGCAAACTTTAAAGATAATGTTCCTTACCACTTTAAATATATATATGCGACTAGAAAGTGTAGTTAGAAGTTTTTCTAGTTTTTTTTTTTTCTTGCCTAAGCTTTTAGAACCCTCTTTTCAAGATCCTGAAGTGATTTCTGTGGGTGAATATTGTCCATTTAAAAGCTGTGTTCTTCACTGGGAAACTGGGATGCAACAGAATGTGTCATATTCCTTAAGGACCCCTCTGTTTACATGCTGTTAAACTTAAGGAGAATGTTAGCACTAATTGGAAAAACATGTGGACCTGGGATCCTGGAAAAGCAATATTAATTTAGATATAAGAATTAGACATAAACATTGCTGCAAAGTCCTTAGTACACTGAATGTACTGTAGAGAAAGGCTAGTGATTGTTTGGTCTGAAAAAATAGGATTGCTGTTGTAAATTCCTCTCTTACACCATTAATTATCAACTCTTTGTTGCTGATTCTCACTTAAGATATTTTCCATGTTTTCTGTAGCAAAAAGCCACTAAACTGCTTTTTTGGTTTTCCTTTAGTAACCCTTAAAATAATGCTTTTAGATATTTTTTTCTTGTTTTAGTTTCAATATATTGGGTATTCACAAAGCTTTTGAGCACTGCTTATTAAATCTGGGTAAGGAAAAGTACCCACAAAGCTTGTGCAAGCACTTGAAGGATTTGTAGACCTGAACACTGGTCAGTAGTGGCTGATGGAACTGGGAGCCCACCAAGGTCAGTGGAGGCTGTCGTGGACTGAATTGAATTCAGCATTTTACCCATCTTTTTCACAGTGTTCCTCACCTGTTTCCATATTCCCCACCTGTTTCCATTCCAGTCAGGGTTACACAAGGGACATTGTTAAGTATCTATGAGCTCAGCAATCTAAGCTTTATAAATGCTTATTTCTCACTGAAGATCAGTTTATTAGGGGCTTTTTTCCTAGATGTACCCAGAGGCTTTGGCAGCACCCTTATGAAACCCTGCGTGCCAAGTCATTCCTGTGGATTTGTTAGCTGAGGCCCTTAAATATGAAACTGGTATGAAGTGGCTCTACCTGTTGCAAGGAAAACTCTGACTCACCTTTTCTAACTTCTTTAGGATCATACAGGCTGATCACTTGAATACCTTGAAGACTGATTCCACCAGGAAGAGGGATGTTTACTAATAGGGAAAAAGTATTGGTTTAATATATGAGATGATATGAAAGGAGGCTGAACTCTGCATTTCAACAGAAAGTTGAGATTTTTCTAGCATTGGTTAGCTAAACTTGTTTAATATGTATCATGAAGTATCGCATTTATTATTCTTCATTTTCTTAAGTGCTCAAAACTTGTATTTATCTGATTGGAAAGTTAATGCATGTTTGCATTTTAAAAAGTACATGTTTTTTTCTCTTTTGGGGTAGCCAGGGTTCCTTCATCTAGATAAAGGTTACCCTGTGGGAACTTGTGTACATCACTGTATAAGTTTTTTCAGAATTCCTGTATTTTTCATACTGCCTGAAGGGAAATCCATTAGATTTTCCATACTTGTTTTCTGTATTTCTCCTCTCTACATTAGGCTGGGTTCCTTCCCCATCCTGTGCCCTTTGATGTCCTTGCAGAGTTCCTTCCCTGTGATACTTGGGGCAGGTAACCCTGTCCCCAGCCACCCAAGGGACAAGTGACTGACAGGGAGAGGTGGCAGCTAAAGGTTAGGAAGACCCTTTTGCGGGTCAGATGTCCAGGCTGGTGGCCCTGAGCAGCAAGTGCAGAGGAAATTGCAGTGCTGCAACTTTAATTTGACTTCTAGTTCTCCACATTTAAGTGTTTAATTTAAAATGTTTTTTCCAGAAAATTTTCAGCTGTTCATGGTGAGCAGTCCTATCTGAATAAAAAACCCCTAGAAATAAGCAAATAGTAATAGATATTTTTAACAAATTATTTAGGTTCTCTTTCTGAAACTGAAATATGTCCCTTGCCCCATAAAGCTGATTTAGTGAAAAGGAAGGGGAGTAGCAAATCATTAGGGAGAATTTTGGGAGCGCTTACAGCAACAAGATTTTGTGGTTGCTCAAGAAAAGCTTAAGAGCAGTTTAGTGGAGCCAGAAATTTGATTGTTTGGCTCTCTGGCAGGGAGCTTTACTCTTTGTAACTTCTTTCCATTGCAACTTACTTTACTCTTTAAAACTTTTATTTCTATTGTTTTAGTCACTTTGGTCGTTTATTTATGTGGAAAGGAAAACTGAACTATACAGAAAATAAGACTGTCCCAAGGTCATACCACAATACCTGTGTATATACAGAGTTCAGAGCTCCTACCTACAGCTGGGTTTAGGTGTTTTACTGTTAAAACACGTGGTTTAAGGTGAGGACACTTAAAAATGGAAATCTGAATATCAGGCATGGGAAGAATGCAAGGAAGAATATCTTTAAATTTATTTAGTCAGCTTTCATCATCCTCAAATGGACTCAAATGATAGTTCTCCAAGGGGTGAAATGTCAAGGATTAAGTAAACAATGGTAAACCATTGGAATTAATTTTTTTTTATTGAAATGGAGGCACTGATAGAAAATATATATAATTTTTTTCAGGGCATTCCAAGTTCCAGTGTTGCGAAACAGGGCAAAATAGGATGGAAGTGTAACAAGACACGTTTCTTTGTAGGGTTGTGAAAAGGTTTTTATTATGTTGTTTAGAACATCTCCCCTCCTCAATTGATATTACAGCTGGCAAAAACCACAGGGGGAAGGAGTACAAAGGTTAAGAAGGCTAAAGCAATAACATTTTTTAAAAAATGAATAATTTAAAGAGGAAAATGTCATGCCTAATGAATAAAAAAGAAATCCCACTTGAGCTCTGGGATTCATTCATTTGTGGTACTGTGAAACTTAGTTGGCAGCATTGCAATTCCACCTCGCCTCATCTAAGTACAGTTGGGATCAACACATTAGTGCCTCGGTGTGCACAATTCCACTGCTGGCTCTTTGCATCAAAATCCATGAAATTTTAATACGGCCTACTTAGGGCTAAGTGGTCACAAATGATTCATAATGTCGAGGTAAGCTTTGGGTGAAAATAATTGTCAGTTGAAAGAGTTTCCCCTAATGATCCTGCTTGTCACTGGCCTTTATTTCCTATGTTGTTCGAGTCCTTGAGAGACCACAAGCAGAAATAAACTGCTAAAATATGTATTAATAAGGCAATTGTTCACAACTATGGAGAAAGTATTGCTGAAGGAGAAAGTGTGCAGCCTCTTCCCTTCTGTTTCAGAAGGCTCATTAGTAGCAGGTGAAAAAAGTAAAGCTAAAACCTAGACAGTTATTTTAAGAGGCTCTAAAAATTATGTCATTTTTTAAAAAAATGAAAGCCAGGCTTTAATAATATAGTATAATCATTTCATTTAAGGTATGATATTAATGGAGATTCAATCTTGTCCACTTAACAGCTTTCTTGGTTCCTGTGGTATTTCAGGAACAGCCTGTATGATGGAGTGCCCTGGGATTTGTCCTTGAGCTGGAGGCATTTGAACACCAGAATTAGCTCTAGTTTGGCTGACATTTCTTTTCCATTCCAGCCCCTATCTAGACAAGACCACCACAAAATTACAGTGATTGCCTACTTTTCATGAGTACAACCATGGCAAAGTATCCACCCACAAAGAGGTATCAGGGGAGAGATAGTACAGAGGGATGAAGGAGGTGATTTCCAGATCCCACTCCTCTCTTAAAATTCTGAACACAAATTATTTGGAGGCCTTTTCCTTTTTTTTTTTTTCCTTTTTTTTTATATGTGTATGCAGCATTTCTCTCAAGTTGATTGTTACTATTTATTTTAATGTGATATATAATTATTTTGTGTGTGTGTTATCACTGAAATTCAGCTTTTGAAGGGAAACTCTTACTCTGTATTTTGTTTGGTCTTCAATTAGAAACATTAGAGAAATAAAAATATTGAAAAATGAAGGTATTAATTTTTTTCCCCTCAATAACCAGGGTTTTTTTAAAATGAAGTAAAGGGGATTGTGTATGTGGGATTGATTTCATCCCTTCTATTTTGTAAGTAACATGTACGAGGCTGTGGAAGTGTGTGGTGAATTAACAGTGTAAAGCTGTATGTACATCACTAACACCATTTACAGTGTATTTGCTCTTCCACGTTACCATAAAGGAGTCTAATAAATCTAAACCTAGTGAAAATTTCATATTTTGTACATGCAGAACTGATTTTTCAATTACTTCAGACCTTTTCAGAGCTTAATCCAAATCCTGATGAAATCTGTGGGAGTTTTTCCATAGACTTCAGTAAGCTTTGGCTCAGGCCCCCACTTTTCAATTTTGCAAACAGATTTGCCAGAAATCTGCAGAGAGCCAGGCACTTGGAAAGTTTTTCCTTGCAAAGTACAGCTGGTTTTGAGTTGCATACAGAAAAGTTCCCTGTGCTTTTTTGAAATGAAAAAAAATTAGTTTTAAAGGTCTTATAATTTTAGTGGGTAAAAGAGTGGCTTTAACATGTGAAGCTGAAATTGTCTGGGGTCTTAGTCTAAGCTGACAAACTGTAGGAGAAGGTTTTTAAAATGTATAACTATATGATAACAACGCTTAAAACTGCAGTTTTATTATAACTTCAGCTAAAATTTTCTTGGGCTGTGAGTGCAAGAGAGCCAGAGACGTCTGTACCAATAAATTTCTCTTTTTCTTGGGGGATTTTTTAGTTGATTTTTTTGTGTTTGCTTTTGTTTTGGTTTGGCGTTTCCAATTTAACTTTTTTTTCCCCCTGCAATGGAAAACTACACAGCAATTAAAGAATAATTCCCTGAGGTTAAGTGCACTAATTTGAGAGAGAGCTCTCGAACTGCAGGGAACTCGTTGCTCAGCCAGACCCATCTGGTGAGCCAGGACAGTTTTCAGTGCCTTGGGCTGGGTGGGTCAGCACTTGGAGGTCTTTGAGGTTGGCCATGCTGGGTTTTAGAGAGAGCTGCCACCCCTGCATGCCAGCCTGATGAAGAGTGGCATTTGAAGGCAGCATCTTGGCTTGTGGATGGCAGCGGGGTGTGGAAACTCTCTCAGTGTCACTCTTTTGGCTCCTTGTTGTGCATTGTCCCCACCGTGGTCTGGATGGAGAAAAAAGGGTGACTTCTTCCTCAGTGTGCATGCCTGACATTGGTTGGCAGTATTGAACTTGCAGATTATTTTTTTCTTAATTTTTAAAGAATGAGAGCATGTTTATGACTGTTCCACCTTTTTTGGTGAGCAGTCAGCTGTCATTCTGCTCATGAACCTTGTATCAATGGTTCCGCTAATACTCACATGGTAAGTCCAAGTCCATAAAGTCCTGTTTCCTTGGCCCCCATGTTTATTCATTCACCCATCCCTCCAACTTTCATCTGGTATTAAAGCTCAAAAAATGTAATGAAATCAAACACATGAGGCACTTCATTACTCTGGCAGATCTGCAATATTTTTAAATTCATTCTTTTTTTCCTGATTGTGTCCTGGCTGAGACATGAACAAGTGGTGATAAGGAGAGGCATGCAAAAGTGAAGAGCTACATAAACGTCAATCCCTATGGTTTTGTTTTGATTTAGTTACACTTTGAGGCAAAGACTGAGCTCCCCCTTTGCCAATTAGAATGTGGCTAAAGCACTAATAAAAGAAATAATGTGTAGTTAGCTGCATAACACTGATGCACCTTTTTGTAGGATTGCAAAACCCTTCAGCAAACTGATGGTTTGAGGAGTTTCAGGAGACGAATGTGGCAGGCTGCGGATCTGTTGGGTGTTTGTGTGCTCCGAGTGCACATCCCACAGCAGGCTGCACTGCTGGGAGCTCACTGTCTTCTGATGAAAGATGTGCTTTATTAATTCTGACCTTAACCAAGGCTTGGCTTATTCCACTGTAAGAAAACTAGTTAACTGTAAATTAGAGATATCACTGAAGAGGGTATTACTTCAAAGTTGGGGTATGATTAGGGGGATGTTCCACTGTTTTAATCGAGTTTCAGTTTTAATGAGCTACTGTCTTCTATGTAACAATGAGCAGCTGTGCCACACTTTGTGTTTCAAAGAACATTTACTCAGCCTTTAAATTTACCATTAGACATCAAAGAGAAGGTCTGATGTATACGGATGATGAAGGATGCCTCAATTCCAATGGATGGCTGAACAGAAATAGTGCAACTGGAGGGTAATAAATATTATGAACAACCTTTTTAATGTAAGCTATGTGGTGCTGAACTATATTAAATTTTATAGCTGCACTGAGAAATCTTTGGTGATTATCTTAAAACTGTATCAGAGTACTGATAAGCATGTGTTTCTTCTAGCACTTTTCTCCAAATAAACTTTTCAGTCCAAACTGAGGGGGTTTTAAAGCAAAAATAATCGCTGATAACATTCTTGAAAGTGACTTAGAAATAAATGGATGCTTGAATTACATATCGGAATTTGTGGAGGACATTTCAGGGTAAAGTCTGGCTAAATGATCAGCCTGTTTCTTTCCAGTCTTAAAATCTGTTTAAATAGATATGAATTAGTTGGTTTTTATCTTCTCTAAGATGGAGCGTGTTTCTGGTAACCAGAGCAGTCATTAGGGGTATTAAGTTGCTGTTCAGAGATACTCAAATGAAGTTATGAACTGCCATTCTCATTTGAATCCGGTCATTGATAAAGCGTGCAACAATGTGACAGGATATTAAAGTTAGTGGAATAAATTATGTTAGATATCCTGGGTCTGATTACATTCTACCCTGAAGTGTTGAGAGGAAAGATTCGATGGAGTGATGTAAAATGGACTCCAGCTGGGTATGATGAGGTGATTAAAGAGGTTGAGGTATAGAGAGGATCCTATCGCCTGTTTCAGACAGGATTTGTTTATGCTCCTGATTCCATCCTAAAAGTCCTGCTGAAAGCAAGACAAGTTCTTGTGATGCCTTTGGCAGTAAACAACTGCCATGATTCCCTACAAAGGAGCTGCATTGGCAGAATTAATACTTTGCAGTAATTTCCCAGTCTGAGGAGAAACAAAACAAAGCGGTTCTGCTTGGTTATTTCATTTAATTAGTTATCAAGGGAAAAATGGTTGTTGTACAGTCTTACAAAAGATTTCTCAAATATTTCCAAATGAAAAATTACTGGTGTCTGTGTCAAAAAAGAGCCTTTGTTTTTGATCATCTTTGCAGCACATTAAAAGCAGAGGGGTTTTTTTCTAGCTTAGTGTAAAATTGATTCTCGTGTGGATAAGTTGTTTCTCTCTGGCTATTGAATTGCATGTGCATTTGGGTGATGTAGTTCCAGTGTATATTGCAAAGCCTGTGCAGAAATAGAAGAGGTGTTCAGTTTCACTGTTCTTGGTTAGTGTCTTCTGGATCTGGGCCCGTGGGATGTAAAGATACTGCTTTGCTATAAACTAGGTAGAGTACTCTGTGTACTCTCCGAGTCACTGTAAAATAAGAAGGTTTTTTGCACCACAATGTTGCCAAACCAAGAAAACACTTCGTTTTTTGGTTCAAATCATTCCTATTTAATGCAGGTATGACACTTCAGCAGGTATGACCTTCAGTGGTTGGTGAGAGGTGTTGAGGGGTGATAGTAATTTATTTGCAGACCTATAGGAAGGAGAGCTTTGGTACCTCTGGCTCATGTGCTGATACAAAAGAAAGATCTTTGTTGTGGATGCTGTTTATTTTATCTTGGAGTTTCCCTTGGTTGAATGAAAAAGGAGTAGTTATAGAGGTATATACAACTAAGACTCACCATAGTAGGTTGCTTTAAGAAATTCTTGGCAGGTGCAGCAGTCTGGTCCTTCTGAACAGTTAAATAATTGCTTTGATCAACAAGATAAGGAAGAAATCCTGGCCCCATTGAAGGCGCTGGGAGTTCTGCCATTGCCTTCATTTAGCCAGGGTTTCTCCTGTTTGCCTGACAGCACTGGATGTTACTGTTTTACACATATTCGTGCAGGGGTTGGGAGCCTTCTGAGAGCAAACCCTGAATTAGACTCCTTTCAGAAGTACCTTCAGAGTCTGAATTCGCCTCAGATGGGTCTTTCTTTAGCGTTTGGGCAGAAGGAAGGTACAGAAGGTGATTAACTCATTGCAGATGTGGTGGTAGCAGAAAGGAAAACACAAACACATAATTGTGTTCTGGGAGGAAAAAAAAGCAAAAGCCTCATTTTCTCCTGTAATTTTGGTGCAGTGATGGCAGGGCTGTACTCTTTGTGACAAGTACACAGATAAAAGTGTAACAAAAATATGAAAATTGCCATGATTGTTCCTATTAATTCCTCCTGAGCACTGAATAGGAAACACACAGCTTGTAGCATTAATCACTGTACCAAACCCTGTGCAAAGACTGACTTGAGCAAATCCCACAAATTTGTTGAAATCTTCGAAGGAGGAAAAGCCACAGATGAACTGAGGGCGAGGAGAAATCGAAGGAATCTGAATGTGCTGTATTAATTGC
>JAWWMP010000081.1:45248667-45368511 GCA_035047865.1 Dendrocincla tyrannina
GACCTGAGGGAGAGGAGAAAGCGAAGGAATCTGAAGGTGCTGTATTAATTGCAGTTATAATTGTACATTACATTTGATGCAGCTGAGATACAAAGAATCTAACGATTCGATGTCACTTATTCCCTGGGCTGTAACAGAGAGGGCTTTTTGTGTAACTGGTGCTTAACAAATCCAGCCATTTAACCGGTGCACAAAAACCCCACAGGTGTTGGAGGGTTCACAGGATAAAATGAACAGTTTGCTTCAAGTAGCATTTCATGTTAGAGAAAGTGCAGATGCTGCTGCAAGATGTATTCTATTTCCATAATCAGTGGTAGATAACAAGAATTGTTTAACAATCCATATCCTATGTGTGCACTTAAGCTCTGGGCAGATCGATAAAAAGGCATTAAGCCTGGTGCCGGCTGAAGATATTGTACCTGCAGGCTGTTTGACTGCGGGACGGAAACGAAATCTGGATTGCAGTAACTCTATTTAGATAAATCATTATCTAGACAATGTCTGTTCCAATTTCTCTTTTAGTTCTGGGTCATTTGGAAAGGGAAAATCTCTTCAGCTGATGGAGTTTCTTGTTTAGTATTTCTAACAAATGATTTTTCTATATATGAATGAAATACAGCTAGTGTTTTAATGTAGGTGTTGTAGTGCTTCACAACAAGAATATAATGTCTTTATCTTTTATTTTAAATTATTCCTGAGTCCTGTGAAGTGGTTGTTGGTTATACATAAAAGAAAACTTTATGGGCATTCTCAAGTCTTTGAAAAGCTATAATGTATTGTCATGTGCTCAGAATGTTGAAGGATGTGTGTTGCATTCTGGATACTGGTCTGATTTCCTAAATTTTACATGAGGAAGAAAGTACATTGACCTGTAAGGGAATGGTTTGTTGAAGATGAAATCATGGCCAAAACTTGAAGTTTCAGAAAAGGACAGAATTAAAAAAACCTTTTAAACATGATCAGAGGGGATGCTGAAATGAAAATGAAAGCAAAGGGGAAGAGAACCCGTGTTTACCAATGGCCTTTGGTTATTCTGTGCCTGGAGTCATTAAACACATTTTATGGAGAGGAGCCAAGACAACCTGTAGTGTCTTTCAGTCGTTTTGATTAGGCAATAGAATCAGAATTGCCACAGACATTCAGTGAGCTTGGCTATATAACTAATTCTTCATATGAACACAGCCTTTTAATGCAAGGAAATTAAGTAGTGTAATGTTTACATAGGGAGATTTTTTTGTGGGGGCATTATGTGCTTTGTGAGTTTTTGATGGGTGGTGTTGTTTTATAAAAATTGACCCCATCAAATTACTGGTTTTAGTGAAGGAATTCAGATCTTACTGAGGTCAGGATGAATTTTGGTGCCGTTCGAGCACAAGTTGATATCAAGTCCAAAAACACCCCAACCCATCAAGTCAAAAAGATGTATTTGATTTTTCATATTAAATACTTCTGCTATCTAATGGTCTGAAGAGGGTAATATTTGATAATAGTGTTTGCAGTCAATTTGACTGTAAAACATTTAGAATAACTTGAAATACTGCACAACTGGGGGTACTAAGAGTTGGCTCATGCTGTTATTGAACTTCTGTTAAAACACAAAGGAGTTAATACAGCATATCAGAGGTCTGAAGGCAGCAAGTGACAGTGATGGTGTTTGGATGTCATATTTGTACATGACCTTCGGTTTGCCCCTCAGATACAGGTGTTTGGACTTAAATAATTTTCTTTTAAGTAATGTACAAGTAGAGAAAATATACCTGGTGTGTTAGTGTGGTGGCAGGAGGGTTTAAAGAAAGAAGAGTTGGACTATAAAAAGAACTGGTAAAGGGGAAGTGACACTGATGAATTAGAGGAGAAGCAGCAATGGTGCTATTTTAATGGTGTTATTTTAATCAGTAGCTTTGTAAAGTCCATTAAATAATTTAAAGCATATCTAAATTTGCAAAAGCCTATCTGAGAATGGGTTTAGACAACAAAAACCAATTTCAAATAATATTTAACTTGACCTCCCTAACCAAGTGTGTTTATAGCCTAGAATCAGGGCTTCTAGTATCTTCTTTTTGTCTAGTGCTCTAACACAGTGTATTGAGTTTTCCTGGCCAGGTTCTGCTAGTGGGGGAGTTACAGGGGTGGCTTCTCTGAGAAGCTGCCAGAAGCTTCCCCCATGTCTGGTGCAGGCAGAGCCAGCTGGCTCCAGAACAGACCCACCACTGACCAAGGCTGAGCCCATCAGCCATGGTGGGAGCACCTCTGGGGGAATGGATTTGAGAAGGGAGAAAAACGATCTGTGCAACTGCAGCCACAGAGGGGAGTGAGAACATGTGAGAGAAACAGCTCTGCAGATGCCAAGGTCAGCGGAGGAGGAGGTGGTGGATGTCCTGCAGCCTGTGGTGGAGACCATGGTGAGGCAGCTGTGCCTCTGCAACCCATGGAGGTGGATGGTGGAGCAGGTTGTTCACCTGCAGCCCGTGGAGTGGATGGTGGAGCAGGTTGTTCACCTGCAGCCCGTGGAGTGGATGGTGGAGCAGGTTGCTCACCTGCAGCCCACGGAAGTGGATGTGCCCAAAGGAGGCTGTGACCATATGGGGAGTCTGCACTGGAGCCGCTCCTCAAAACTTGTTTCCTCTCTGTTTTCTCTTGGTTGGTGTGGTTGTGCAAAGCAATCTGTAAAATTCCCTCAATTCATTCTTCTCTCCAGTTTTATGTGATTTGTCTAATGCTTTTATTTGTATTTTGAATAGGATACTCGATAATTTAGTCTTTATCTTGCTTTGTATGGCTTCCTTGCTGATGAGGTAGACATTCCTAAATTACGTTTCATTTAAAATAAGCATTATAAAATTTATGTTTAATTTGACACAGTCTTCCTTTAGCGTGTGCTGCTGTTGTGAAAACAAAGAAAAATGTGATTTGGAGGGAAAGGGAAGTAGGGGCTCCCCTTGCCATGCAACTTTCACTTTGTACTTCAGCAGCTTTCGGGGGATCCAGCCACACTCACACTTATTTTGAAATTAGTAACCCAATGTCCTGGTCAAGCTACAAGCTAATCCTTCAAAAATAGAGAGCTGATTGAAAGAATTAAATAAGCATAAGGCATAAAAGTAGCAGACTGAGAGCATCTCTGTATTCTACATGCTCTGTCACTTTATTTATTATCTTGGACAGTAGCAGCAATGTCAGCTTTTAAATAAGATGAAGAAGAACAGTTAATCCTGTGCCTTCTCATGTAAAAAGCCACTTTGTTTCAGACATAACATTTTTATTGTAAAAACAGACCTTGCCTTTTTTTTTTTTAAATAAAAAAAGCAGTCTGGATGTGAAGAGCGTTCTCCCTAACTATCCATTATGTTCTAGTGGATGTAATTTATTTGATGGCATTAGCCAAAGCGAGTCTCATCCATCCTCCTCTCTGGCAAGTTCAGTGCCAAGGTTCTCCTGAGCTGTTGGAGTTTTTGGGGCACGGTTTGGCACAATTTCAGTGCCTTGGCTTGATGGAAGGTGCTTTGCAGCTTTGGAAAGTTGATTCTCTCTCAGGTTTATCACATGAAGCACACCAATCACCTGGCTACTTCTTAAAATACTTGCAGATGTAACAATGGAAATGTTTATATATGAAAAATTGTTTATTCTTACGTTGTACTATTTTGGTAACATCTGAATGATATTGGTTTTAGTAGAATGGCATGATTTACACAGCTATAGGTGTGATACCAGTGAAAGAATGGAATTCTTTGCAGTTTGTAGAGTGAAATCTGTGGAGGAGGAAGTTCTTGTAAACAAAGGAAGAAACCCTGTCTACAGGATAAGATGTAATTTTAAATTATTATGTGTAGGTCTGTGCTCATTTCCTCCAAATAAACTGAATTAATTGAATGGCTTTATGATGACTTAATGGAGTCAAAGTTGCCTTTTTTTTTATTTCTCCTAAAATCAATCCCAGAGATTTTAATGTTGTAAAATGTTGAGCTAACACAAGATAATACTTGGATTCATTTGGTCAGGGGAGTATATAGTAAATTGCATATTAAATGCTAGTGAGAATAAAGTAAATACAAGTAATGTTTGTTTCTTACTGCAGTGTTGAAGCAAAGATAGATTATTATATTTTCAGTGTAACTTATTCCCAAAATCTTTGCAGTTTTTATTCCCGTTGTGAAATAATGGTTTACTTCCTACAGCGGGTTAAAGCAGCAATGTGGCATATTTTTTTATGATGTCTCATGTTCACTTTGAATGCTGTGAAGATATTGTTAGATAAATAGAGAATAGGAATTTATTTATGTTCTAAGAATTAAATAACTACTCATAGTTAGATAACAGAAAATTGGATCATTTCAGAATACTAATAGATAAATCTATATGTTTTTTGTCCTTTATTCCCTATATTTTCTCTTTGGAGGGGGTGGAGAGGACAAAAGAAATCCCTTGTTTGGAAACTCCCTCTCTGTGTTAGAATAAGATAATTTAGTCCCATCCATAAACAGAATTATTTATCTCCGTGGTTTCTGTTCATGGGTGGTTCAAAGCCCTTGCTGTCTTGGTAGTCAGAAACCTAATTTCAAGTGAAAATTAATTTGTGAACAATTCTTGTTCTATGAATGTCTTTTATTTTGCCAGCCACGAAGGGGTTCTGGCCCAATTGCATTAGTGATAAAGGTGGTCATCTCTCATGTGTCAGTAAGGTGGGTGATTCCTTTGTGATCTCAGGAACCTTCAGCTGATCCTGTCCAGCTTTCTTTAACCTGTCATGAACATGGTAAAGAGAATTGAGCCCAGGAGTCCAGGTGTCTTACCAGTGTCTTGGTCAATAGTATCACTTCTTTCTTGATCTTTATGTGGAACATTGTCAGGTGGATTTCCAAATTGCCTTCACCTTTTTGCTACTCATCACACTGAGACCTTTTCCTTCTTTCATCCTGTCGTTATTTCCATGGGGTTTGAATTTCTTTAATTTCTATAATATCATAATTGCTGACTCATAATATTAAAGCAACTGCAATTGCTGTTGAAATCTGATATTTGTGTTCTGTAGCTAAAATTTGACATTTTCTGTATTAAACTACTTTACAGTGATTTTCCAAATTGACCAATTCTGTATACTACGCTTTCAGGAGCTCTGAAATCATGCTATGAAGTATTACTCTACAGTTTAATTTTGCTTTTCTGAGCAACATCCATTCTTCAGTACCTACCTTTTAATCCCATTTACTAGTCTGCTGTCTTCTGTTATCCACAGGATATCTGATAATACATCTTTTGTATTCTCTAGCTCAAAATCATGCCTTAGCATACATCTCAGATGCTTTTTCTTTGGTTTCGCTCAGTTTCTGATCTGGATTAGGGATAAACCTCCCATTAACTGTGTTTGTCTTACTACTGCTCCATCAAGGCTGTCTCAAACATCCCAAATGCCCTGCAGAACAAGACCTCATGCAGAAAGCTGCATTATCTTTTATTTTTCATTCATGGTTAAGACTAAAATCCCATTTTTGCTAACATGTATTATGGACCTTCCTCCTGTTGTGAATTGTTTTCCTTAGGTCAGTATACCATGATCTCCTTGAAGGGAAACAGTGATCTGCTCCCCTGACCCACTCAAAGGCTCCTCCCCTGGAAGGTTTCATGGTCCAGTTGTGTGATGGAACACTTTTGAAACTCACCAGTTCCAACACTGGAAACCAGGCACAAACATTCACTGTCCCTTCACCTTCTGAGGGCATGGAAATGGAGGACTTGCCCCTTTTTCACCAGTCAGTCCAAAATTTGGGTGTGTATATATATATACATACAAACATATCGTGCCTATGTATGCATCTGCACACTTACATCCCCAGCTGGAAGAAAGCTTCATGTATGTGCTCTGGGAAATACAAGGGTTTCAAATGGAAATAGCAGCAAAATCTCTAATTTTTTTAGAATCATGAATACCAGGAGGGTTTGTTATCAAGCCAAATTTTAGTCTGTTTATTTTCACTGTACGCTGAAGAAGGGTTAGAGACTGCAAAAAGACAATATTGGGAAGGTTTTTTGACAAGCACACTCCAGAGATCCCAGCTGCTCCAAACATTGACTTTGAGGGGCTCTCTTGGGGTGTGCTGGCAGAGAGAAACCAAGTGACAGTGGAAATTCATTTGAATGCACTTTTAGAAAAAATAATCAGAAAATTGTGTCAAAGGCAGCGCTACTTATTTAAGTTTTTGATGTAAATTAGTAAAAGGGTCTGAAGATCTAGGTAGCTGCCTTACAACTGTGCACTGCTGAAACAGTGCAATGAATGCAGGCTCTAGAGATTTGAAAACATGTCTTACTGAAAAAAAGATATTTTGTATAAAAGTCTTCATATGCCTCTATCCTAACACATATATATGTACATTTATGTGCACAGAATGAATTTATATATGTAAACCAAAAAAAAGCCTTGCATGTCCTTCCTGCTCCCATAAAGGTATGAAATTGAGTTTGTTACTGAATGGAGAACGTTGTTCTGAAAATATAGTGATGACAGTATATTGTGTAAGCTCTGCTGCTGCTGTAGGTTAAGTATTTTGAAAGAAAACCAGTCCTAGTTATGCAAAACAAAAGCCATCCTCAGTGATACACTGACTGTGGGGCAGAGGATGTGAGACCCAGCCAACAAAACCTACCAGGTGTTACGTGAAGCAGCACACTCTGAAAAAATAGAGTGATTTTTATGGTTATGCTGTTTGTCAAGGGTTGATATTCCCCTTGAAAAGTTCTTGTAAGCTGATTTTGTAAGCTGATTTTTCTGTTCTGTCACACGAAAACAGATGGGAATCCTCCCAGCACTACACCATTCAGTGTTACCTCTCCCAGCACTTAGCAGAGCACAGAGTGTGTCTGTCAGGCAGTCTGTGCTCCTCAGGTGAGCAGGCTGTTGGGTGGAACAGCTCACTTACGTGGTCGAGGCACGACTATCAGCATTCATCCTTTGTTCACAGTGCTAACACATTACTTGGGTTGCTACTAAATGGCATTAGGCACTTTAATGTTACCACAATCCCAGCCCTGAGTGAGTAAGGGCACCGCTGAGTGCTGAGTTTGTGTTCCTGGCTGAATGTCCTCTGATGCCGCTTTAATGGAAACAGCTGTCAGATCTGTTGGGAGCACTGCACTTCCCAATGCCATTCCTATGACTTGCATCCCACAGGCACTGAACCTCATCCTGGAAGAATGGCCAAGACACTCCGACAGCTTAAACACCATCGTTGCTCCCACAACGAGCTTGTGCTGCCAAAGTACCCGCAACTTCTCGAGTCAGGGTTTTATGAACTTGGGCGTGTTCACAATATTTCAATGGGCTGCAGGCTCAAACAGAAGCCACACGCTTGGTGCAAATTCTCTCTGCATAGCTCTAGGTGCAAATGGTGACAACTTATTGCAGGCCAAGCTATGGAATTTAAGAACTGGAAGTTTGCTAAGAAACATTTCAGTAGAACACGAGTGAACCAGAACAACAGTCTGGTATGTCTCTGTGTGCTCCCACTGAAAATATGTTTTGGTGGTTTTCAGTGATCTTGGACTGCGTATTCTCTTGGTATGATTTTTCCCCCCTGATTTGTAATTCTAATGGAATGTAGTACAGAAATATTTTCCATCATTTTGATAAATTTGATTATGTCAAATCAGCTGCAGAACGATGGGATTGTGTGACTGCATGGCTGTGGCCACACTCAGTGCTGTGCTCTGAAATCTCTTAACTGGTTAGTTAGTGACTCTGCATTTTGCCATGAATATCTGAACAGAACCTGGACTGTTTTCTACTGGGAATTATAACTGTGTTTGTTATCAGACACCCGTTTAGGTGAAAAAAAAGTCCTTCTTTGTCTTTTTTTCTCTCCCATGTCCCCCTCTGTCTTCCTCTCCCTCCCTTTCTCTCTATCCTTCCTAAAATTGTTGACAGAACAAGAAAATCCAAGTGAACAGGGTTTTGGATATAGTTTTTTAGAATCTCTATAAAATAATTTTGCTGTTTAGATTATCTCCATTGTATAATGTTACACACATGGATGCAAACCCTACTGTTTACAAAGTTTCCTGCTCACATTTTGACTGTCTTGCTGCCAAAGACTGCTCAGGAAGCTTTTTTCTTCTTTCTGTGGACTCTTTTAATACTGAATTTTAGAGGAAAATGGAAACTTTATGCATAGTTTAGGCCATGATTGAGTGGAAGAGAAAGAGGAAACTCAAATACTCTTTACCTCAAAGTGCCTTTTCATTTTTTACATGTATACCACTTTTGTTTTCCTGTTTTTCCACTTTCAGAGCCATAATAAAATGTGTAAAAACATGGTGATTGGAACCTGTAGGAAAACTGTCAGTACTTAATTTTTGTTCAATACGTGTTATATGTTTGTGTTTCCTTTGGGTGTGGGTATCTTTTTCCAACCCAAGAACCAAATGTGTTACAAAAACAGATGTAGTGAAAATAAGCAAGAGAAGTCTCATTTCCTGTGGTGAGCAAAGTTCACAATTAGCTTGAGTGTAATTTTATGCGTGTTGTCCCCTATCAAACACTTTGGCTTTCCTGGATTTATCACAACTGATAAAAGATCTGTGATGTCAAGACAAGAATTTAGCTCCACAGTAAAGGGGGACAGAGTGGGTCAAATGTAATAACATGTTCTAGATGTTATTCCTGCCAACAATTAGTGGGGAAATTAATTTTGGGAAGCACTGTTTACAGAATGACATCTGGAGGACTTCTCGACTTGAATCCTTTCCAGTGTGTAGATTTATGTACTACTATTCCTTCCTCTTGTCCCCCTTTTCCCTTAAATAGTTCACTTTTCAGATTTGTACTGTTCAGTTAATTGTGAATGAATGTGACTTATTTTGCTGCTGTGATTTCTTACAGAGTTAAAATTCTTACTAAAATGGACATTCAGGAAACACTGAAATGAATACAGATATATAAAAAAATTCAAAGAGGTTTTTTTTTTTACTTGCAGTAGTAGTTCTGACCAGAGAAGTCAGAGCAGATACCGTCAGTAGAATCTCTGAAGTTTGAAATTAAAAAACTGGTAGTCCAGTCATCCTACCCAGCCCTAGGCACGTGAACAACAAAAGGGACACGTGTTTAGCAAATTTGAGTAGGTCCTTCATTTAGAAGGTAATACTGGTGTGGGGTAGAAATGAGGGGGCACAAAGACCTTGATCCTGTAAGCCTCGCTGTCTCAAAAAAAGTAAAAATATCACTGTTCTATTGCTTTCTTGCCTGGTCACTCACTTAAATAATTACTGTCACAGGAGTCCTGGTGAAATCCTGCCCCACTGAGAGCACATGGAATGCCCTTATGAAACAATAGTATTTACAAAGCAGTTCATAGGAATCAGTTATTGCTGTCCTTGCAGAACTAACACATAATTACTATTCTTAATATTGATGCCAATGGTATTGCTTTGTGTTTTCTCTCTAGATTATTTTTAATGTAAAATAGTCTGTCACTGGTAGCATTTCAGTCCTCGCTATTCTCATGAAAACAAAATTATGGAGGAAGTTAATTTTGCTTTTAATTGTGATAACTTCTGGTAGTATCATGGCAAGTGGACCTCAATACATCTGTCACATGAAAATCAAGAGCAGGAAGTTCTGCTTCCTTTCAGCAAATAGTGTGTTGTACTGAGGGCAAAAAGATATTTCCCATCTCTTATACAATTACTGTCAGCATTGATGACTAAGGAAATATTTTGGCACCAAAAGCCATCAGTTCTCAAGGCCGTGTAAGTTACTGGTTTTCAGTTTAGAATGAATGTTGTAAAAGTTATTTTCATGTAGAAATGGAATAAGTACTAATGGATTTGGTGAGTTTTCACTCATGCTGTTAGAAAATGTTATAAGACCTTTTAAAAGATATGATGCCATTCTCAAGGTTTCTTGCCTGAAAGAGCTATTAATTTTGTATCCTCTGCTTACAGAGTAGTGTTCAATAGGGTAGATTTTATCTGAACAATAAGAATGAAAAACATCTAAATTGACTTTTAAAGCACTGGTTTCCATTTCCTCAAGTCTCATAGTTTACATTTAGTCACAGTTTTTACATGGGGACAGAACTATTAGTTTACTGATATTTATTTCCATTTAGGCTGTAGGTACATTTATATTGAATGCAATGCCAGACATCACCCCAGTGTTACAGTATTTTAACATGAAGAGCTTTTTCTAGTTTCCCATTTTCTCTTTCATTTTCATAGCAGGTATCCTAAATATATGCAGCTGTAACTCTGCTCATTGCTGACACAATCACTCCTAATGTTCCCTTCTTACTGAAAAAATGTGCCTGTGTAAATCAGACATAACCCCCGTGATGCATCTTACACTTTCTCTCAGGGTGCATTTGCATGTAGTAGCTTGTGTCTTCTGTCTCCCTTAGGAGCACAAGATGCTGTTTGGGCTCTCCATCTGGTAGCAATGGGTGTTTTCACAGGATTCACTGGAGCTGTTGCTTTGTGCATTGGTCTGCCAGTGCTTCTGAAACTGCTGGGGGAAATGCAATGCTCCTACTTGGGCATGCAACCCCATTTTTAACTGTTTCACTCATTTAGCTTGGAAGGATTGAATAGCCTGTGCTCCAGCAGGTTGGATGCACCTCTTCGGGGGCCTGGAGTAGAACATGTCTGTTTGAAATAACTCTGACATGAAGGTGAAAAGTCTGTGTGCCCCAGTGGGAGTTGCTGTGCTGCTTATAAGCACATGCTTTCCCAATACAAGAGATAAGGACCTGGGCTGGTTTGCTTGCTGGTGGGGCTGCTGGGAGGGCTGTGAGAAGGACATGCAGCTCAGCTGGGAGCTGTTGTGTTGGCAATGCTCTTACTGCAAGGCCTGTTTTTGCTGGGGAACAGTGACACATCCTCCCTCTCATGTCCTGAGCACAGCTGTTCTGAAATAAATCCACACCAGCCTATTCCATTGCAGCTCTTCAGCTGATACTGCTGCTGGGTTATCCCTCTCTTCATTTGTTACACACAGGCATTTAAACATGTTTGAAGAGAAAGCTGTAAGTACTTGTGCTGTCTCATGAGCTGCTCGTAAAGCAATATTGAAACCCACAAAGAATCTGTTATGCCATCCATTCTAAAATCACTTGAGTAGGGCATTGCCAGTACACTGAAAGTGTCCCTCTGTTTCCATATCTCTAGCACCGAGTAATAAAAATACTGTATTTAGTAGCCCATCCAAAAAAATCATCATGTCATTCTCTGTGGCAAGCTAACAATCTTCATTTGTTGATCTTGTAGTTATTTCATTCACACTTAATTATTTTTATTACAAAAATAGCTCTCAGTAATCTGATCTTTAACAGAAATCAAATTGATTTTCGTGTTTTATGTGGGACCAGTTTTACATATTCTGTGCTCTAAACACATTCAAACTTTGTTTCAAAACTATGTAAGTAATAGGGAGAAGTCATTAAGACATAATCACCCTCCCAAACAATGGTCATAGTTTTCTTTAACAAACGTTTCTCTGAAGTGAAAGTACAGACTATTTTAGTTTTTCTATGTTCCTGTCAGCTAATTTATCCCCTCTTTTCCTCAATTATGCCCCAGTGCCTTGGTTTTGTTCCACAAAGCCCACGTGAGGTTTCTCCCATTTTCGCCTAGGTGGCTGTGCGACGATCCCCGAGTCTGATCTGGAGGAGCGAGCTGCTATCCCGGGATCCACGGCAGCCTCTGCCAGGCACGGGCACGTCACAAAGCAGAAATCCAAGCCTGGTAAGAGAAGGAAAATTATGTGATTTCGCTTAGAGGTGTGCAGCTTGTCTCTTCAGAGTGTTTGTTGGACATACGGAACTAATGGCATATGTTTGAGGCTTTGTTAGCAGAGTTTTCAATTTTTTGTGCCACAGTAGTAAAATGTGTGGGATTCTGAGCTTATTCAGTGTCTTCTGTCAAGAGTGGCTCAGCTGTAGAGATCAGTCTTCAAATTCAGTAACTTCACAGTGAAAAGGCTTTGTGCTACATAATGTTTGAATGAGATTCTCACAGGTTTTATTCACAACCTCCTCCACAGAAGCGAAATGAAGCTGAGGGACATTTTGATGTAGTAAAGGTTTCTTTTTCTTGTGGTATGGTGGTTACACTTTGTGCCAGCTGATTAAAATGTGGCCATTACTTATCTTTTGTGGGGAGACTTCCTAGAATTTCAGAAAAATATTATTGGCTATCATAAAATGAAATTATACTGGCTATAAAATATGCTGCCTACAGTGATGACACATTTTCTGGAAAGACTTCATGCTGCCAGGAACAGTGATATAGTGTTAACATATTTTAAAAGCAGCGCTGTAAAGTAGTGCTTTGCAGTTTAATGAAGTGCCTGGTAAGTTCTCAGGCTTTGACTACAGCAATTTCACCTTTTGCTTATTCAGTTGTACCTTCACTCCTCTTTCCCCTGTCTGATTTTGTCATGTAATATTGAAGTGTATTTGGATGATGTTTGTAAATCAGAAGTGTTCATTGTAGGTGGGTGTTGAAGTTAAAAAGAGCAGTTTAGAGGTTGCAACCAGCAGTGGTCAGAAATAGAAAGTCCTTTTATATCTGCAAAACCCAGTTAATTGTGTGTTTAAAAATGCTTTCATCTGCTGGTTTGCCCAGATAACTGTTGCACAGACAGGCAGGGAGTTGGAATATATAGAATATATAGTTAATTGCAATAACAGTAGAAAACTTTTAATAGTGGGCAGTAAAGAAGGATATGTAATGCTGCGATGTGTAATAATGCCACAGTGTAACTTAAAACTCCAAAATTAGTATCTGCTCACAAAAACAACCTGAAAAATCCCCTGAAGGCCTAAAGCTCTGCCTTTTCTGGTGTGCTGATTACCTGTGGTCCTCCTGGACTTCAGGCCACAGGAAGAAGGGAACCTGTCAGAGGTGACATACATGTATTTTAACCTTTGCCATCTGGATATATTAAGTACCCTCCTCGCAATGGAAAAGTATATAATTTCTCTGATGTAGGATACAATCCTGATAAAATTCCAACTTCAGGCAACTAGACCAATAAATCACAAACACGTGGCAGGTAATTCCTCTTCTTTGTCTGATCCTCCACTCTCCTGATCAAGCACATATTTGTTCCTGATTAGACAGTGCTCTGCTATATTGAAATAACCATACTGCTGAAAAGACTAGCACAAGTGGAAAAGTGTAGAAATGTATTCAGAGATCCAGAAACAACAGCACGAGGACCTGCCTGTCCTACTGCAAGTCTTAGCTCATGATGAACATTGAGACTAACGTCACCCAGCTGGCTGTTGTTGCTTTGTAACTGTAAAAGGCAGAATGAAAACCTTGAAAGCTTTTAAAAAGCCTTCAGGTTTACAGCCCTGTGTTACACGAGTGAATTTAGTTCATTCACAGGAAGAATTGACTGCCATCTGCCAGTTAGTGCTGCAGTATAGAGAACACCTAGAATATCTGCCACTGAGCTGTCTGGAAATTCTAATTGCTGCAAGTGTAAGAGCCAAGGGAGCTACTTAGACCTGAAAGTAAGAGTAGGCACGAAATCACAGCATTTCGGTGTTTTTCTGGACATGATATTTTTGGACTGAATTTTTGCTCAGGCACCAGAGGCTGCAGCAAGACCATGGTGATTACAAAGAGCCCTCAAAGAATATTTGTTGTGTCTTATGTATGTTTTTATTTGAGTTGGCATTTAATGTAGCTATGTGCAGTAAATAAGAGGAAAAAAGGACAAAGTAAAGTAAAAATAGTTTTTCTTGCTATGCCTTCCTTCATTTCCTGGTGGGAGTTCTAGATATGTTTGCATGATTGAGAAGTTGGAAGGTTTTGTTTTCTTCTTGTAGATGGGTTTTGTTATTCATATCTGTAGCTATAAAGATAGTCGCAGAATGCAAAATTACACTGTCTTTAGTGAGGTTTCTGTATTTAGCTAATATTTTTCATTGGGCTGTATCAGCTGACCTGATATGCTAAGCTTCTTTAATTTTCTTTACCAAGAAATTCCCACAGTTTAATGATAGAGGTCTAAATATGTAAAAATAGGTGGAGGCTGCAACACCAAATAGCTGAAAACTGAAGAGAAAAATCCAGGTGTCCTTGGGGTCTCTTCAGGTGAGTTCAGGATGCACATGGACAGAATGGCTGATACCCCTGTGTAGGAAACATGAACAGTCACAGAGGAAGATGGAAACCAACGGGATGAAATGAGCTGATCAAGTGAGAATATCCCAAAGGAATCTGGAGGTTATGGGAGAACTTCAGCTGGGTGCAGTAGGCTACCACCCATTGAAATGGAGTGAAAAATGCAGGTACCCACTTGCTCCATCTGGTGCCATGGCAAGTCTTACAGACAGGATTTTGTGTAGGGTGAATTCTGTTAATGGTTAAGCACAATGTAGTACAGGGCCAAAACAAAGAAAGGAGTAATGAAGTCACTTCAGTGGGAACACAGGGATTTCTGTAAGCTCTGATTTCCCCCATGGATACAGCATGCTGGATTAGGACAATACTCAAGCAACAATCAAAAGTACAATTGTACACGTAGAAAAACAAAGCACAAAACAAAATGCCTTATGTGCTGAAAAGAAATGGAAGACCTGAAGCACAAAGGTCTCGGTGGGAAGCAATTGGAGTTCCTTACTGAGAAAGGAAGAAGCAAGGACTCTCAGAGGTGTGCTGTCCTTGGACACCCTGGCTTGAAGTTAAGATATTATTGCAGTTGTAGGAGTAGCTTCTTTTAGACAGCTTTGGCTTTGAGTGGGTGCCAAATACTCCCTTCTACATTCTCTGTCCCAGCGAACAGAAAATAATTCTTCCCGCTTACCCCCTCAAGAAATGAGTCTGTGTGCTCTGCATTTGGAGGAGTAATGTTAGCATGATTAATCACTGCTAATTTACATCTGGGTGCTTTGGTTAGAGTGAGCACAGAGCAGCAGAAGTTGCATCGTGGGCTTCACATGCCTGATGGAGAGTTTGAATAGAACTTGAAGTTGAGTCTGCTTGTTACATCTTTACTTTTCCCATGAGCTCACAGCTACGATACCAGTGCAGTTATGCTGGATTCTGCTGCAGTCACAACCACAACGTGGTGATTGCAGATTCCGTGCAGTTCCTTTCTCTTTGTTATGCTGTCCCTGGTGCCTTCCATTTTCCTACAAGCTACAAAAACTGCTCCTTTAAATCAAACCACTCAAGCAAACGGGACTCCAGTAAGGAATTCCTATGTTCTAGGAGGTAACAACAGAGATTTGCAGAGCTCCACTTCTCAACTTCCCACTTGTGCTGAAATATTTCTGATGAAATGAGTTGAAAATGTGGTTTGTCACAAAGAGGTGTAAGGAAGTTCTTGTACATGCTGGTTTTTTTAGAGAAATCTCAAGGGATATGGCAAACAACCTTCAACAGCTGTCCCCTGAACAATTAAACTGCTCGTGGTGGGCTTTTGGATGTAACAAGATATGCATTTATCAGGGTATAACCCTTAAAGTAAGTGTTCTGAATTCCTTACATGCTATGTTGCATGCTGCTTATTCTGAATGAGAATTTCCTAAGACATGTTTTTCTAAGCAATATTCCTCCTGACTATTTTCCACAGAAAGGATCATCTGGTTGCTTTTTTATGAGTGAAGAGCTTTATGCTGGTAAATCATGAATAACTTCACTAAATTGATGGAAAACCAGATGAAGAATTAGTATGGTTAAGAGAACAATTGGACTGAAAAAAAACTATCTCTGGTTTTGTTAGTTGGTTTTGTTTTGGTCTCTTATTTTTGTGGAACAATGATGCTGATTACTCTGTAGTTTGCTTACTCAGTCAGGATTACACAACACTGGGAGTCAGATTTGCCAAATGTCATGTCGTGCAGGTATTGGAATTTTCACAACTTGTAAGACTTGATTTTCCTGGCAGAATTTTTCACCAAAGATCCTGTAAATCTGCCCTGTAAATGATCTATCTAAAGAAAAAAAACCCTCTTTTATATATAAGGGAAATGTTTGCCTGACCTTGCCATGAAAATTCAGAATAATTGTGTCTTCCTGAGAGAGCAGCCTCCATGGCTCAGTATTTACATTTATTGTTTAAACACAAATATTTCTGAGGAGCTGCTCATGAGATCAAATGAGACCAAAGGCCTGGCATTTGCTCTCGCTACTGTGCTGCCACTGTTTTAGTTGAATTCTTTGTGTGCTGCTGCCATGCAAATATTTAGATGACTTAAAGATTAAATTTCAAAGTTCTCATCTTCTGTGATTATATTTAGTAAAGTAAATAAACTTTCATAGTTTAATACTCATAGCATCTAAGACCAAAAACTGTCTCAGCATTTATATTTATGTGTTGGAATAGATTTTTTTTTTTTTTTAACTGTCTTTAATTTGAAGCATCTGGCTTATTACTTTTGATTATACAGACGGGCAGCTATACATAGATGGCTGGGAGGCTGAGCTATAAACTCAGTAAAGCAAGACATTCTGAGCCACATTTTCAAAACACCCTCCGAAGCTGCACCCAGACATTGCACAGCTGCGTGTCTTTTCCTGCAAGAGTTACTCAGTGTATTTGGTTTATTTTGTTCCTTTTACTCCAGCATTGAATGGCAGTGTTCATGCAGATGCTGTAGACACCATTTAAGAGGATCTTCCAAGTTCACCGTTCTAATCAAGACTTGCTCTCCTCAGTAGCCTGGACAGTCAGTACTTGGTAGGCTGGCCTGGAGATTTAAGAGATTTATGGAGGAGCTACCCCATTATTCCAGCCCACGGAGGCGCTTGGTTGCACAACCTTGGTAATAAACAGGATTGAAACTCTCTTTCTTTAAAGGATCTAGTGACACATTTAAATTTAGCAACGTGCTTAATTTTTCTTATGAATCAGAGTTTGCATGACTACACAACTATGTGTAACTGCCATCTGTTAAGTAGCTCATCAAAGAGTGATGTAATGTAAGATGAAATTTGTGATAGTGTTTCATTTATTTGATTTCAGAAAGGAGCATTCTTAAACACTTGGCTCTGTACAAACAGTTAGATGGTAAAGAGCTTTTGGATATAAATTGTTGCCAGCTCTCCACTGAGTCTTTTTATTTTTGTGCTGTACTGTTCTTAATATTATCTTTTGCCTACAAAAAGAAGGAAAGGTATATCCTTGAATTTGTTTTGAAGGGTGTTTAAATATGCTGCAAAAACTCTAAATCAGGTTTGTGGAAGATTTCTGTTTGCTCTGGATCAGACATACAGTGTTTATATATTAGAATAATAACTGCCCTCAATTTTCAACACACATAAGAAAGACACAGATGGCCTTACTACTGTTATTGCAATTATCATAATTTGCTGCACTGGTGATCATTTGGATACTGATGTTCTTGCCAATTATAGCAAAAGTATTTTCAATGTACTTAGCCAAGCGGTTTGTTTTCTCAGGTTAGACAGAATAATAGGACAGAAATCAGTCAGAATACAGACTGTATTGTACAGGAGGTTAAACAAAAGGGAAATGTATAAATTAAGCTAAAGATCATTTTGGAAAAAGGTCCATACTGTCTGGAATAGGATTTCATGCCCATAATGAACTTCCAAAACAATCAGCTAAATGAATCAGGACTGTTGGGAGTGTGGGCTTTTCAGCTGTCCGTGACCACAGTTTTGAACCTGAACTTCTGCCTGAAGTTTGGTTGCTACACTCCTGACAAAAGGAAGAGCAACAGGTCTGACTTCAGCCTTATTGTTTGACATCATTGAAGGCCCAATTAAGGGGCTCATCTGAGGGGTAAATGACAGTGTGAGTTCAGTCTAAAGCCTTTTGACAAGTGCGTTGCAATGCAGTATTTTGTCACTGGCCAGCAAAGACTCTTGAATTAGAGACAAAGCTGGTGAAAATGCAGAAACTTCTGATGGCCTCAGGTAAGTGAAAGCTCCCTCAAGACCCACCCTCATTAGCTGCTCCCTTGGGTGTTTCCCACTGATGTGTTGTGGTACTGGGAGACCAGAGCCTTGTTTCTCATTGTATGGACATTGCTATGCAATAGAAAGATACCAGGAGCCTGCAGCTGTGCCCACCTAATACTTCAAAATTGCTAAGCTAATTGTTTCCACAAGAAAAGGTGCAAAGAAAACCACTGGGCTACAAAAAGCCTATTTTTCTGGAGAGAGCTGAAGAGATTTATGGAGGTTTTCTTTTCCACAGTCTGTTTTTCTAAAGAGCAGAACAGCTTAAGAGATTAATGTGAGAATTTCTTCATTAAGTCAATGCCAAATGAAGTGCAGTTTCTCTTTTAGCAGGAACTTGTATATACGTCTCTGAAATGCAATCTAACACATGAGAACACAGCAAGTCTTAAGTTATATGATTTGCAGATTTTAGTATATTATACTGTGTATTACTCACTGCAGTGAGTAAGGAGGTCAGTCTCTGTGTGTGCCCCATACCATTGGTTGTGATAGTGCTTTACAAAATGTTTCTAGTCAAAGGTTAAAGAAGTCTGACTAATTCTGCTTTGTTTCATGACTGTCAGTGTAACAAAGAACTGAGGAGTACCTTCCTCTGCTCGGTGGGTTGGCTCCGAATTTGCTGTATTATCACAGAAAAGAGGTACAAAATGAACAAGTCGTGGCACAGAGAGCTTAAACCTCTTTTCCTTTCTCCTTTAAATTCAGTGGTTTAATGGAAAGACTAGTTTGGGGTTGTGGTTTTGTTGTTTGTTTTTGTTTCATGAAAACTGAATTCAAAGGCACTCTTAAAATTTTTAGCAAAAGGTTGCTATTGTTGCAGTTAGGGAGAAATAAATAGTGATATAAGGCATAACAACATACTTACAGCAATATCCAAAGCTTTCAGGAACCTTATGAAAAAGCCTTTCCTTAATTTTACCAAGGCCTGAACCTGAGAACTTCTGATGGATAACAGAAGATAAGGAACACAGAAAAGATAAGGTGGAGAAGAAAGGGCATGTTAAATATAGAACAAACCCAAAAATCAAATCTAAACACATTTTTAGGAATTACGAATAGGTCATGTATTCTAGAAAGGGGAACTACAGCACAGTGAAAGGAATCAAAAAGAGAAGGTTAAAAGCTTTTTGTGTGACTAAATGGTGGTTTTCTTATTTCCTTGGCAATTATCTAGGATTCATTCCCTCATTCATCTTCTGCCAGTGAAGATGGGCAGGACAGGAACGAGCCTGACTCTTCTGTTGTTGGCTGCTTTGCTGTTCCTCTGTGGTGGTGAAGGTGGATGCTTTGTCCTCACTGGTGTTTGTAACATTTCTGGTGTTGTTCTTGTTTCCTCACACCAGTTATTTCCTCCATCATATCCAGTGTTGCCATCTAAATTGCACGGTGCAAATATGCCCACCGTTTTTCTACCCTGATAAATCTGAACTCCTGGCTGCTGTTTGCCTCAGCTCTGGTGAAATCTTTTCACTGAATACTCAGTAAAATGGGTTTCTCAAAATGTCTGTTTTCTCACCTTTTGCTTTACTGACTCTCCAGTTCTCCTACACAAATTTTTGTACTTATTTTTTTGTTTAACTGGGAAATCATAATTTTGTTCAGAACATGGATAGCTTTGAATTTCATAAATTGTTTGGATTAGTGTGTTATTCCTGGCTTCACTTCTTTTGTCAGATCTTTGTTGGTTTGTGAGGTAGTACACTGGTATCTGTGCTACTTTCTTGACATTATAGAGTAGTATCTATAAAGTTTACTTTGTGCTGTTGATTCTTTGTTTATTGGTGTTAGATATTAATGGTTCTGATATGTTCATGTCAGTCTTTGAGTAATATAAACATTTCATGCTGTTCTAGTTTCTAATGAGGTATTATTATTTAAAAAAAATAAAATAAGGACAGAGAAACTCATCAAAACATTATTTGAATGCCTGCTCGATGTTCCAAGCTAAGAATTTCGAGCTGCCAGGAATATTATTGAACCCCCCTCAGTTTTTCATACCCTGGACAACATGGTTGGCAGGAAAAGGAGAATGCAGACACTTTTGGCTTCTACCATCCATCTTTATATTGAAGAGGAATTAAATGGGAGACACTCAGTAGCACAAAATAGAGCTCTCCACTTTAAGATCTCCTCTACTGCTGAAAACCAGTACTGCAAGTTTTAGTAAATCCCCCAAAGTCACTGAATGCTCCAAGGAGGAGTTTTTCTGGTGCAGAAACTGAGTTGGAATTGCATGGCTTACGTTTCCTGTGAAGGTCAGATTACACATACAGTCCTCAAGCTGTTTCACTACCTTCCTCAGGATCCTAAAGGTAACACTAATGTAATTGTTTGCTGTATCAGATGAGTATTAGTTATTAGTTAAATCCAGGATGAGCTTTTAGAATGGTTTTCCATGTCTTTTTTTCCAAGTTGAACAAAATGCCAAGATTCACTTCATAGCTTGTCAACATTGGCCACCAAAGGGACATTAGCTCGAGGTCTCTAGGAACTCTGCTGAAAAAAAAATGACATTGTGGAGGTGTTAGAGGTTATTTTCCAAAACATCTTCTTTTAGAAGTAATTTTAGTGTCTTGTACCCCTTTCTCCCCTCACTGTTCCAGAAGGCAGACATCCACATCATGAGCTAATGGCTTAAACTTTCTTTAGAGAAAAGAAAAAAGACTGGTTTTGCAATACAGGATTGCATGAAAGCACCTGAAGCTGCTGGGCTCGGTTCTCTCTCCCTGCGGGCTGACTCTGCAACCTCTTGGAAAAGAAGGGGTTTGAATGGAAACAGTGACTCTCCTGTACAGAACTGCTGACACGCCTCAGATGAGGGAGCACATTCCCACACACGCTTTGTTGGAGAGTGTTACTGGAATTACAAATAGGTTTTCCATGGCATCTTGGGAAAATTAGCCATGCCGGTTTAAGCCCCTTTGGAGTTTTGCTAGAGCTTTGAATTGTCAAAGAATAGATATTGTTGGTAATATGGATATTGCCAGAGAATATCATCGTAGTTAAATAATATCACAAATAGTATTGAATTGTTTCTACGGATTGAATCATCATTTTTTCTCTTAACTAATCAAAAGAAATATTCAAAATGCTGCTGCACCATGAAGGTTGTACAGCTCACAGCTTTTCTAGAGGCAAAGTGATTGCCAAAGCTTGTGATGGTAGCACTGATGTATCTCAGGAGAGGCTGGGACCCCGAATCCCAACAGTCTGTTGTGGGGCCAAGTTGTTCTTGCTTGGGTCTGCTGGAGCAGTACCCATTTTGGTCATGCTGGCTGTAGCTCTTAAAACTGCTCACTTAAAATGGACAGTACAATTCCGATTTTACATTTGTATGCAGTGTTGTGAGGAGCTCTTTGCAGGTTTGGAGTGGTGACACAGTTCTCCAGAGGGAACATATGCCCAATTCACATGTCACTGTGTTGTACCTAATACTCAGATGTGTCATTCTTCTAACTTCAGTGGGCAGGGAAAATGCAGTAGCTATTGACACTTTGACTACAGGTAATGCAGGTCTTATGCTGTTTTCTGATCAAGAAGCACATCAATTGCAATAACAGAATTCATAAACTTAGGCTTTTAGAATTGACTGAAGTTCACCACATTGGGTGAGGCTGATCAGAGGGCTTTTAAAAGAATAGTTTAGTACCTTGGGACCAAACAATATTATGCTTTAGGAAGACTTCCACAAAAGGGACAGGGAACACCAGAGCAGTAGTGCTGGTTATTAAAATAAACAGTTCTAACAATGCAGTCCTTATTGCTTACCCTGAGGCAAGAAATGATTTTGTTGGCCCCAGCAAATATTTATCAGCCATCTCTGCTAAGCCAACTCTGAGTTATTTTGTGCTGCTGTACTCCACAGAGGATCCTCTCAGCTTTTCACCTGTTACAGTAATTCTGCCATCCTGTGGTCGGGTGTCACCCTCATGGATTCGGTATTAAGCCTACTGAAGTGTTTCCAAAAGTAGGATGTGAGGCTGAAGGGAATGAAAATCAGGATGAGCGCTGAATTTCATAATAGCTGCTGGAACACGTGCCCATGAGGAGTTGTGCTGCATGAAGCAGTGCTGGTGTGTATTGCCGCCCTGTTATTCCATAAGCACATCTTTACAAATGCCTCACAGTTCATAAGCAGGACATCGGTGCAGAAGGCTAAACGAGGTTAGGTCTTTGGAAACATATGGCTGATGCAAAAATACTTTGTATTTCCTAGCATGCATTTCATTTTCAGTTTGGTTCTGTTTTAAAGGAGTAAATAAAAAGATGTTCCAAAATGTTCATCAGCGCAGGATGGGATATCAGAGGTGGTTTCACAGCTAGGTCTGATTCCTTTCATGCTATCCCCAAAACAAATGGTTTTTATCACTTACTGAGGATGTATTTGCTTTTATCAGTATCATGTTGGCTCACAGGACAATGTGAACCACCAGAGAAACTGCAGTTCCTTAGCTTGCTCAGTTCCCAACTAGAGTAAAAAATATTGTGGCACCAGTTAGACCATACTGCTTTTCAGCTTCTGTCTAGTAAGATGGCAAATAAGATACTACTCAATCAAATATGAACTCTTCCTTACTTTAGTTGCCTTTGAAATTTCTCTGTAGGGCCCTTGCCTTCACGTTAATAATGAGTTGAATCAGTGATTATTTTGTTGTGATGTATTTTGGCTCACAGATGTCAGAGCTGCCTGCAGGTCTGCTACCCTGAGTGTCACGGGCAGAGTGATGGGCTGTGTAGCACTGTGCAATACCCCAGCCATGCATCAGCACCCTGGAGAATGCCACTTGAAAAGTTTGTTTTCTGGAAAGCAGCAGCCTCAGCAAAATGTTGTTACTTGCATTTTGATGTGATCCCATTCAAAAAAAACCTCAAATAGGAAAGTTTGGAGTAAAAGGTACTGAGATTATATGCGGTGAGACAGTCAGAGGTCTCTGGTGACTCTGTTCATCAAGAAAATTTTGTTCTTTTCTACCTTTATTCTGGTGTGTATATTCCAGTAAATGTAAAGCATGAAACCATGCAAGCCTTCACCTTGCCTGCACTGCTGGCAGCATTAAACAAGCCATCCCTGCAGCTGTTCCTAAGGGCACGTTGCAAAACGTACGTCACTTGGTCAGCTTCGTGCATCACTCCCTACGGAGCTGCAGGAGCATGAGTGCTGGAGGGAGGATGGAGAAGGCAATGGGGAAGCCAGGGCCACCCCAGCTTACATTAGCTGGGGTTGCCACAGTAGCTCCAGCACACTCAGACCCTTAATAAATAGGAGCACTGAGGAAAGAGCCTAGAATGCTAATAGGATTTTTAGAATTGTGTGCTATGCCTTATTAAGCATAATTGTAAAGTTACTCTGAGTTCTGCTACCCAATGAACTGGTGCTGGAAATACTAGCTTAGTTTTATGCCATGGAAGGGTGGTTTGTGTATGATGGGCAGCCTCTTCACTCTTGCGTTCACAGGCCATTGTGCCAGAACTCATTTATGCTTTTTCCTGGCAGTTTTCTCACAGCTCTAAAACTGTGGACACAAGACCTAATCCAGTGAAGTTCCTAAGCACATACACTGCCAAGCATATGCAGTTTCACTGGGCTCACTAGGGAGTATGGTAGGCAAAGGGAAAACACCCTTTGGTCTTTCTGTATCAGCTGTATTTGGTCCTTCTTAGAGTAAAATTGGTTGTAAGCCTGAAAGAAATGTCACATTAGGACAGCTGCTTTCCTCTTCTCCTTAGCATTTCCTTGGTTTCGTCAAATGGAGAATAGGTCAAGACTTCATCACGAACGTGAAGCTAAGCCAGCACGTAAATACCCTCAAGCAGCAGTTTTAAACTTTGGAATATTTATAGCTAACAGCTACATTTTAGGATAATAAACTGTTCAAGGGCTGTGTTAGTTCATTTGCTCTAAAATACAATTTTTATTCTGGATGAATTCCAGATGTCTGAGCATGGACTGGAAATCAACTGGAATGGTCTAAAATTAAATACCAGTCTTTCTTGTCTTTTCCCTTTGTTAACAGGACTTTCCAGAGAGGCTGTCTGATATACACAATCTAATAACATGAAATAACAATAAATGTGACCAAACAAAAAAACCCAACCAAACAAACAATTGAATTTCATTTGCTTTCTGAAGAACTGTTCTGACAACTATGCACTGACTAAAGTCATGTGTCACATCCTGTATGTCACTATTTCTTTTCTGGATCCTCAGTATTTCATATTTATAGTTATATAATGAATCATGGCCTTTATTGTGCACTCTAATGCAGAGGAAAACTAAGATACATAGGCTGTTTAGCCAGAACAGATCTTTTTCCAATAATTATATTCCCCTCTCCTGCAATAACCCTTAAGATCTGTATTTCACATCTCTTTTTTAATGTTAATCAGCTTTGTTTTGAAGTGATGCCCCTTCTGCTCCCACTTTCTCCTTTTCATTCTTCAATTCTGGAGTCTTTTCTCTTCCTGGAGAATACTGAATTCTTTTCAGTGCTCAGCTTGTAATATCTAGTAGATATGCAGAAGGTACTAATGGTTATTGGTAGTTATGAAAGCCAAAAAAGAGTTTTCAGATTTATTTCTGTAAAAGAGTGGGAATACATCCGTGGGAAAGATGATAACACTTAAAGTTTATATGGGAATTAAAAAATTACTGTAAGATAAATTAGGTGTTACAAGCCATTTCCTAATTCTCAGTCTTCCACCTAAATCACTATTTTGAACATCAATGATTTTTTTAGTAATTCTCATAGTCATCTTTCATGGTTTAGCTGCTGTGTGCCCTGTAGCTGTGGGAGAGACAATCTGGAAAGTTTGTTTGTTTGTTTTTTAACTGAAAGCAACCTGAGTTTTAATGTTTTAATTTCCACTGTGGCAGCTTTGTGAAGTACGCGGCTCTTATGTCACAAAGGGAGGTGGAGGGGGCTCCCCTCCTGCCTTCTCTCTCTTCCCTCCCAGGGAAATCCTCTGCTAACTCTCCGAAAGCAGGTTTTATGCTTGTTTGCTCACCATTATCTGCTAGCACAGGAAAAGAGGAGCTGAATTTTAGTTCTTGAGGTAGGTTTTTAAAGCCAGTTTAGGTCGCTGGCATGTGATTTTTCTACATATGTATTGCTGTCCTTAATGGAGATGTGCTTTGTTCTAAAATACCACAAAGAAAAGCTCTGTTTTTGCAACAAATGGGGATGAGCTTTGAAATCTGCAATGTACATTAAGCAATGCACGTTGCCTGAGTTTGTCATAAGTAACAGTTTCTGGGGAGACTATTCTTGGCAGGCACTGCTTGAAGTAGAATTAACAGGCTCATGATCATAGAGATCCCAAGAGACCTGCTCTCTTTGGATAGCTATAAAATAACCCACAAAACTTTCCACAGGAATCTCTGTGTAGAAATTCCTTTATTTTGTGCATCTTCTTTCTTCCAGAAAAACATCTGCCTGTCACTCCCACCTGTTGGTATCCATTTGTCCTGTGATGTGACACCTCTTTCCACTTGCCATTCCAGCAGAAACTGAAGTCAGTATTTTTGAATTGGTCTGGCAAGATGCAATTTGTCTCATGTTAGGCTGAAATAGAGGAATTTGTAAAAAATGTACTTGGTTTTCCAGCATAGATTTATAATCAATCGGAAAGGGAATGTCTTGATAATTGATTCACCCTTGGTGAAGCAGCAGAAGAATTCTGATAGTGGGACAGTGATAAGTGAAGTGATTTGTCAGGTATTTTGATGACAGAAACATTGGCACTGGGCAGGTCATTGTGGCACAGACTCAATTCTTTTCTCTTGCCCAACTTAGGTTGGGCATATTAATTTCATTTAAGGATAGTACCAGTTCAGTGAGACCAGAACAGTCTCTTGTGTTGTAATGGTGCCTTGGTATAGATTAATGTGCTGATGGTAATGCTTTAAAATGGTTCGATCACTAATTTACAAAGACATGAAACGTATTGAAGATTTATGAAGTCCAGTTTTTTAAAGACTGAATGAACTCTGACTCCATATTTAGTATGGTTGAATTTTGTTCTATACAACAGACAGCTGATAGTCTTTTTGGTTTATTTTAGGCCCCTGAGGGATTAACAACATCTTGTTAAGGTGGCTCCCCCACCCTCCCATCCAGCAAAGTGTGTGAAGATGGAGCTCCATTACAAATTCAGCATTCTGCTGTTTTTTTCTTCTATGCTGTCTCAAATCACTGCTGTGCTTTTAGATGATGGGGTAACAACGAGGTGTTTGATAGAAAAGAGGGAAGTGGTATCTGAGTCCCTGCAGGGAGTGGAAATTTAAGACCACCAGCACTGGCAATGCCACACCAAACACAATTAGTGCAGTTTTGATTAAGTAGAACTGCTTAGATTGATCCAAGGTAAAAAAGGGGTGAATAGGAAAGAATAAACTTTTCCACCTCTGGAGGATATGTAGGGATCTGTAGTATGCTGAAATGGTTCATTTGAACCTGAAAGTTTGTTTATGCCAGTACATTAGTAAGCATACAGGATAGTAAAGAAAACAATGCTAACCATATGTGTGAGACATTCCTACTGCTCATGCTGATGGGACTCGACATACACGTCCCTCCATTTCTGTCCCTTTAATTCTGCTGAGCTCAAGCAGTGGAATGAGGCAAAGCTGCCAGTATCTTCCATTTCATTCATTAAAACTTTAAACAAAAATGTCATACTAAATTATGAACATCTTAAATATATTTTGGAATGAACTTCTGAGTTATTTTAGATATAATTTATTATTTGAACGTTTGTGCCTGTGTAGTTTTGAATTCGGCATGAGGATCTGTATGAGATTTATGTAGAACTCCTCATATTTAATTGGAATGTTTATCCAAATATTCAGGTTATTTACTTAATCTGTTAGAATTGGAAAGAAGCACACTTTTGCCTTTTCCAAAGGTCAGCTGTACCAGATACCTAGCATTTTAAAAGGAGAAAAAGGGAGGACAAGTTTCTACTGTCTGGGTTTTATTCCACTGACTTCACTATTCCGTGTAGAGGAAGTAGCTGGCATAATATTCTCTTAAATTATTTTGAATCTTGTTTTTTGTTATTATATGTTAACATCATATATAGATATATATCCAATATATTGAGGATCAGGGATACCACTGGTAAGTTTGCTTTTGAATTAAATGCATTCTGCACCAAGCAGGAAGAGCTGTGCTTTGACTGCTTCCTTCAGGCCCCTAAGAAAATGTTTTAATATCTGTGAATTGTTTAGAGCTTTCCCATTCATTCCACCTCCATTTGCAGCTTCTGGATAGTTAGTGAAGGACCCAGTTTCCCCCAAAGGACTGGTGAAGGGGCCTGTATCCGTGGGTTGGTTTGGGTGCTGGGTGCCCGCATGCCATGCAGAGCCACATGGCACTTGGGGGGTGCTCTCCCAGGTTCAGGCATTCATGTCTCAGGGTGCCTTTGCTTTGGAACTCCTCACGCCGTGCTTGTACACTGGGCTAGTGTCACCTCGAGCTGGTATGTGAGCTGCAAAAATGTTTGAGAAGGTGAGGGTGGGAGGAGTGCAGTTGCCTGTTTCAGAATAGGCTCTTTGGCTAGGTTAGCAGAAGTGTGGCATCAGCAGGGCACCTCTCTGCCTGGGCTGGGGGTACCAAGCCCTCCTGAGGTGCCAGAGAGCAGGGCTGACTCACGGGTTCTGTGCTGCCTGTGTGGTTTGCAGTACTTAAATGCAGGTGCCTGTGACAGTGGGCATAATTTGTGGGCTGAACAGTGATTGTAATGGCTGTGCTAAACAGTGCAGGGCAGAAAAGCCTCAGCATTTGTGGAAGGAAACGGTGTGGAAAGCTTGATGTTCACACTACCCATATTTCAGGGGGGCTCACTTCCGACTCACTCTAATCTGATCCAGTGGACTCCATTAGTGGTTGGAGCCCATTTTCTAGCGTTGCTCCATCTGAAAGGACCCTCATCTGTATTCTTGTAGTCTGCTCCATGATAAATGAACCACAGCAAAGAAAGTGGGGCTGACTTCAAAAGCTCACTTCTGTTCCAAATTTAAATTACGACGTAGCTGCATCCCATCTATGGCACTGATAGAGGCAGCAGAAAGAACCAAACATCCTATTCAATTTTTACTCCTATTTGAGTAAAGCATTTCAATGATTGGTTTCTGCTTATTAAATATTCAATTTCTGCCTGTGCTGCTTTAGCTTTAAATGAAGTATGTTGTTATGGTAATTACAGATGCAATTGCTTTCATCTAGAACATTTTGTCCTCCTGTTCTTTTCACCTGAGTATTTCCTTTTACAGATCATTGAACTATGGATTGTATTGTATTGAAGTGTATTCCCACATTCAAGTAAAAGCTGAAAAATATGTTTTTACCTCAAATCTCACTGTTCTTACCTACATACCTACAGCTTGTCCCCCCAGCTGGAATTGGAAATGCTGCTACATTGCGATGGTCCACTTAAATGAACTTTTCTTACTGCATCTATCACTGCTATATATTGTTATAAGTTGTAATTCTGTAAAAATTTAGAGCAATATGAGTTTAAAAAAGAATGGAACATCCTTGTCTGGTAAGGGCTCTCTTCCTGTATGAAGAACTGGCCAAACGTGTCTTTATCAGTGGAATGAAACAAATGAAGCTAAATTTTTCAGTACCTGAGAGATACCTGCAGGATGATCCATGATCAACTCTTGCAAAACTGGAAATGAATCTTTTTCATAAAAACTTATTCTTTACTACCTTTGGCTACCTTTGACTGCCCTCCATGACTTTTCCTTTATAATGCTATGAAACAGACTGCAAAAACTGATTATTTGCATTGTGTTTTGGGGATAATCAGTCTTCATGCAGCAATAACGTTTGCATTGGTGATTCAGTGGATACATCTTTGGTATAAGCAGAATAAAAGTTAACTAAGTCACATGCTGTGTCACCTCTTTAATGTACAGGCCCTTGTATAAATCCAGAAGTTACAATAATCACGGGATGATGACCAGAATTCTTCTAGTCAGATAGTTCAGTCAGATGCTATGGGGAGTTTTGAAACTTGTTCTCTATTGCTCAGGTGCAAAATTTTCAGTCAGTTTACACTTACCTGTTAGAGGAATGAACCTTTAGGAACCTGCTCGGGGCACTTCAGGAGCCATATACTGCCTAAGGAAGAATGGGTTATGCCATAGTTTCCAAATATCTAGACAATTAGACTTTCACATGGTTGGGATTTTTCAAGGCTTCTCATGAGAAAATACCCTTTTTTCACATTAGATTGCTTTATAAGGTTATTGTTTTATTGGGAAAAGTGCTTCTTCGAGGACAGCCTCCCTTGGACATTTCTTGTCTGACAATCAAAAACTATTCTCAAGAGAATGATGCACAAGGGATGAATATTTTTAATTCACTTTTATCAGAATCAAAGTTTTGTTTAGTTTTATATTCTCTCCTCTGGTACTGAGAGATAAAAAAGGAGGAATACTTAAAAAATAAAGAACAAAACCATTGAAGATTCATTATATCAGCTTTTAGGATCAATTATATATGTGTAGCATTTATATGCATGTTTTCAATATTGCAAAGGGGATATTCAAACACTGTAGCAAAATCCTGTGCTGTTTTTGGGCCCTGGCCCTAAAGCTGTGCCAGTAACTCAGTGTAGGAGCAGTGGTGCTATTCACAGGCAGGTGCTTTGCACAACTGAGACCCATTCTAAGCTTATTAGTTTGTCCAGTAAATATTTATCTCTGCTTTTTGGTTTCAGTGTGGCCGTATTTTGAAGCCATGCACTGCACTGCCACTAGAGAGCCGTGCTCTTTAAGTATTTTGTTGTAACTGTTTTGAATTGCAGCATTCATAGTTGTTCTTACGCAATGTACCGTGAATTGGTGGTTGTTTTGGTGAAATATATAAAACTATTGTTTTGAAATGAAGACTAGGGCAAGCCCAGTTTTTTCAAGTGTTCTTATAGTTTCATTTTTCCTTAACTGGGTATGTGAGAAACATCATGAGGTGGTCTGTTGTGTACTGCTTTGTTGATAAAATTATCCTCTCTACATAAAATATTACATCTCTCGCCTGTGTTTCCTTTCTGATTTGATAATTAGCCTCACCATAGAACTGCATACTTTTGATTTAACACAAATGGGGGGCTAGTTAAAGAGGAAGAGGCTTTTTTGCTCTGCCTTCACTTCATATTGGTCAGCTTGGATGGCTTCATGTGTTTGAACTTGTCCAGAGACTTCTGAAAAAAAAGACCTTCATGGTTTTACAGACCTGGTGGCTTTAAAGGAAAGCGCATTACACATGTGCTGCTGTGGGCAAAAGTCATTTAATACCTTGATCCACAGAAAAGCTCAATTAGAGTTTTGGTTCAATCAGGTTTGTAGGTTAATTTGGCTCACTTGGATCAGATCTGTCTAATTATAAAGCTATATGGCAGATTACAGGGAACTGAAAAATGTATACCTGGTACTAATGAACCTCCCACAGGTCCTTTTCATTTTAAATTATTTTGTTTGTTTGCTCCATATTTCATTCGAACAGAAAAGCCCTCAGGCTCTGAGTGAAGAGACTTTACCAGTCTCAGAAAAGTATAGAGATCTCTCTTTTTTTAGTTCTTCTTGCTCTAAGGAGTTGTTTTTGAAAGATGACCTGTAATTTTGTAAGGACAAATTTATGTTTGCTGTTTAATTGCACAACCGTATTTTGGGATTTAGTCACCTACCCACTTGATTGCACCTGCCTGCAAGGTTAGTTAGATGACTAACCCCCTTAATTGGACTCTCCAGTTAATTGCAGAGAGAACTCTATTACACTGAAATAGTCAGGATTGAAATAAAAATAAAAAATGGGAGTAGTTTTTCTTCCTCTGCTTTCTTTTTTCTAAAATACAGTGTAAGGTTGTTTACTAAGGTTTTATTGCTGTCTCCTCTGGCTTCAGCCTTGACGAAATTTGATTTTATTAGTGGATTTCACTGACGTTATGTTCTCTGACATTTCTTATTTTGACTGATAATGGTGCAGGAAAAGGTCTGTGCGTGTGTGGTGTATTTAACTGTTGTGGAATTTCACTTTCCATTTGCATTCGCATGTTTTTGTTTTCCATCAGACAGGTGGTATGCTAAGTGGAATAAATGGTCGCAGTGATATTTTCAAAGTCGCAGTCGCTGTTTTACTGGGGTGTTTAATACATGTTGGAAACATCTTTTATTTTAAAAAAGAGACGAGCTTCTTGTCTTCAGTGCTGCTGATTCATAACCCATTATGCCCCACACTAAACATAGCCGTGCTCCTTTAGGCTGATCTCATGCCAGGAATGTGTTGTGTAACAGCTGGCAGGGCCCAGCCAGGGCTGTGAGCCTGTGAATGATTCCAGCAGCAGCAGGAGGATTGTGCTCTCCTAGTGCCCTGCACGCAGGGTTGGTGCTTCCCCACCCACGGCACCTCCCGCCTGGCCTTCCCGGCCCCTCCTGCTCTTGCATCGCCCATCAAAGTGGTGCGGAGCCAAAATTTGAATTGGCATTCTTGTTGCTGTTTGCACGTGTGTTATTGAAGTCGGCAAGGTGGGAGTTTTCTCCTGAGGTGTGGAAGCAAACCCTGTATCTTCACCTTTCTGCTGGAATTATTCTTCAATTCTCCTTCTCAATTTTCTTCCTTTCTGAAACTGTGTACCAGGTTATTGTTCACTGGGCTGTGTCACTGACAATTTTTTACATGGGCAAAGCCATGAATGTGGAAGTTGGGGCTGCAGTTACAGATAAATGCTTGTTGAGATACTACAGACTTTCTTACTAAGGAAAGTTTTTGGTTTACCTTTTTTTTTTACCTCCTTTTGCTGTACTCTTCGATGAAGCCACCATGAAATAAAACATTTGACCATAATCGTTTTTCAAGAAGAACTTAGATCTTTATTTTTAAATGAAGATGCATGGTAGTTTGTCTGTTTATTAGATTATATAGTGTTGATGGTGGTGCATTGAACTGAAATTGATTTCACAGTGTCCGTTTTCTAAAGGCAAGATTGGAAACACCTGTTTTGGTGTTTAAAATAGGACTTAGAAGGAGTGGACAAAATTCCTAAGAAAACAATAGTGACCTCACGCTCTGCTTTAGCCTTAGAGATGCCTTAAGTGCACTAAGAAAGTCTGTTGCACTAGAAGTAAAGGGTATTTCAACCCTTAGAAATTCCCAAGAAGGTACTTCTCAGTCTCTCCCACAATTCCAATTCAGCTTTTGGCACATTGGCCATCCAATCTGCAGAATCAAATGCAGAATAAATTTGACAGCTGCATTGTTATCTCTGTTTTTCCCAGCCTGATCTTTCAGATTCGGCATTGCAAGTACCCTTAGGGACCTAATTTGCCCTGGATTTGGGTTTGTCCTGCATGTGCTTGTGAATGCACATGTCTGTGGAGTGTTGTTGGAGAAAGGAACTTGTGGAAAGGATCTGAATGCCAAGCAGTTGGATAATTAGTTCTACGGAAGGGAAGGAGAGAGCCAAGCAACTCTGAGGTCTGCCATGGAGGTGACAGGAATACAAGAGAGGTAGATGAATACCCTTTGGGGCACAGAAAAGAACAGTGAGGGCAAGAGGATCCATCTGGGGAGAAAATGTGAAAAAATGAGGCCCATATGGATTTCTTTTAGCTGTTTTCCATTGCTGAGTTCTGCCTTGTTTTGGTTTATAATGATTTTCCAAGTACAACGTACTTAAAAATAAATCAGTGTTTTCATCAGAGTTTATGCACTTGCAGCCCTGATTCTGTTTTTAAAGTGCAGCTGTTGAGAATCACTCAAGATAGCTTACATTTCTTTGTGTTTTCCCTGATAAGTTATAGTTAGCTTCTTTTGCCAGCTATTTCTCACACAACGTCAGAATTAGACTTGTAAAAACTATTAAAATGGAGTTGACAAGCAGAACTAATAATTCTTGTGGGTTTAAATGTGGTTTTTTAATTTTGGTCTTGTGCCAAACTCGGTTTTTAGGCTGACTGATTTGCTCTCTGAAAAGTTGGACTTGGGCTCAAGACACTGAAAGACTGTATGGTCATATGCAATATTATTCTGGGGGGAAAAAATTAACTACACTGGAGGATTAAAACAAATTCATTAGCAAAAATAGATCACTGTCTTTAAGAACTGTCTGTGAAGCAGCATGAAGTAGCTGGAAGATAGTGGTGCTGCTCATGTACAGTGGAAGGGCTTGTTTGAATTTTTCTAGCAGCTAAAGCTATGCTTTTGATGTATTAAGCATACAATAAAATCTTCTCTATAACTCTTGACAGTGTGACATTCTGTGGCACTCCCTTTATCCTTGATGTGATATATCACTGAATGGATACTCTGCCTAGAATCTGGTTGTTCCTTGGCAATTCTATTACTGCAAGTAACAACCCCTTTGACAAAACTAGCAAATTTAGAATTTATCTTTAAATTTTCCCTGTGGAAGTTAGATGTGCTCAGATAAATTAATTTCTTTTTAATTGTTGGTGCATGATTTGCATTGGATTGGGCTGGTGTAACTTTAGCTTATCTCATTATTGTGGGTGCCGTGTTTGATTTTCTCTATGGGTGTTCAACCAACCATCCTGCATTTTCTGTGTGGTTAAGGAGGTTAAAAGGAAGATTGTATTATAGGCTGTGGAATTCCCCATTTAAGCAAAATTCTGTGTTTGGGCTGTTGGTTGGAACAAATTGAGGTGAATAGAGAGGTACTGGGTCTTTGAGTTATTCGTACTAGTTGGGTACCAGTAATGTACTGGGTATTCTTCATTCCAACAAAAGGAGATATTCCTGAACTGACTGCATTTTGCATAATTCTGTTGGCCTTACTGAGAGCTTTTCTCCAAATTGTTATATTGATCCAGTCATTCCTTCTTGAGTTGTAAATATTTTGGATTTATTTTCAACTCTTACTTCAGATGTTGAAAGCAGTAGCAGACACATAAAAAGAGAACAAGTAGCTTTTTATTGGCTAATAATTATGAGAAAATCCTATTTTATAGTCTAATATTTATTATGCAAATTAATGGAGTCCAGATTTTTCAACTATCTCCATAGTGGCATTTAAAGGGCTGAAGGTTTTGGGATACCTTTTATGATGGAAATAGCCACGTGTGTACCCCATTCATTAGCCACCTGCTTTAATGGGATAATTGTTATGTTCAGACACTGAAATCAGTGCTTTTCCAGAATGTGTTTTAGTATCAGTGGACTTGCTATACTGAGTAGGAATGGATTTATGCATATGATTATTTCCTCCACCAAGCCGGAATTTATGGCTGGAACAGTCCTTTTATATGTGCAGTCTATCCTTCTGTTCCCACTGCAATATGAATATTAAGGATATGGTTGCAGCATGAATTATACCTGGAATTATTTGCTTTAACACAGAGAACAGTAATAGCTATTTGACACCAATCTTTGTGTTGAGGTGCTTCTCTGCTGTCTGGAATTTCCGGAGTGCCTTGGTTCTGCTGAACTCCAGTATTAACTGTGTGAAAAAATTAATCTGTCACACTCAGCAGGAACTCATAGAGGCTGAAAAGATGAGCCTTTTTAAAGATGAAGGGTTTTCCTCTGTTGATGGTACCATCAGATACCGAGTTCTTCACTGTGCCTACTGACAGCTTCCTGAGGGACTTCCAGCCTCTTCGCCTCCTTGTGATATTTTTGTGTGTGTTACTACTTTCAACTTTCATTCAAAAAATAATTAAAGCAGGGAAGCATTAATGGAAATCGAACCTGAGTCACACTGTTCACGACAGCACAGTCTGTTTAAATGTCAGGAGTGACGGATTAGGAGATTTACACTGGCTGTTGCTTTTCACTCAATGGTCAAAATAGAACCAGCTCGAGAAGAAGGGTAGCAGGAAAACCAGTTAAGCCTCCTGCTAAAGTCATTGGTTGAACTGGGACTGGTGAGACAGCTTCTCGAAATGTACCACATACTTTCATAAATGATACTGTGTTGACATTCAGTTTCTCAGAAGTTCCAAGTGTTCCTTGGCTTTGCTTTGGGCCTCGCTGCTATTTGCAGCTCCCGCAGAGCTTTCCGAGCTTTCCGTAGGGACCGTGTGTATCTGCACTTTAGGCACGCTGGCTTGAGATCATCAGCTCCTTGCATATACTTTTATCACATTGCAAATTTCATTTCTCTTGGAAGGCTGCTTGCATCCTCACCTCTTTTTTTCTGAGTCTTTGAGTAGAATTCCAGGCTCATGGCACAGTGCTAGCAATGAAAGCTTTTGCATTTTGCAAGAGAAGATGGGGAGGTCTAGAGAACAGGTCCACCCAGTTATATTATAAAACATAACTGTTTCAAAGAGAAACACCTTTGCTGAAAAAGTGACTTAAAGTTCATTCTTTATACTTCTTTTTTTTTTTCCCCCCAGTATTGAATTATAAGCAACCCAATAATCTTTTTCTTCAGTGTTTCTGTTGATTGCAATGTTTATCAGTACTGAACACACCATAAAGTGAAAATGATCAAGGGCCATCTGCTTGATGAACAGCACCTTTAAAAACGGTAACTTTTCTACCAAGCAGTTTAAAGGGAAGACAAAAATCAGAGCCATATGATCTTGGAGGAAAAGAACAGGGATTATGGATATACAGCAGAGACCTCGTTTGTACCCACTGGACTCCCAGAAAAAGGGAGGAGACAGAGGCTGTGAAGGTTCATACAAATAATTTATTGATTACTTGGGCACATTAAACTCTTTTGCTAAATAAAGGGTGGTTGTTGTTTTAGGTTTTCTGACAAATTCTTTTTTTTTTGTGTGTGGTTTCTTTCTTCCCTTGAACACTGAAAGACTTGGAAGACTATACTTATGCAACTACTGTGTTGTCCAAGGCAGGGAAATTGCCTTGCAGATCTGTGGGTGCTGAATTACAGGCCTCAGATTCTTTAGAAAGGTGACAAATATCTAAGCTCAAGAAATACTCTGGGAGCAGAGAAGAAAGCAGAGCATAAAGGAAAGCTAAATGCAGCCAGGTCTGGTGGTGGCACTGCTGGTAACTTCGTGGGAGGGGCTCTGGTGTATTTACATTGGAGCAGGTTTTGTTTCCTACAAAATCTTACCCTTTTGACACCACTGCCTGTGGTAGTCATAGTGGATAGAGATGCTTTCAGCATAACATAGGACATTAGCATGCAGAAGTGTATTGGATTAAAAACTACCAATTTCCCTGATATCAGGCTGGGCTGGGTTTTTAGACTGGGGAAATGACTCTTGCTGTGGTTGCACTTCCTTTTGGTGATCTCTCTGTGTATGACCAGGTAGTGTGTTTGGTACTGTCAGTCTCTAATTAATGCAGATATTGATGCTTTCAAAGTACAATACACACCAAAAGAAATGCTTCCAACAGCTCCACCATACCTCAAAGCTTTAGTTTTCCTCTAGGCTTCATGGGATTTAGAGGTTCTTTTCAGACCTAGCTTCACACTTAGGGTGTGCCTTGCATCTTTGGGTTGTTTTAGGATGAGACACCTTTACAGCTGTTAGAAAAAAAAGAAATGTTGCTGTTTTACAGAAACTGCTGTGGGGTGTGGCTACTGCTGCAGGTCTGTGGGGTTTGTATGTGGTTGGGGTTGGGGTTTTTGTTGTTACTGTGTTGTTTTGTTTGGTTTTTTAATTCCTAATCATCTATAGGTGAGTTTATTAATTAGTGAGTGGAGGGGCATTATATTTTGGATTGGTTATTTTTGATCCCCCTGTCTTAGAAGCTGCTTTTCCCATTCTTAATTGAATGGGTCTTGATGGTATTTTATCTTTAATGTGTAGTTGGTTACTGTTTGCAAAACATTTTCATTGTGCAGGATGAAAACGTCATTTCTGTGCATTCTTCCTTCATTATAATTTATTGTCACCTTGTAAAGCTGTCCTCGTATTTGGGGTGCCACAGTTTCCTCCTGACATATTTTGACAGTGTGCTTATTTCAGTCAGTTTATCAGCTTTAATATATTTATATTATATATATAATTATAATGTAATGGTTTTCAGTCAGCAAGCACTCATCATTCTCACAGAGTTTTGCTCTCCCGCCGCTCCAATTTTAATGAGTAATTTTAGCAGGGGGTGATGTGTTTTATTCTTAGCAGATCTACATTTGATTAGTAAATATATCAACTCCTGGATAAATATAACCTGCTCCAGGTAGATTGTTACTTTCTAGCTGAATATCTTGCTTTTTATTACTTGTTGCCAAGATAAAATAATTTCTGAATAAGTCACCCCTTTGCCATCCACAAAGCACAGTGGTGTTCCTAAAGAGCTTGAGAGTTGGGTTCATTCAGGCAAAGTGTATTTTTAAGATGAATTTTGGTAACCTATAAAATGGTTGCCAGCAACACCAAGTAACTGGGAGATTTCTTTCAATAACACGCTGCAAACAGTCAATTCTTAACTTGCTGGTTTTACTTCCTAATAACCATCAGTACTAATTTATCTTTTCAGTCCTTGCTACTTGAAGGTAGGTATTAATTCAGTGCAATAAATTGCATTCAGTATGAAGAACTACAGTGATCCCAACGGCACATCATGTGGTGTCACTGAAGTCAGCATAAATGATTTTTTTTCAGGATTTAATTGGCCAATATTGCCCTGGATAGTGCATATTCCTATACAGTTTAATAGGGTGGCTTCAATTATAACTACTATACTTATGATACTAAGTATTAAGTACTAAGTATTTTGTAAGTTAAGACAATATTTTACTTTTCAGTCCTACCCATTGGGTCGGAAATTTGACCCTGTGTTTGCAATGAGCTGCAAAACCTCAATGTGAGGAAGAGGGAACTGCTCTGTAAAAGAACCTCTGAGTGGCTCATAAACTAAAGCTGAGAGCCCCTCAGCACGAGAGCCAGCATCCCACCCACAGGAACTGGGGCTGGTAATGGAAGTGCAGCCACTTAAGACTACCAGAAACTACTAAAGTGGGGGATAAATAGATAAAATTAAGTCGCTGCTTAAGACAGCTGATGTGTGAGGCAATGCACGGTTATATTGCTTTTATATTTCTGACAGAGGTGATGTGGTCATTGATCAATAATTGTCTTGCTAGATTTAAAGGTAAAGGGTGGCTCTAACAACATTAAGTGAGGGGCTGTGGTAGGAGCCTCCTTTAATAAATAACAAGATTTTGCACTTACATTGCAAAATGCATTTCATCTAAGCAGGATGAAGATTTATAGAGGTGGGCGTGTTATGCTGCCTTCCTTTCAGTGCAGAAGGAGCTGAGGTGTATTGAGTTTGAAATTCACTCAAGGTCATGCAGAAAGCCAGGATCAGAAGTAAGTTTTAGGACTCAAAATATTTTCTTAAAAGTCACACTTTGAGCCAAACAAACATAGCTGTTCCTTGAGAATTGAAAAGGGCTGTATGACTAGCTATTCTACCATGCCTTGCTGCTGGTGCCTGATTGCTGAGCAGTGGAAGTGCCTGTGGAGCCGCAGCTCATACCAGGGCTGGGAGATTCCTTCCCTGGAACAGTCTGGAGGACTTTCCCTTGGAATGCAATGTACTCAGGATCTCACCCAATGTGAGTGTGGCCAGGATAACCCACCTGCTCCATAATCTTTGGAAGCTGCTACTGAGTTTCTAATTGAGCCAAAGCAGAAGATAAAATTCGATAACCCTCGAGAAGAAGGTTGTTTTAGAACCCTGGTGTCCAGTTGTTTCCCGTGGGGCTGGGGAAGCTTTCCCTGCAGAATATATCCAGATAAACAGGGACTTGGAATGCTGTCCTGATGGGCTTTTTTCCTCAGTTATGAATTTTTGGAAGATGCAAATGAACAGCAGGCACAATAAATTATCCCCGCTGACAAAAGGGTGTTGATGCTGTATCTTAGAATGGCTTTGCAAATAATCAGTTATTTTAAACTGGATTGCGCAAAGAATTGGATCCGTGTTGCAAATTCTCTTACGTTTGGGAGAAGAGATTTTAAAGGTACCAGCTTCATTTTGTTTTCAAGCTCTTATTGCTTATAATTTCTTTCTCAAAAATCTCATTGTGCTTTAGGAACCTCAGCAGCCGAAAATACGGTACAATAAAAGTTGAATTGTTGTAATGTAAAAAGCCTGTACATGTGAGAAAGTAATGAAACATGGAATGTTTGGCATGACCTTCCTACTAGAAGATCACATCAGGTACCAGAGCAGGTATGATGCAGAGGATAGAAGTACAAGAACCAAGAGTTTCAACAGGTTTTCTACACTTGGTATGAGCCACTTGTGGCAAAAACCTTGCCAAGAGCGTTGCCTTTGGTCACATGGCCTGGCACTGATCTCCTCTGGGAATCTCAGGTCCTGCTGTTTGAGGCAATTCAGGGATCTGAATGATGTTGCAGGAGATTGCAAAAACATCTTTTTTTTTTAATTTTTATTTTTATTTTTTATATTTAGCAGTTCACAGTTATCAAATCTAACCCCACATTTTTCTTGTGCTCAAGGTGAAAGTTCAAAACGTGAGTAATTTGCCTAGCTGGGAACTCAAGTTCCTGAGCAGCCCTAGTGCTCTCTTCCTCCCTTCCACTCTCTTGTGGAACAGCATTTGGAGGCTAAGGATGCTCACTCGGGGGGTTTTTTAGAACCATGGGGCATGGGTGTGAGGGAACATGGGTCTTCTTTGTGGAGGAAACTTTGTGAAAATACAGCCATTTGCAAAGTATAATATAAAATATTCATCTGCCTCTGCTGTCCAGCATCACTTCAGAGCTAGAAAGGGTAATGGATACAGGGGCAGTAAAAGGATTTTTAAAGCAGGCATTCACTGAACTCTGAGGCTTTATTATTTATCTGGCTTGTCTCATTCTAACATCAGAGGCTGAATGCCGTTCAAGTTACATTGCTCCTCTCCATTACACACTTCCATTCAGGTTTCTTTTCCTGGCTGATGTTTTCCTTAGATTAGCTGTGAGTCAAGAAAAACTCTGCATCTTTCTTCTCTTTATATGTCCACCCAAGATGAATTTTTTTCTCAGTATATGCTTATATCAATCCAGTAATAATCTCTGAGACACCTGAGAGAATTTTATTCCACTTCATGAAAAGCTTGATCCTATCTATTTTTAGCTAACAGGAGCTTTGCCTTAGATTATTAATGTCAGTGAGATAGGATCAATGGTCAAACCTATTTTCCAAGCCCAGTTTTATCTTTATCTTTGTCTTATTATTTGTCTTGAGCCATTGCTTCCCCTTCTCTTCCACCAGTTTTCCATACATTGTCACAGGCTGTAAAGTTTCCTTGCCTTTGCTTTGCCTTAGTTGCATAATTCCACTGCTGAGTGTTCACTCCATGTTATCCATGTGCTCGTGGAAATATCTTTAAACATACATGTTAAAATTATTTCCTAACACTAATAAAGCACCAGGATAGAAGGGGCCTTTGTATGAACTTCGACTAGTTGCAAGGAAAAGTTTAAAAGCCCTATAGGAATCTATAGACGAGAGAGGATATTAATTAAATGTATGTTTTGGAATCATGCTTTCCTTGGGGAGTAGGACCAAGGACCAATTCCATGGAGTTACACTGGGGATTACTTTGGCCTGCTGTCTTTGATGTTCCAAAACTGGGGACAAACTCATGTCTTTGGTATCTGCTTTGAAGCAGGAACTGTATAACGGTGAGGCCGTGAGCTTGCACATTGCCAGAGTGTGTGGATGGAGTTCTGAAACACTCTGTCTGCTGACACAGTATTAGGTTTCTGGTCCTGTTCTGTGCATGAAAGCAGGGAATAGTTATAACTACTTTTTTTTTCCTCTTTTTTTTTCTTTCATATCCATGTCTCTAAGTGCTGCAGAGTGGGCAATATTTCAAAATGCACAGTATTAAGACAGAAGTACTATTTTTAACAAGGAAATTAGCAGAGATCTAAAATTAAAGATTTCTGAGAAGTGAAGCTATTGGAACAGGCAAGGGGAAAATTCTCTGAAACTGGAAAATTGCTGTACTCCTGAAGCAAAACCTTCCTGATAAAGGGTTAACCAAACTGACCTCTTGGTGACAGTGAAAATTCTTGTAAAATTTGGTTGTTGATTTGTAACTTTACTCCCTTTACAGACTACAGCTCTCCACATATACATTCCATGTGAAATCTTTAACAATAGACATTGTAAAACAAGGACATAACTCTGCAGTGTTTTCTTTCAGGAAAAAATAAAGGATGGTGATTGTAACTGGTTTAACTCTTGGGAATTTTCTGCTGCTTAGGACTATGATGGACACGGTGTGCGTACAGTGACAGCTTAAGTATAAAGTCATCTGTGTATAAGGATCAAATTGGAGATGTAGAAGGCAGGACTGGTTAAAAAATAAAGTGAAAAGTGCTTCTCTTTCTGCCATGTGTCTCTATTCAGTCTTAAATATTTTGTCCAAAATCAGTCTCCCCTGTAGACCTGATAAATAGTGAGTTGAACAGAGATGTGATATTTTCAGTCGCCATTGTGTGAGCTGGAAGTTTGGCAGAAAATGTCTTTGTCCTAAATGTTCATGTGCACTCACAGTGATCCTGGGAAGGAGCTTTTGTAGGAAGATCTGTATTCTTTGTGTGGATTGTTTTTCTCTTCTTGCTGTTAAGAAGTCAGATGGGGATGTAGTTAAGTAGAAACAGGCTCGCTAAGGTTACTTGCTTGTTGGGTTTTGTTGCTTTTTTCTTTTCCCCGAAATGTTCTTTACTGCACCATTAAGGTTGCAACATGTGAAGGAAGTTAATATAAAGCTTTCTTACCTTGCCTTTTCCCCCCCTCTTTTTTTCACTAGGGTTTTGTTTGCAGGCCCATCAATAGGAAGGAATGTTCAGTTGAGTATTATTTGTTAACTTTGTTAAAAATCACTAATAAACAGGTTCGAAGTGTGAATACTCACCCTGGCTAACACTGGGGTTTGGGCTGGTAACAGGCACAGCCACTTCCCAATTTTACCCTTTGATAAGTGTTGTTTATTGCATAGAAACCCATACAGTGAAATTTTCTTTTATTTAGACACAACCATGCTTAGGACAACATTTATTACTTTTGATAATTCTAGCTGGCAATTTTTCATCTGCTTTTGGAGACAGGCACATGGTAATTGTGGTCATCAGACATGAGATTTTCAGGTTTGTCTTTGTGCCATCTTTTTGATCATGCTTCATTTGCTGCTTTGCTTGGTTCCAGCTATTTAGGAAGGTCTAATTTGAGCTGCTTGTATATCAGCTTGTATATCAGCTTGTATATCAAGTTTATACATGTAATTCTGCATTAGCCAAAATAAATTTTATTTTATGATTTATAACTTTGAGTTTAATAACAGAAAAGATTATAAAAATCAGTTGAAGAAGTGCATCACATATATGTCTTTCAATTCCCCTTTTCTTAGCACTGATTATTTCAATCACTGAAATAATTTTTAGTCCTCCTATCAAAGCATCAAAGGTGCCTGAGAAAATCACACTTTTCTAATGAAAAGAATATCAACTGTAAAAGTCACCTTTGGCCATCTGGAGTATCTGCATAAGCAAACGGAGCAATTTCATTCCTCTGATCTCTGATTATGAGAAAGGGCCCTGATAGATGGTTTGACCAGATTAGAAACTATTTAAATTCCTTGGTTCTGTTAACCATAGAGATCTACTTTCCTATTAAAGTATGGGATTGCATTAATTTCCTTTGGTCTCTCTATAAAATAAATGGTGAAAGAAAGTGTCAATGGCATTTAAATGGATTTAAATAGCCCAGCTTGATGTTGACATTCATTTTACTTTGAGATGATTAAGATAGAAAAGGGGAATCTTTGCTGAGTTTATTACTATGTATCGGTAAAGAAAGAACTTATAAGAATAAATATTTTCTAGGCTATTATAAATATGCTATTACCTTTTGACACTTATTCACATTAAAAAATAATTTGAATTTTGTAATCATGAAGCTTTGAATTTGCATAACACAGTAGGATCCTGATTGGAATTTAGCCAAATGACTTCTTGGGTGTGCAAGGCATTGCAGCAATTGAGACTTCAGCTGCGGAAGGTACCTTAGGGAAAACTATGGATTATAAGGATTGTATTTACTCTTAATTAAACTTGTTTAACATCAATGAATAGATCAGTTACTCAGTGTGGCAGTCTATTAAATAATAAATCATGGAGTTATGGAATTGTGAGAAGTTATAATGAGTGGTGTGTGATCTGGTATGCAGTGGATTTTTTTCCTCTGGCCAGATAAATCATAATTGATGGGTCTGTGCTTAACTGGTACTGGAGGTTACATTTGCATAATGTTCATGAGCAGCCCTTTAGAAGGCTGTGGTAAAGAAAAATCCCTTAATTACTATGGGGTTTTAGAAATTGGTTCTAAGTCATTCTAAATCAAAGCATGTGCTGTTATTTTAATTTTTGGCCCCAGAGATTGTCAACCCGTCCAGCCTTCCAATGCAAAGTTCTGTAAAATTTAGTAATAGTTAGGAACTAAAATTTCCAAAGGTCTCATAACTCTGTGTTAATAGAATTCAGTGACAAATTTGAATCTTCTCATAGAAATCTGAGAGGAATGTAATTAAATATGATAGAAGCGTCAGAAAAGCCTATCAAACTCTGTGCTTATCTTCTTATGGTGTTGACTTCCAACCCACTGGTACATTGATTAAAGACATCAGAATCCTTGGGCCAGCAGTAATGAATATGTTCACATATGGAATGAGGATTTGGAGTTATTATAATTATTCTCCAGTTCCTGATCTGTTTCATCATCATGGAGTTAATGTGATCAGGAAGCCTAAGAGGTATATAGAGTTGCTTATACTTTTTGTTTGAAGCTAGTGGGGCTTTCAAATATCTGAAGACTTAATTTCTGTAATAATAAGAGCCCAACCAACACTTGGAAGCAGTTGATTTAATGTTTTTAACCCTTAAGATACTGCACAGGAAGGAAATACCTGACAGTGAATTTTCCCTGTAAAACTCGTAGGTGGAAGTGGAAAAAACCCACAAACATATATCATTTTTGTTTAGTAATGTCTTGTCACTCCTCCCTGTCATTCAGCTCTTTAAGAAAGTCAATTATTTTTGACAGCCTGTGCAACAGGTCTTTGCACATATGTCTCCTTGGAACTAAGATGCTGAATTTCTTATGACTGACCTTGGGAAGGAGGGTTTTTATGTTCAAATGTTTAAAAAGAAGAAGAGTGTTGCTCAGGGAATAAGGACTGCCATCAGGTGAGGAGCCCACATTTCTCCTCCTGGCTTGTTTTCTTTGTACCCTCTGCTTAGACAAGTAACCTGTAAGCTGTCTAATCTTCCTTAACCTCACTCATAGTCGGGTGATTTGCATCAGCACAGCATAAGGTTCTATTGTTAGTTTGTAATGTTTTCCCAAAACACACCTTCAAACTTATTATCAGTAGAACACATATATGGTTATAGATAGTCTATAAATACTTTGGAGCTGGAAGTGCCCCTTGTTGATTCTTGTGGCTCAGGATTTGGACCTTTTCTCATTTCCCACTGCTTTTTCAGTTTCTGCCTCTGGAAGAAACCTCTCTCTGTCCCCACAGGAAGGGGATGATGGTCCCTCCTGTCAGTGGAGTCATTGTACTCAGGGGTAGCAGCTTTAAAGCAGAAAAGAAAGCAAAATATTAGGATCCATCTTTGTGAAAGAGGAACATTGTATTTTAGGTTTTTATGGTTGAGATGGAAGCCTGATGCTGGCTTTCAAAGAAAGTGGAGTCTTCTGTAGAATCCTTGTTTTTCTTGTGACCATTCGTTTGATTTTTATTGGTTTATAATGTTTTCGCTCCTTAGAATTTTTGTACAAACATCACTGCGAAGTCTAACATATTCAAATAAAACCCAGTAAATCTGACAGAAAAATATTGTGCAACAGTTCCTTTTAGATGGGGAGGACTCTGCCATTAAAGACTCCTATGGCTTTTTTATGGCTTTATTTTTTAATGTTTGGTTCCTAGCTTCTATAAATTATGCATGTTGGCTTTTCATTAACATAGAAGGCAAACATAATTCATTGCGAAGAATTCTTTGGTCACACATGATTGAGAAGTTCAGAAAGATCAAAACCACTTAGCTTTGTGGTAGGAACAAAACTGTATTTCATGTGGAGGCTCCAGCTCCCTGATTTTTCATATTGATTTCTTTTTTTTCCTCCCCCAATTCCACAAAAATTCAGGAATGCTGATACATCACACAGAGCCATTTTGTAACTGCTGGAACTCTGCAAGGAGCCCACCGAGCAATGTTAACCTCTTCCTAGCAAATGGACTAATTGTTGCTTTGCTTTTGGTGCATAAATGGACTCAGGCATTGCAACGATTATTTTTGCCTATAAAAAGATTTGAGACATTTGTTTGGTTTTGGTGTTTGTTTTTTTTTTTTTTGTTCCTAGGCCTTATGTTGGTTGAGGGCAAAAATTGGAGATACTGATAAAGGAGCCCGAGCCCTGGTGGTCCAAAGGGAGAGGGAAGGAACCTATGTGGGCACTTAGGAGAAAGATTGGAGTACTTTATTTAACAGAATAATTATAGCTGATGATTAGTCCACAAATATTGCAAATTAGAGGAGATGATACTTAAAATATGAGAAGCTGATGTGGATTTTAGTACCTTTATCTGACAGTTTCTTTCTTGAATAACAAAAGTGCTAAGTACATATTCTTGTTCTGTACATGCAGAAGAGGTTATTTTTTCTAAAATGTACCTGATTCTGAAAAAATGGGATTGAAATATAGTTATTGGTTAAACAGACACTCCAAACGCAGTATATAATGAAAAATCTTGATCAGCAACCTGATCTGAATTCAGTGTTGCCCCTGCTTGGAGCAGCAAATTTGATTTAGACTCTTTTATCCAGAGTTACTGTATGAATCTAAGGAATAAAAAGTTGCACACTCTCTTAGTATTGATTTGGTTTGTAATTGAAATACAATTCATATGGCACTGGATAAAAAAGTGTAAAAGACATTAAATGCTTGTAACATAATTTAGCGAGTATAAAATAGCTGGAGATGCTTTCTCCTTCCGTGTTCGTGCCAGTTTTTATATTTAATATGCCCAAGTTTCACTTTGTAGGCACTTAGTGCAGTTGTTCTCTTGTCATATTTGTTTCAGAATCACTGATGTCTATTTGGGCCCTTCTTTTTCCTGAATTCAGGCCAGTGCAGATCATGGTCTAAAGTTCTTTTACTAAAATTCTTTTACTATTGTAAAAGCCACCAAAAATGAGGTATTGCTAAAAAAGGCAGCCTTAATCTGAATAAAAAATACTGCTGTTCCCATTTTCCAAATGGACATCTTAAAGATGTTTCAATCATTTTAATCATTAGAATGAATGTTTTGTGTGTGTAATATTTGGATCCTGACTAAAAAAATCTTGCAATGTGAGCTTGTGAATTTGTCCTACGAATTTCTTTCCTGAATAATATTGTGGCCTCTGTCAACAGAATTCAGTGCACTGAGATGGCATTCAAGAACCTGAAATTGAAAGAAATCATGACATTTATTCTTGCTAGTTATTTGTAAATAGCAAGACAAGTATTTAATGCTTTGTAATTTGCCCCTAAGGTTACCTCAGTGAACTGCAATCCTATGTGAGTATGGGATTATTAGTTTTGGAATGTCTCATTTCAAAACAAGGCAGTCAGTGTAAATACAATATAAAAGATAACCTTTCACAATAAACAGACCTAATTCTTTTCTGTAAATTCAGGTTATTGTAGATTACAGATAACTTCAAAATCTCTGTTAATCTACTAGTTTGAAACCAATTTTAAATTAGGAGCCCCAAACCGAAAATAATTATTTTAAACCGATATTGCTTGAAACAGCATTTAATAAATATATGGCTGATAGACTAATCAAGTATTCAGTTAAATTTTGGGACAGGTCACCTAATCAGCTGTCTCACCAGCTTACTCCCAAACTAGTTTTACGTGGGGCTTCCCTGCTACCAGAAGCCTTGCACCAGTTTCCTCCATTTCAGCACAGGACTTGTCTAAAGGGAGTCAGAAATGTTGCCATGTGCTGGATGTGAGCCCACACCTTGAGAAGTGGTCAGAGCACAGTGCTGTGAAAGCTGGCTAATGACAGTCCTGCCAAGTGTCAGATAGAAAATGTACCCATGTTTTCTGAAATGTCAAGGTTGGGAAAGTTATTGGGTCAGGAGTGAAACGCAATGCATGTGATGCGTTTTGCAATTGCTGGCTGTGCAGATTGACCTTTTCCAGTTTTCTGCTGAATAGCTGATGCCCTGTGAACTGGATAAAATGTTAACAGTTAAAAGAAAGCAGCCCTAATAAATCCCCCAAATCCCCAAAAAGATGATAAATGAATGGCTCAGAGTGAGATATTCAGCATGTGTTTCGTTTAAGTCTCTGCAGTATTGGGAAATAGCATTTGGCGTGGCCACGCTCCCATCCTGAAACAAGTAAATCAGAATCTTTCTTCAGATCAACCACTGAGCTGCATTCACAGTCAGTGTAAATTGGCATCACTGCTGCCTTTGTATTGATCTAAAATGTAAGAGTCTGATAAAAAGTTTGGTTGTGTTCTGTTGCAAGCCTTTCCTCGCCTCACCACCTGCAGCTTCTGAGCAGTTCGTTTCTCAAAGGCTGCTGCAGCTTTTCAGGGAACTTCAGAGAAGCTTGAGGAAGGCAAAAAGAAGAGGACCTAAAACGTAGCTACACTGGGAGAGGAGTGTTCTGTCTGTGGTGCTGCTTCTATCCAGAACCTTCAGGATACATTAAAGAAACTGGTTTGTGACTCCTCGCAGGAAAGCTAAGGAACTGTCCCAGTACAAACCGTGTTCACTGGTTATTAGTGACAGCATTTTAAGTTTCATAATATAATTACTATGTAAAACCTTACAGAATGTCAGGCTTTCCCCAACAGTTTATGGGATTTTTGCCTACAAATCTATTTCTTAACTGCATTGTCATATATACATGTATATATATGGGCACACACACATATATATGTTACTATATTTTGATTTAAGCTTCTTGTGGTGAGAAGCATGACTGAAACTGATAAATGTAAAGTGCTAACTTGGAACAATGTAGTATGTGTTCCTAGATTGCTTTTAACTGCAAACATGCGGGCAGAATGGTGTGGCTGCAGCTTCTTGTGTCTCTAGACTCAAAATGTTAACTTGAACTGAACCGTTTCACACGCCTAATCCATAGCAGCTGTAATGGTCAGTGGAAATATTTCTGGAACCCACTTCTATTGGCATTGGGAGCTTCTTTTAGTATTGGTTTAATCCCAGTCAGCCCTCCGAACTCTACCCAGAGTGAGCGGCTGCCAGATGCAGCATTAGTGACATATGTATTCTGTATCCTTCGCAGCCCTGGCACAACTGCAGGTTCCCCTTGCCTATGTGACCACTTTGGAACTAATTAGACTAGACGTGCCACTAAAGAGAAACCACAAACACAGCAGCATGCCCTGAGAGATATTAATACCGTCCAGTCTGTTAACAAAGTGAACAATTGCCCAAATAATGATTTCCTGCTGTGGACTTTTTATGCTTTGTTTGTTAAATCCTATTTTCCTTCCTACTTTCCTGTTGACTACAGCAGAATTGAGTTGTATTCAAGCCGACTTGCAGCGGGTCAGCAGAACTCTTCACCTTTGTGGAAGGAAAGTTAACTCGTGGCAGGCTGTGTGGGTTTGGACATACCTTATTGGTGCCCTGAGCTCCCACCCCCAGCCAGAGGGAAGGGGTTAATGGTGCTGTATGAAATGTGGCACAAACCAGGAGCCGAGGTACATATTTGCTAATGTGTTTAAAGCAAAGCCAGAGTTCACTGGAGCGTGATCTGGTTTGTTTTCACTTTTTAACTGTTCAGTCTTTTTCTTTTCTTAGTGTTTGCTCATTGCTTTAGCAAAAAGCTGTGCTAAATTAATTGAACAAAACATTAGCAGTGATTGCTAGCATAAGCATCACTACAAAAAACGAAGGTATGGTGGGAATTAATCCTGTGGAATATCATACCACTAAAGAGAATGGCAACATCTTCTCAGCACATTCATTCAGCTGCTAGCATGGGAATACTGGAAGTAAGGTAACTTGCAATGTAATTTACAGAAATATATGTCTAAACAGGTTTATCTAATGATATGCAGACAGCAACTTTGTGGATGGGTAGAAGGGACATTTTCTAACACTCCTCTGTTTGTATGCAATGGAATTGCGTGCAAATCTCTAGTAGGTCTGTGACTAACACTGCTGCTTGCTACCTTTGCAGTTGGAAAAACAAACAGTCCAGTAGCCTTTAGGAAATCTGAGCAGTTGCAAGAAATGTTTGGTATGGAATAACTTTCTTGCAAGTACAGGAAAAAGAAAGGTCAAAGGGGTAGGTTTTTTTGATCAAGAAGGCTCAATCAAATCCTGATAACTTTGGATGACCTTTCTCTTTCATAATGAAGTCCATGGGTAATTTTTTTCTAATGAACTGACAAGAATCACACAACTTGTTCAGCTTAATGCACTGAAAATGTTAGGCCCACAGGGATGCAGATGGTGCTTATTGTTCGAATTAATCATCAGAGAATAATAATAAAGTAATATTTTTTTTACCTTTGTGTTTTCTTCTGTGTTTTGCACACTATAAAATGTGTTGTGTGGCTATAATGCAATCAGTCAAGAGTCCATACTAGCACTTTAAACCTTAAAACCTACAAAGATTTTCAATATAAAATCCAGTATTTTACCAGAGTGGAAAATTGTCACTGGGGTAGATAGAAAATACTACATTTAAAGCAAGTTGTGGGAGTTGTGTTTTCTTTGAAAGATTTTCATATTGTGGCTTTCTGTGATCTTCAAAACCCCCCAAGGCATCTGAATCACATTCATGTTTTCCCCATTTTTGCTGTCTTTTTTAGTAGCTTCATCTACTCCGGTGTTATTGCTTGAATGGTGAGCCTTCTGACAGGGAGAAGGTTTGAGAGATGCAACAAAGAAAAGGTCATTGATTATGCAGGAGAAAAGAGTCTGAAGCTAAGCCTCCCAAAATTGCTTTCAGTAGAGTGATATTTGCATAAGTCATTAAACTGGCAATGTCATGTTTCCTGTATCCTTTAGAGCCTTCCTTCAAGGGTGGAAGGCCATGCAGACATTTATTTTTGAATTCTGGGGTAAAAAGTACTTCCAGTTGCACAAGTTGATCACCCCAGAATTAAGTAAATGTTTTATTGGTCCACCTCTGAAATTTAGCAAAGGGGGTAGAAAAAAAAATTCTTCCAGAAGTTTGAGTGTTGTTATTTAAGGGCATCTGGCAAGTCCAGGTGGCCAGTCCATTTCCATGCATCTGATGCTTTGTGCAGGTTTATATCCCATTGGTATCAGTCTCTTTGAGGAGTCTTGGAATCAGTTCCTGCTTTCTTTCAGCTGTAGCTGATGTGCCACGTTGTTTCTCTGCCTTATTTCTTGTCCCAGGGTTGGTGCTGACTCCTTGATGCACAAAATCTGGCAGTATTTTGCAAGAGACAACTGCATGTATTGGGATTGTGAGGGGAGGGAGAAGCTGCACTTACCTGCAAGAGACTTCTCCATGCCAGTTCTGCAGGTCTGAGCATTGTTGATTCATTATTCAGCAAAACACCGTGAGATGCAAGTAACGATATAGGTGTATGTACACATAGAGAATCTAAAGCAGTCACATTGCAGGAATTGGAGAAATGTGAGGAGGAATTGGGGATGAAAATATAGAATTTCCTTCACTTGAATCTCACAACACTTAGTTTGTTAGATCATGATAGTTTTATTATCCGTGTTACACTAAATGGCAGTCGAATTCACAAAATTCAGATATAACCTGAATCACTGCCCTGACTGTGAAAAGCTGAGTTTTCCCGAACACTGCAGATGACTGATGGCTCGGATTTCTCTTCACTTTAAGTTCAAAGGAAGAGAAGGATCCTCAATGATTAGTAAAATTGAAGAATAAAATAATTTCATACTGCCTTATGTGAAAAAAGGGGCCAAGAACAGATTTTAAAAATCTTTGCAATTAGCTCCAACATTTTAGATTTCTGGGCTGCAGACTTCATGTAAAAAATTAAATTGCTTCTACAAGAGAAATTATGTTACTGCATTTTTATTGTGCAAATAATTAGAAAGAATGTTGGGCTTAAGGTTTATTCATTGTGGTTTTGTTTTGTGATGTTTGCTTCAAGCCAAAATTTGTGTGTTTGTCTCAGAGCTGTGAATCAACCTGTTCGATTTAAATTTAAATGGAGCAGCCAATTCCCTGTGCTGTCTAGTGAGGTACAAATTCACTGCCACCACCTTAGAATAAACTGTTTTTGTAGAGAATCATCATTGATTTAATATGGGTACCATAATATTGACAAAAGAAATGGCAGTGCAAAGTTTCGGTGTGCAGATGGGCTTTGGCAAGAGAAGTCAGGAGCTCACTGGAAGGTCTGGTGTGCTGTCCAAGAAGGCCCTGCTGCAGGCACCTAAACACGCTCGTGTTTCCCACTCGGAGCTACACGACTGGCACAAGTCACCTCCAGGAGTCCTGCTAACACATCCTGCCGTGGGCAGCCTCAACCACTTGACTGTCCCACTCCAGTGCTTTTGAGCAGACATTTAGAGCCTGAATCACATAAGTTTTGCTTCTCTGGGTTCACGGACTCCTGCACTCAGGAGCTGGGAAGCCATATGATATTTTTCCTGGCAGAAAATGCCGCCTCGGTCCTGTTTTGTTTTCTGTGTGGTTTTATATAATGAGCCTTGTGAGATGGTGCATAGGATTTTGCATGCTTGTCTAGCCTGGCAATGACACCATGAATGGCCCTGTCTGTCGTGTTCCACTTGTTGGTTGTCCATGTAAAGCTATATTTGTGTTATAGGTCTAAAGAAATGGCTTTTATCACAAAGCAACAAGACCTCATTAAACCTCAGCTCCAGACAGACCTCAAATGTTATAATACACAAATTCCTCACATCTCCCTGAAAGTTCTGTTCTCTTGGCAATAATCAAGGCTTAGAAACAGCCTTGTAAAGGCTTGGCAATCCTCAGTGAGGCCGTGGGTGACGCAAGTTAGTTGAGAGACACATCTGACCTGTATCCAGAATGAATAGGAGCAAAGCAAGTAATTTTTCCTATTTAGATGCTGGAAAAGTTATAAAAATACGCTTTCTTTTTTTTCCCCTTTTAAATATGATCAAATTTATGATCTTCCCATTTCTAAAAGCCTGGTTTTAATCTGTACTGTGCCTTTGATGGAAGAGGATAAGGGAAGGGTAAAATATCTTTGAATGTGGCAAAAATGTTTGAAGTGTGAAATTGGGACTTGCTCCTTAACTTAATTCTGCCAACAAGGAGGCAAGAAGATGACCTGAATCTCAAATTTCATTATCCACAATGGAAATATGGTTATCTTTTTTCCTTTGATTGTTAAAAGGATGTTGGGGAGGGTTATGTGTGATTCTGCAACTCTTCTGTTTCCTCTTCTGTTGGAGAACCATCATTGTTCCCTGCTGCCCTTGCAAATAAAACAAGTTCAGTGGTCAGCAGGCATACAGCCTGATGGATGAGGAATGAAAAATAATCCTTCACCTTTGTTTTTTTTATCACTGGCCTTTTGTGTGTGTGTGGGTGGGTGTGACAGCAAAACAGGGAAACCAAATGTTTTAAAAGTCCCTCTGCTATTTGGGGGTGATAAACATTTGGGTGTGACTTTGAGTAGTGAGGGCTAAGCGTGTTTACAGCTGACTGGGGCACTAAGAGTCGAAGATTCTCCCCCAAAATCTTGCTGCCGACCTTCTTCCTATTTGTGATGAGAAGACAATTATCAGTCTCACATTGAGATCTGGTTAAAAAGCTCTGAACAAGGTCTGAATGGAGTTTGTCCCCACGTAAAGACAGTTCTTTTCCTGAAGTGCAGTATAGGACAAAATCAACCGCCCCCATCCAAGAAGGACTTCAGCAAACAATGGGGCAGTGCAGATTATGCATTTCTTGAGGGTTCTCAGTGGCATTTACGTGCGACTTTCCTGGCAAGGAGTGAGCTGGTTACCTCTCGCTTGTCTGGACGTGTTTCTTCAGGTTGTCTCACAAGAAGTTACTTTCTTGCCTGATGTTTCCCTAACCCATTCCAAGAAAATCTCTGCAGAATGATTGCACTGAAAATAATTCCAAGATTTCAGCAATTATAACTGACCACAGAGGACAGGTTTATTTTTGTCCCAATTTTAATGTGGAGCTAGAATTGTGGAGCCAGTTTATGTCAGCAACAAACAACATCAAAAGTAGATATTTTCCCCCCCCCTGTTCTTTCTTGATGGTTTTTTTTTAGCTGGAATTTTCACATTTCTATTCACCTACTGAAGAAAAAAAGAAGGAAAAAGAAAAGCCACACTAACCTGCCTGTGACATTTAGAGATGAAAGCATTTGGTGCCAGCACCAGCCAGGCATGATCAGTGCAGCAAACCAGTTTATGAAAGTGGTGTTTGAATCCAGCTGGCAGAGGGAGCAGTGACTCACGTTCTCCCTGCAGCAGGCACATCAGCGCACACTCGCCCCTGCCACCTTCGCTGGCTCGGCTGGGCGCATAAAACCCCTCTGCTGGAGCAGCTCTGAGACCTGGGGCACGTTTTGATGGCCTGACAGCAGGCACGAGCACCCTGGTGTGGCTGGCACTGCTCCCCAGACACCGGGGGCTGGGTTCCCACTTCACAGAAGCGCCGTGGTGGTGGAACGTAACGTGAGATGAGCTGCCTGCCTTAATCCAGCTAATTCAGAAGTGTGATCCTGGTTTGAACAGATCTGCCCTCTCTTTTCCTTGGCCTGTTAGCCGTGAAGTTTCCATCTTCCCTTATGCCTTTCCCAACACAGCCATATCGAGATACTTTATGGGCATCTTCCAGCTCTATTCATCTCTTTGCCTTTGGCCAGCATGGCCAGGTGTTGCTGGTGGCCTTCAACCCTCCTTCTCCAGAAGCAGTGGGCAATGTTCATGTCCATTTGTGTCCATTTGATGCTACTGTGACCCTTCACTTGCTATGCATCTGATGCTTGATATTTGTGTTTGGCTCTTGAGGTTTAGTTAGAAAAAAGTGCTGGAGGGCCTGAATAAAGCCCTAAAAAAATGGATATTATCATGTTGCTGGATCACACAGAGGGCAGCTGAACCCATCTGATCATGTGGGGCTTTGCTGCTTTCTGACCTGCCTTTGAACTTGTCTTTGGTAACTGGCTCTCCCCCATTTGTTTGTGCAGGCTAATCAGGCTTGGGGGATGTATGTGCAGGAGTTTCCTGGAGCCCTAAAGTGTGCTTTGGTCAGATTTTGAATGCATCAGATAGGACGAGCAGACAATGCATGACAGCGTGTCACCATAGCTCATGCTTATGTTGCCACATTCAGTCACACCATGGCTGAATGTGCAGCTACTTGAACTGATCCCTTATCTCTGGAGTCATGTGGGGAGACCAGACTTCCCCGAAATTCCATGGGTTTTACTTATTAAGAAGTGCAAGCATATATATTCTTGAGTAGGTGACATGAATTTTTTTTTGAGTTCATAACATGTCACCTTTTTCCTGGTGTAAAAATGATTTTTAACATATATGTAGAGTTTTCCATAAGGGTGGGGATATAGCTAAAAATAATGCAACACTCAAATCTGAGTTTTAGTTTTTTAAAATCCATGATTTTTTTTAACTATTATTGAAAAAGCATACAGAGATGAATTGCGTGTGTTTGAGGTTGTTGCATCTCCTGGTCTTTTTGGCAGTATAACCCAGAGTCTATGCTGATTTAAAAAGAAAAGTCATAAAGCCAGTGTCATGGCTGCCTGTAGTTTGAGGGAAAGGTGAGTTAAAAGAGGTGTATACTTTAAGTATTATTGTTGCCCATGGATGGTTTTATGCATGACATGAAATCTTACTTTACTGTAAGTACCTTTTAAAAATAAGCTGAACATAGTATTGATTATAGAATTTATCATAAAGAATTATAATGAAAGAAACAAGAATAATGGCTATAAGCTTTTGAAATTATCTTGCTTTGCAGTTCTTCTATAAGTACTCACTTGTGTAACTGTGGGAATGGGTGTGAGCGTGGCAGGAACGGCTCATGCAATGCATATCACTCCTCATCACAAGGAAAAGTGAAAAGTAGGTGGAAGTTCCCTGTTTCTCAGAAAACTGGTGAAGTCTACTTCTGGTAGACTTGCTGTCAACATTGTTTATTCTAAAATGCAGGGCAGGATGCCGTGGTTATCAGGAAATTCCAGTGGTTTTTCACAGCTGGACCTTTCCCATGGGGGTTACAAGGAAACTTCTGAAATTCTTCAAGTCTAGGCCAAGCTGTAGCAACCAGCTACTGTTGAGAAAAATCTTCTAAATGCCAGCGAGGTCCTTCTACTCCATCCATTTCTGTCTCATGGTTGACACATAAGGATGGCTTTGCCAACAGCAGAAGAGTGCAGGGGACTTTGTAACCTTCCCTCTCCCATCCAGCTAGGGCCACCTGCAGGTATGTCCAGGGTCAGGATCCAACAGAAAATTCACTGAGTGTAACTGCATCCCACACCAGCAGATAACGTTTTTCCACAGGACTGAGAGCTCAGATGCAAATGTGGCTGAGTCATACCCTCCAAACTGGAGTGTTATGAAAAGGGCTGAGGTCAATTTGGATAAAGGGCAGACAGTGGTATAAGGTGTTCTTATGGTGCTGTTGAAGGTCTGAGCTCGCTCCAGCAGACGATCTGCCTATCAAGTGCTTTGCATAGGTCAAGCAGAGTTTCAATAATCTGCACCAACAGCCATCGAGTTCATTGTGGAAAACTGGATGATTTCATAAATCAGGAAGAGAAACTGCTTGGGAAGCTGCTGGGAATCATGCATCACCAGAATATACTCTGTTAATTTGCTCTGACAGGCCTGTTGGTGGTGGCTGTTTAGAGTGTTTAGTGCCCTGGAATGCATTTCACAGGCTGTGACCCTGGTAGAGGATGTGCTGGATAAACACAGAGCGGCCTGGCAAACCCGTGCCCGAGCTTTCAGTCCGAGAACAAAACACCAGCGAGGAAGTGGAGAGAGAGAAGACAATGGAGAGCCAGGGCACAGTGTTAGTATGCAGGCAAAGCAGTGATTCCAGCATGCTTTAAGCCTTACTATTCTGCAGCTGAATCACTGCTTCTTTTGGGTGAGGTGGGAAAAGCTGTGTTCCAGTAACACTTCTGGCAAAGTTTTGCTGTAGAAGCCATAGAATGCCTAACGGGTCCCAGAGTGGGAGGTTAGAAGACCAAAATCACCAACAACTTCACCTTTTAGTTTTCTGGGAGGAGTACAGTGTGATTTTTATTTGGTTTAACAAAAAAGCACTGATTCCTGTCTCCTGCTTTTTAAAAAGCAGTGCCTATGTGCTTTGCTCAGTTATATATGCTGCCTAATCCTAGTAGGTAATAACACTCTTACTACAAACTTCTGTGTATTATGTAAGCTTTTCTTAATTGCACTGACTCCGTCACCTCTGGAGAGGCTTCATTACTTACACCTCTTGGAGGGACCAAGACCTAATACAGGTAACCTAAACTCCACCTACCATGTCTCCACCTTGTGTTTCAGGTTGAGATGTTTCTGCACGTTTATGCCACAGATTTTGGTGCAGGAATACAGGTGGAACTGACTCCCTCTGGTGTGATGTGTAGTGATATAATGCCTCAGGCAGGTGTTTGACCCTTTCCTCTAAGCCTCACACATAAGGGACCTGAGCGTTTTCTTTTCCTCACCTCAGAGTGGCAATAGGGAATCTCTGTATGATTCTATTAATTCATAGCTTATTACTTAGTACTGTAAACTCTGTGAAATGCTCTACATAATACCATAAAATGTTTTTGCTCAGCAGTGGGAGACTCAGGGCAGTCTCTTTCTGGTAAAGCCGTGTTAGGATACTCATAACCTTGCCTGCCTTTTGAGATACTTATGGAGTTAGGATGGTTGGGGTTAAGGAAATGGCAATACATGTTGGTTTACTTTATGGGCAATCAAAGGGATATCATTAAATGTACCTCTCCTAAACCCTTTGATGTATTACTGTGCTCACTGTGGTAGTGAAGGATAACTCATGCCCTTTACTGTAGAGAAATTTAATGCAAAATACTGTTGTCTCATAGATGGGAAAAACATATAAATCAACTGGATATAGTGAGGGTTTTGTTCTCTAATTAAGTCATCCTTTCTCATGTTTTTACACAAATAAAACATTTTCATTTTCATTCAGGCTAGTGATGTATGGGTTTGGCACCCTGCACTGATGCTGTAGGAGCTCTGAGATGTTCATTGTTAGGCTCAAACTATTGCAATAATTCCCTTGCTTTCTGTCTCCATGTGTAATTTGCAGTCAAAGATTTACAGTTATGCACCCCATGGATCCTCCTATTAAATTGTCTCATCTGCAAAAACAGATATAAATGAGTCCCTTGGCTCTTTCTTCACAGCCTGCATGTGGCCAGCACACGAGAGTACTCTTTCCTATTGATGGAGGAGCCAAGGCAAGTTATTGCCCCTGTGCGTAGGTGCACGTTCTGTACAGTTGTTTTTAGGACAGCATTATCCTGACTTCATTTTGTCCTTTAATCTGTGTTAGAAAAGTATGAAAAGCAGATTGAACATTTGTGTTGCAGAAAGTGCTAGGTCGTGTTAGCTTTTTTTGTGAAAAAAACCAGAGCCCACAGTTGGTTTAGCTAATATTATTCTTTCTTATTGATATTTTGCTGTTGTAGATATTCTGAAGATCTGTAAATCCATTTTCTTCCCCTGTAACCTCTTTTTATTGTTTTGTGGTAAGTGATTAAAAAGAAATATTTTTGCCTAGAGAATAAGCATATGCAGGCTGAGAAAGATGCAAGGGTAACCTACAGAAGGAGCAGGGTTGTAGTAGATGGAACAATGCCTTTGTTTCTTCTTTCCTTGACCAAGCCACAACAGATTGAAAAATATAGAGGACCTTCTGAAACGTCTAAAATTTTGATGATATTTCAAATTGTTCTTTTCTGGATTTGTTTCTTATGCAAAGTCACTGTTTCCCTGCTTGGTCTGGTTTAAATCAGAATTCTCTGTGCATTATTAACTGTTGTTTCTTTGTGCACATCACTCGTGGTTTGAACAGATTTGCTTTTGCCTGAGGAGTATAAAATAGTGGGTAGAAAACTGATATTTCCAGAATTCAGACTGCAGCAGGTTTTTGATTTTTATTTTTCAATCCTTCGAATTGCGATCCACCTTCTTGGAGGTCCTTCAGCTCGTTCTTGTTACTGGGCACAAAACAAGAAGCTCCAAGAGAGCCCTGAATGTGACATTTATGTGAGTCCATAAAAAGCAGTTTGTCCAGTCTGAGAGGGTGGTCACCATTGGCCTACAATTTAAATTTTGAGGGGGAAGTGTCTTAGTTTTGATCACTGATTGTATCAGAGATGGCATAACAGTTTGATATTTTAAAAACTTGAATCAGAAATGTTTGATGAGCTGAATCAGTGCTGGGGTGCTGTTTGCAATTTCTTAAGCTTTTAGTTTTCTGTACACTAATTTGTCTAATTATAAAATGAGAAAGAGGATGCCAATTAACTTTGCAATGTGTAAGGTAATCATGTAACCATACTAGAGCTTAAAACAGTAACAATATCAAAGTTTGCTACTAATTGACAAAGTAATTATGAAATGCCTTTCATATTTTCTGTGATTTTCTTCCATGCATCAGCCACTGGAGTTTTCCAATCTCATGAGAATAGGAAAGTAGTTTACTTGGTACCTTTTTTGCTCCCCCTTTGCTGTTCTTATACTTGTCTAATTATAAAAATAAGCCATTGTTGCTGCCTTAAGTTATTCTTATAATGGAATAATCTTTGTTTTGTTTGAACACCATGCGAGTACATACGAACTCTTAATTAGTGGCATCAACGTAACGGCTTTGGGTTCTTCAGTGTAGTCAAAGATACTCGATCGTCTCATCCCTTCACAGTTACTTTTCACAGCCAGCCATGCATTACAAGCTGCTTTCAGTTGTGCAAAAGCATCTATTATGTCCTTTTGGGAAAGTTGCTCAGCTTAAACCCCTCCTGTCCTGTGTACATACCAAAAAACGGGAGTGGGGGAAGGCCAGACACCAAGGAGTCACTATATATAGCAGGGTTTTTTTTCTTTCCACTGATTAAAAAGATAAGTAGCTGAGAGAGAGTCAAGTGTTGTTTCTCTATAAATTGTGTGCCAGCAGGTTTATCACTAAATGCAGTAGGTTATGTTGAGTGGAATAATCTGGAGGAAGAAAGGGAGGCTAAAATAACAGAGCGGTAGGACTATTTTGACTCCACAATCAAACCCTCCTTGACTTTTGCCCTCTGGGTGGAAAGTGCTTATGTTACAAAACAACATGAGGTCAGCCTCTGGTTCTGCTGGGGGTTTCTTCCTCTCTGGTCTGTGCTGAGGGAATCGTTACCTCATGTTCTCTGCTTTTGGGTTAAACCTTTCGTGCTGTTTGGGCAATAAGAACAGCATTGCTTTTGCTACAGAGTGTAAGAACTGATGAACTGAAGAATGACAAATTGCCTAGAGGGCATGGAAGAGCCATCCATGCCTAGGCTTAGTTGGAAGAGATCTTGGAAAAATGTGGGAGCATCCGCTTTTCAAATACCTCCTTCCCTCAAAGGCAGTGTTAGGAGTATTTTTGCAGTTAGGAAGTTGGTATGTAAAAAAAAAATTGGTTTAGGTGCACATGATTGATCTGATAGCACTCTGCGAAAATTCAACCGAGTTCTTTTGAAAAGATAAATCATACCTGGTCTAGTCAGCTTTTCTTCTGAACTGCTACCAGCTTAGGGTGGCAACTGCTTGGTTAGTGATCCAGTGATGGGGAAGAGGTGTGGGAGCCCGAGTGTGTTGGTACAGTGGAGAAGGCCCCTGTCAGGAAGCAATAAAGTAGTTATTAGGCAATGACTGTGAAGGCACCACATGTAAGGTTGAACTGATATATGTAAATCACTGCCTTTAGGATGCTGAAGCTGCCTCTTGGTGCCCATCTTTTTTTTTTTTTAACTCAAGTGGGGATCAAATAGTTGCTGTTTTGATAAATGGTATGTAGCTAACCTACATTAAAGACCTTAAGGGAGTTGAGCTCTTAAATTCCTTTGAAACGTAATAGAAATCGGGCGCCGAGTGCTGTTTCTTTTTCAAAAAGCCACCGGCTCGTTTGCTTTTCTTAAACAGCTTCTGAAAAACTGTGCAGAGACTTTGATACGTTCTGTCCTGGTATGAAAGCAGCACAGGCACATGGAAACAAGGACATTTGACTTCAGGGCGTGTTGGCAGCGATGCAAACGGATTGGGATGAACTGCTGGTGGCTTTCCACGGGTTGTGTTGAAAGTGTGGTGTGTAACACCCATGGCAGGTTTGGAGGTCTCTGCACTGGCTGCGTGGGATCACTGGAACAGGAATGTTTTGTGTTGGCTGATTGTTTGGTCTCCATAAGTTTGACTGAAAATAATGTATTTTAAAAGTGAGAAAACCCCTGTAGTTTACTGGAAATCCGACTGCTGCCTTTGTATGTGATCCCAAAGTCAGCAAAATACATGGGAACGTGCCTGAGTGACTTTCACTTGCTTATATCTGCTATACAACTGTACCCTTATACATATATATAGCTATTATAGATGGTAAATATTAGAAAATCTAGTGAGATTCTCATTATTACCCAAGAATTACCCAAGAATTTATTCAATAATAAATTAAATAGATTAAACAACCCCTTAACACTGTTGAAGTCTCAGTCCACTTGTGTAGTCTGTAGTATTAGGGTATCTATAAACATTTCTACATACAGTTCCTATATGTGCCCGGATATATTTCTGAGTAAAATAGATATAAACAGTATTTTAAAGGGCTCTGTTAGCTGCAACTTCACAAACAAAACCTGAGATTATTTTTTCAGGAATGTATGATTATTTCCACTTCTGAGGCTTGGACTACCTTTTTCTTTTTTTTTAAAAATCAGTATTTTGTATTGCTGTGTACAGAGTCTGTATAAAGTCTAACTCAAGTACTTATGGAGAACTGATTCTTTTTTTGATGTGGATTTGCTTCCAGTGTAGCTCATTCCACTCCAGTGATACAAACCAAATTTTGATTGGTGTTCCTTCCAAAGACATTTGTAAGATAACATGTATTTTTTAGATTGTAATCTGAAATATTCACCTTTCCATTTACAATGGAGACCGTTAGAGGGTTTTGCTTGGCCATGCCCAGAACTCTTTCGAACAATGCTGAATTATACAATTATTAAGAAGCCAAAATAAAAAGCAAAATGAACAACCCAAACATCAGACATCTGTCAAGTTTTAAAACCAAAAAAGAGTAAAAGAGGGTTTTCTTCATAGGTAGTTTACATGTGAAGCTGTAACTGCTCTGAAAATTGAATCTGCTATGATTAAAGGCTACAACTGACACTACTCATGCCATTTGTACTTAGAAACTGTGCAGCATTGGGACAAGAGAGTAAAATAGAGAACTATTGCAATTTGCAATTCTTAAGAAATACTTGGAATTAAGTCTCTGCAGAGGCTCGCAGTTAATCTTGTGTACCCTGCCTGAATGGGTGATCACCAGGGGAACAGACTTGCTTTTGTTTGGGAAGGTATGGGCCAGAAATGCACAGTAAACATTGGTCTAACATCTTATATTTTGTAAAAGAAACGCAAATAAAATGAAACCGAATAAGGTGCAAATTTTTGCTAATACTTTTAAATTGTCTCAGCGCAAATTTTGCAAGCGTTCAGTTATAAATTCAAATTTAAATTTGGAAGTCAATCTGTAAAGTTAAAACAGGGAAAGTGCCTTAATCAGAGTTAAGCAAACCTATACAATCAGCATGAAAATATTTTTGTACTGCCACATGTGATATATCATTGCTTTGCTGTGTAAACACAATTAAAGGGTGCCTTGGGGACTTCCTCAACAAGAGATTAAACAGGGAAACAAGACTGGCAATTCTAACACTTTGCATCTGATGACTTAACCAATCCAGACAGGCCTTCATTCCCAAAGATTTCTATTACCTGAAATAAGCATTATCAGAATTCTCAAGTGCAACTGTCTGATGCTTTAGGTCACAGTCTTTAATATTCTGCTTGTCAGTGAGATAAATAATCTGTAACCTTTTCACAGATAAACAGTGTTTTTCTCTTCCTTTTCCCCTGTCAGATGTTAGCATCAATTTTGACTTGTGATTGGAGCTAAGTGCTGAATGCTCTCTAAACTGCTTCAGACAAAATGACCTTGCTTAGCAAAAACCTACTGTTTAAATTCTTAAATCAACCTCACTTACTTGGTGTAAAATAAGCTAAGGTAGCCAATTGTGGGCTGGTCTGGAGAAGGTGGGTGTTTTTGGTGGGGAGGGTTGAGGTGTGGAGCTGCGAACCTTCCTTTACTGAAATATGGCACATATCAAGTAAACTTCACAGAACTTGTCCTGGACAGGCTGGATCCATGGGCTGAGGTCCCCCTGGTGCTGTGAACAGGTCTGGGCTTCTCAGTGTAAGGAAAACTTTGAGGTGCTGGGGCATTTCCAGAGAAGGGGAGTGAAGCTGGTGAAGGGTCTGGAGCACAAACCTGCTGAGGAGCAGCTCAGGGAGCTGGGCTAACACCTGGAGAAAAGGAGGGTCATGGGGCATCTCATTGCTCTCTACAACAGCCTGGAAGGAGGTTGCAGCAGGGTAGTCTCTTCTCAGAAGTAGAAGTGATAGGACAAGAGGAAATGGCCTCAGGTTGTGCCTGGGGAGGTTTAGATTGGATATTAGGAAAAAAACTCTTCACTGAAAGGGTTGTCAAACATTGGAACAGGCTGCCCAGGGAAGGTGGTGTTAAAAGATATGTAGGTGTGGCACTTGGGGGCCTGGTTTAGGGATGGACTTGTCTGTTCTATGTTAACAGTTGGATTTGATGATCTTAAAGGCTTCTTCCAACCTAAATCATTCTTAGAGAAAAAGAAATATTCCATTTCATTAGCTTAGTTTTGATGCAGGCTGTGTTTTGGATTATAAAATTATTTTTTTTAAAAAAATCCGGATTTTTAAAATATTTTGCATAGCAAAACTTCTTCCTTTTTGTCTTGAATTGTTTTAATTGTCATAGCAGAAGTGCTAGACAAAAGAATTCCATTTGTGTGCCAGATCCAAGTCATTGTCCTGGGTTGGATTCAGTCTTGCCACGAGCACAAGGCAGAGATCCCCTTTTCAAGAGGCTCCTTTGGCTCTCCCAAAGGAGCCCCACCTTTGTCCATTCTTGTTTCTCATTCTGAGAGGGGGGAGTCAGTGACACTGGAATATTTTGTGAGATTCCCATATTTTGCACACGTAGAGATACTGTGTACTTATACGTCTTTTTACGTGTCATGTGCAGAGAACAGATCTCCTCCTTCAGTCATCACAGTGGTCACGTGCAGCTGTTCCTGAAGGGTTTTCTCTTCTCTGACTTCCTTCCTTCTGCCCAAGCAAGTGGAAACAGTTAGTTGTTAGAATGCAGTCACTGTAAGGACTCTGAATTACAGTGCCTACCCAAGCTGATGAACAGGCTGGGGAACTGTCTGCAGCTGTTGGCTCTTAGCAAAGGGCACTCCGAGCTCTGGAGGTGACTTCTCTCCCTTCTCCATGCTGCCCCTGATGTGCAATGATTCCCTAAAGCAAGCCTTAGGAACAATTCAATTCTCCTTCTGCTACCCTGAGATTTCCTTTAAAGCAATAAAATTCCTCATGGCCTAATCCAAATGACTACCCAAAGGATCCAAACTCCTCATTAGCTGGTTGTGAGGATAGCCTAGTTTCACAAATGGAGTGTACACATTTGCTAAACTAAATCCGGATGAAAAGCACTGTCTTTTAATCATCGTCAGGGGCTTAGAAGAGAGAAAAGTGTATTCAAGAGAATAAGAGTAGGAGTGATGACATTAAAAGCCTGTTCTTTCACTGTCCCTCAGTCTCAGTGCAGATGATAGGAATTGGGGAGTTGAAACTGCAAGGCATGAACTAAAAAGTTTCAAAAGAAAAATATACAGACATGGTATGTATTTACTGACTCGATTCCAGAAAAGTAACTTTAATTCAGAAATATTGTACTGTTACATCCGAAGCCTTCAACAGTGCTGCAAAGTGATGAAATGTTTAAGATTTTTGTTAACTGTCCAGGAATATTCAGTAGCTAAAAAATAAATAACAAATGGTGAGGGAAGGAAATGGATTTTAAACCCCATTTAAAATTAAACCTGTGTTTATTAGTATTGATCCACAACAGTAATACTTGTATTTAAATATACTGTTACCAACGGGGACCATTCGGTCTGTGTGGACATGCTGTGAGATCCAGGCAGCTGCTGTGCCTAAGACATTCTTAAATACTTAATAAACTGGCACTCCTAAACCTGACTTATTTATTGGACACAAAAGAAAGCCAGATGTTTTGGGAAACCAGTTTGGTTTCAGGATTTCGAGCTGTGTATCATGCTTTTCATTATAAGATTTCCTATTCCCAGTGTCTGTATTTTTTATGTCTTCTGATAAGGCTTCCAAAAATTCTTGCAGATCACCCATTCCCCACGTAAATGAGTTGAATGAAAATTGTAAGGAATGAGATGTGTGTGGTTCAAATGCTTCCTTCAAGAGCTAGTGTGTTTTCAAGAGTAATGTGAGCTTTGCGATTTCATTCAGAAAGAGCAGAGTTGCTTTTAAGTGCTTTTGAAAATCTTGTGCAGTTCAATCCCAGAAAGGAAGCTCGTGAAGTTTCAATCTTCAGGACACTGCTGCAAATACGTCCTGTACCAAATCCTCCTCCATGTCAGTGAACTATGTGACTCTTCTCATTCTCTGTCCCAATTTTACGTTGCGTTTATTCTATCTCTGGAAAATTCCACCGACTTCAGTTTGTTTGTGTCCCCTTCCATATATATCATCCTCTCCTTCCTGGCAGTGTTGAAAGTGTTTAATGTCCTGGTTTTGGCTCCTCTGTTGAAATCTCTTTTGCCTTTTAAATTTCATATTCGTGTCTATTGAATAGCGACTCTCGGTGAAATCCTTTTTCCAATGCATTTCAAAGTGGAATCTTACACTGGCTTATTCATTTGAGTGACTAAGGTTGATCATTCATCTTGGGCATTGTGTCTTCCCAAACTGGATTCCATTAGAAGGAGTTCTGAAATACTACAAAAGTAGTCTGTTTTCATGTAGGGTTTCATGTGGATTGGTTTCAGACCCATGCTTAAAATCAGATCTGAAAACGGATTGCACAGGACTTTTAGGAGGTGAGTGAAGCTCATCAACAAGCCTGTTGAGTGCAGGGTGATTAAAACCACCACATAATGAAGCAAGAGATAGAGCTCTCAATACACCACCATGCCTAAATCATATCTTATTCACAATCATATCATTAATTTCTCTGTCTTTGCTATGTGACAGCTTTTTTTGCCTTTGGACTTTAATGTTTAGACTTAGCCTTGTTGCTTTTGCCCAGATTTTGAAGGTTCTCAAGCACAATGAAGTCTGACACTGTATTTATTAATTGGATTAGATTGGCTAATTAGTTGTGGTAAAATAGGCAGCATTTTTGAGTGAAGATGAGCCTGCAGTATAATACAGGAGTCTGATTTTTGGTCTATAATCTCAGCTGTGAATTCAGCAGCGTTCATATGGCATATGAATGGGAACGGCTCATATGCACAGGTCACCTGTACATATCTGCCTACAAAGCCAGAAGAGATTTACAATCAAAATATAGATTAAGAATAAGTTAATATGTTTCAAAAATAATTGTATGTTACTGTGGGATTTCATGGTCTGCATTAAAAAGCAGAGAAAAGGGGGTTGCAACCCTTAGATTAATGTGCTTTTCACCAGGATATGAATAAAACCCTAATGCCAGCCTTGTCTGTGAATAAAATACCTATAAACACAGTATATAACACGTTTTTACATAGTTGACCTATTGAACATTTCCACATGTTTTTCATTTACGCGGAATTGTTCTCTCTTACCAGACTCCATTCAAAAAAAATTTTTTTAGACTTGATTTAGATAGAACAGACACCTTAAATATCTTAACAAGCAGAGCTGACCTTTTAGTGGAATTGTTAAAAAAGAGATTGTCTGCAGCTGCTGTGCCCAAGGTGTGCTCCCCTTGGGGGTGTGGGATGGAAAAGGCAGAGGATGTGTGCTCTGCCATGGACAATAGAGGTATTCCAGTAGTTGCTTTCATTCTGTTATATAAAAATGTGCCTCTGCGTAGGGAAGAGTCATACTTAAGCTAATTCTCTCCTTTTAGGTTTTCCTTTTTTTTTTTTTTTTTTAACATTTTAGTCTCTGGGGGGAAAAAAAATCAAGTTGCCTTTTAATGACTTTTTTTGGTTGTCCTTGTTTTTGTTTAGCTGCGAAAGCACTTTCAGTTCTTCAGTATATCTACGTTGGAAAAAAAGCGCAACTTTCCATGCTTGGTCTTGAAAGGAATTGTTTTTGCCATTTCTGAGACAGACAAGCAGAATTCCTATTTAATATTATAAACCCAGGTTAGTTTCTATTATAGTTAATGGGCAAAAATATTTGCAAATATTAGTGCTGCTGTATTTCTTTCGTAGCTCTCAGTGTGTGCCATTGCCCCATCCCAGCTTCTGAAAGCAGCAGCTCTTGCTCTGGTGGCAATCTCTGCTCTAAAGAGTCATTTCGAGGTATGTGTTCATTTCCTTTTGGTAAGGAGACAAACTTGCTCTGGCTCAGAAACCCCAAAGCAGCTTCAACATAGAAAGAAGATGGAGCAGTGATTTAGCCAGATGATGATCTTGGGTTTGGATTTAGTTCCCTCCTTGTTGCAAGGAACTTCACAAGGACAGATGGTTTGAATGTACAACAGGAGATTTTTAAGTACGAGGCAAATCCAATGGATCAGTGACAGATTCAGGGTTCTGTAAACTGTCTCTGTCCTATAGAAAGATATTATTCACAGTCCTTGTGGTATGAAACATGTCTAGAGTTGCTTTAAAAATTCCTTTTTCAGAGAGTAAAATATTTGAATGTAGGTTGTATCTGTTTGAAAATCTTTAATTTGTGGATTAGGATAATCTGCAGAAGCCACACACTGTTTTCCTGAGTGCTCTGGATCCCCCTTATGCATTTATTTATATATTTATTTAACTCAGTAAGAATTCTTATGAGTCAGAGCCAATACTTTCAATCTTTGTGTAGAAATTACTCCATCCACAAAATCCTGAAGAGTCAAAAGGAAAGGGACAATTTAATCTGCCATTGAAACTCAAATATTTCTGTTCACTGGGAAACCTTGTAGATTTGGTTTTTATTTTGAAATGACACCCCCCCAAATGAATCTTCTGTGTGAGAGGGAAAAAGAACAAGGAAGTGAATTGTTTCCAAATTGTAAAATTGGGGATTTGAAGTCAAGGTTCTTCTTGCTGCCTTTGTGCTAGATTGTGAGTTGGAAAGAGAATGGCTCTGTGGGTAAGCAGGAAGGCTCAGCCCCTCTGAACTCTCATTTCTGTCTCTAAAACATGGTCCTGTTGTGGCTGTAACTTCTGCAAAGTCTGGATGAGAAGTAGATCTCTAGAAAGTTTGCCACTGAGTACAAGAGTCTTTGGATCAGCCCTGGGCTTTTAAGTCTGGAACTGTCATGGAAAATAAATCCTGCACTTTAAGGAGCAAGCTCCAGGGTCTCCTAAAAGCAGCGTAAATAGCTCAGGGAGGAGCAGTATAAGAAGTGCAGCTTTCATATGGTAGGTTCTCGCTAGTTTTACATCCCAGGGATACTGCTGGGACTCCCAAATCACTGGTCAACAGGGTAATGATACATGGCAAATTACCTGGGTAATGGCAGGGGGATAAATCACCTCCAGCCAGTGCTGGTTAGCCAAGCAAACGGTGTGCTATGTATTAACTGGAACCAATTCCCCAAAGACAAAATCAAAGGGAAAAGGGACTTGAGAAATTTTTTTGAGCCCAATATGATGATTAGTGGTCATTAGTGGCGATGATTTATCTTTCCTTATGGAAAGGCTAGTGAGTGATTTAGAAAAGCAAATGTGAATGTTTAAGTTTTTACAGAAATTGCTGGAAGGGATCAGATATCTCACAGCAGAGCTTTCACCTTCAAGGCAGATTTTCTGTTTGTCTTCTTCAAACAGGACAAAACAACACGATGGAATAATTTCAGGATGTCCTTGATGACACCCAGGGCTGCAAACCAGACACGATGACTTGGTATTATCATTTTTATGAGAAAGAAAGGAAATAAACTGTGGCTACTCCCAAACCTTTGAAATGTTTTTTTTTTTTGGGGGGGGGGGGTGACGTAAAGTTGAAGCTCAAAGTGGTGTCAGTTTGGTAGGAACTGAAGGTGCTGAATGTGTCATGGGATCTCGGCACAGGAAAGTGCTGTGGCTCGTCCCAGCCAGAGCACAAACCTTTTTTGGAACGAAACCAGAAAGTCAATTAAAGTCCCAGAAAAGTGTTTTATTTTTCATACCTCTATCCAGAGATGTAGGGCTTCTAAATCACATGTGATGCTCTCAGTTAGCTGTGAGAAAAGCGAACGTCGTTTAGGCTGGTGCCAATTACAGTAATAACTTAACTCGTCTCAGAACACTTCAAGGTGTTTTCGTGACAGCAATGAATCATGTGCCAGTAAATTGAGCAGCTCGAGGGAGGTGTTAATGGAAGGTGGGCACCCTGATGAGCGTGGTGGACATCCTGCCTTAGGCAGTGATGAATGAGCCCGTGGTGGTGTTTGTGGAACTTCCTCCGTGCAGCACTGTCGAGTGCTCGAATTATCAGCTCCTTCTGAAGGCACAGGCAGGGCAGAGTGACTTACCCATCTCTGTCACAGGGGTCACATTGGAGCTGCATCAGTTTCAATCTGGGTATGTGAAGACAAGCCTAGAGGCTCCTGCCTTGTTTTACTGCTGGCCTCATGCTGTTGTGGTGTTAGTGGGTGTCAGTGTGGCTGTGCGAGATTTTCACATATTTCAGTGTGAATAATTAGGATGGTGACTCAAAGTCACTTGCAATGATTTTTATGAGACATTCAAAGCCCTCTGTGTTGGAACTGGGGTTTATATTTTTCTCAGAGGAGTTTGCTTTCCTGTAATGTTTCTGACAAAAAAATCCCAAACGTTTACTCTTTTAATGCTGTGATCTGCACTCCTAACTGATCTTTTCTCCTAACTAATCTTTTTTCCTGACTAATCTTTTTAATTTTTTTTTGCAACCTGGATACAATGTGGAAAGATGGAAGCAGATATGATTCATGTAAAGTGCAGCCAAATAATACATGAATTCTGAAAACAAGTAGAGGTTGTCTGACAGAAGGGAAGACTGAAGCAGTCAGGGAGGATTCATTCTAGCAACAGAATACAAAGAACTTGACCTGGTGTTTGATTGAAAGAGCATTTACCCTTTCAGTAGTAATCCCACTGATGACTCTTAAGCTTCACATAGTTTTCAATGTTTAGATGATAGAGAGACTAATGTATCTGGAAATTCTGTTACATTCCTCCTCTTGTGGCAGTGAGTTCTGTAGGCCAGTTATGTTAATGCCATAAGATGAAGTGAGCATCAGTGTTCACAGTAATGAATTTCTACTTGTTGCCTCAGTACTGTCCAAGTGCTGCAGAGGCTTGGGCAGATTTTTATTAAGGATATGGCCAGAATACAGAGTAGTAGCAGCAATTGAATCTTGTTTCCATCTTAGCTGACGTTTTGAAAAGCTTTAAGTGGTTCTTTATTTTTCCTGGGATTTCAGCTTGTTACAGCCAAAGCCGGATTGAAATTCTGTTCTTTAAGCATCTGTAGTTTCTTTCTGTACTGAAAAATAGATTACGTGGGGTTTTCTCTTCTGAGGAGGAATGCTTTGTGTCTGCAGGAACCGCTGAGTCTTACCCGTTTGGCAGACTTTTTGTAGCTGAACTGATTGTCTTACAAAGGTGGTCTTTCTCTCTCCTATGGAATACATAGGGATGATTTTCCTCTCCCAAGGAATTTGCTCCCCTATGGTCCTATTTCTACTTTCAGCCAGCTGTCACTAGTCTGAGAATGACTTCTGTGGCTTCCTGGCTGACTCTTCTTCTCCCTCCTCCTTTGAAGACGCTCTCTTTGCAAAAATGACCAAAAGGCTCACGACTTTCTGGATTGTGCTTCTGACTTTGTTTGGAATCACTGGTGAAATCAAAGGCCCTCTCAACATCATCCTTGCATAAACAAAGAAAAAAACCATTCTTTTCAATGGAATAAGGAGATCAGAAGGCTATTTCATTGTTTGGCCTTACTACAAGTTATGCCAGAAAGTAGAAAGCGGCTCTCTAAAACCCAAAGGGCAGTCTAATGTTCCAAATTGCCCACGAAATCCATTTGGGATTTTTATTTGGAGGCTTACACCGTTCTTAAGTGCATGGTGACTGAGTCAAAGGCAAAAATAAAGGGCATATTTTCTTTATTCTAAAACTTTAATGTGGCTGACCAACGATGTTGAAGCTGCACTCCCAACCTGAAGTGGATCAACTAGCACTTGTAGTACCAGGCTGTGTCTGCTGAAGTTTGCAACAGGAACCAAATGTCTGGTGTTTGGTATTGTTGACTTCTCCAAGAGGACTGATAAATCCCAATTCAAGTCTTTCCTTGTATATAACTGGAAAACAAGGATGATTCTCAGTGTTTGTTTCCCATTCTCCATTTTTCTCTGGTTAGTAAGAACATGCTTTCTACTGCTGTGAAGACTTTTCTTGTAAACAAAGAGAACAAATAGAGCTTCCGTGTAGCCTGGATTGTCTGATCAGACGAGTGCTTAAGATAAAGTCAGCAGGGATTAAGTTTCCTGATGTATCCATTGAATCAGAGAGCCTTCCAGAGGCTCAAAGAAACAGGGGGGTGGGAATAGAAGGCTCTTGTTGAAAAATATATTCTGTATTATGCTATGTTGCACTTTGGGGCTCTTGGCAAACTGAAAGTTAACCCTTAAACAGGACATTTACTACAATTCTCTTTAGCTGCTTTGCTTGCATGATGCTGATGCCATAGTCCTGCTGAAAAAGATTTACACGTCATTGAAACTGGAAGGAAATAATGGTCTAAATAAACATTTTTTGGAGAATATCTCTGATAAGGCAGATGGACAACTTGTTATAATCAACCCACAACAGACCCTTGCCAAGTATTAGGGGGATACAGCCTATATCTGCTGCTAGTGTGGCAGGCTGTAACCAAACTGAGCTGGGAAGACACTGTGAACTGCATGTACTTAGTTCCTATGGCAATGATCAGGATTTTAAATATGCCATAGTACAATATTATTAAGATAATGCAACCCAAACTCTAAAAACAATGAGCGAAATGGAAGGAATACTCTAAAAACATTACCCAAATGAGGTGTGTTATTTTGGAATATAAATTGTGATGTATAGCTCTCCAGCAAGATAAATTCCTTAAAAACCTTTTGTCTTCCATGTCTTCAGTCTCCTTTATAACTTTTGCAATTTGTGAAGAATTAAATGGAAGATTTGTCACGAGAACATCGCTCTGCACTGGAACAACCCAAAAGGAAGTGTTTTAAGAGTTGATATTTATTCACTGACCTAAGCAGAGACGTGATCTTGGCTCTCCTGAGACACAGATGAATGTGTTGGTACCATCAGCTATGCTGATAATTTTGGTCCCATTTATTTTCAGTCTATTCTGTTGGAATTGTTTCATTTTAAATAAAGGCTAAGACCACAGTGAAGGGCTGTGCCACTGAATTCTCTTAGGAAATGGAGGTTTCTGACTTTCCATCCTTGCTTTAGTGAATTTTAATTATCAAAAATGAAGTGGCTGCAGAGGGTGAGTGAGCCAGAGAGTGAGTCCAAAGAGCCAATATCCTGATAGGCAGGGAATGCCCAGAAATAGTGGAATTCAGCACTTGAAATGAAGACTCTCTTTTTCCAAGCGTATCTTCTACGTGGAGGCATCTTTGTAATCCTCTGTTCCCCTTTTTAAAGCTGGAAAATCTGCATTTTCTAGTTTAAAAAGTCTATTGAAAACTTATTGATGAGTTCTAACCTTAATTTGCTCTATAACATAATATTTGGAGTTTTTAGTACGACTTCATTTTGTATCCTTTTTTCTGCTTCTGTGGTTGTTTTCTTTTCCAAGTAGTTTCACAACAACATCTCTAAAATCTTCTGGATTTAGATTTATTAGAAGTGAAACTTTATTCTGCAAGACCAGTAGCTTGTGTAAGGTGGAACACTGTTCTTGCCAACTATAGAACATTTGTTAACAATGTTTATTATCATAATGCTAAAAGTATGTTATTACAAACTTTGTATGAATAATATTTTTGTGCAAGTTACAGCACACAACAAGGTGTGCATTATAAAACAGCCTGTCTTTGGCTGAGTGGCATAAGTGACTTGAAAAGTGGAATTTCTGTATTTATCCACCAAAATATATTCGTTAAAATTTTCCAAAACTAATTTCTTTGCAATGGTGAGAGAGATTAAAAAGGCAGAAGTGATTCTGTATGATCTTGGAAGGGAAAGAACTTCAGGCTGATGACTGGATTGTAATTTATAATCTCTTGCAGTTTTATCTTTCCAAGGTGGCTGTATGTTTTAAGTATATTGTAGTTTCAGGTGGGAACAATACTGCTTTGTGATCTTAAAGGGACTTATCTGCAGTGATGTGTTGAAAAACGTCCGTGCTACACATCCTGGCTTATTTTCAGCTCAGAGTTTTTAAAAAAGCAGACTCCTGATCAATGTTAACTCAGAATGTAGCAAAGAGTCAGCTCATACGTACATTCTGCACTGTGATGAATTCGTCTTTCAGCTGCAGGTAAGAGAAATGAAGAAAAAGAGAAATGAACCAGCGAAATCAGCAACTTTTCCCAATGCCCGTGTCAGTGTGATGTGTGATCAGTGCTGGCTGCTTGGGCTTTAAGCGTGCAGGAAAGTAGGACAGCATGAAACACCATCCTGCGCTAGGAGGGATGTCTGGCATAAGGAAATGGATTACCCTGTGGTTGTGAATTCCTTTCTCCATTATCTGTCAAAGGAGACTATTTTATTCTGTCCAAATGGATGCCTGAGTTTTGCCTAATTACCATTAGGTGAGCTGAACTCTACTCTCCTTCACCTCCCCTTTCCCCCCGCATTTCCCACCTAATGAAGTCAATTGCTAGATCAAACTGAAGGTGGTAACAAGTGAGACATTACTAGTGTTTGTATTATAGTGTTCTCGTCCTTGGAAGGAAATAGTGCCTTTAATAAAACCCCAGAAACTCTCTGCATGTATAAATGAATGGCGTTCTTCTGGAGTCAATGGGCTTGGGCTGGTTGTGTGTGAGCTGAAGGTCTGGCCTGTCTTCTGGAGCTACTGGGGAGGACTTTCATGTTTCCTTTTTACTTTATTGGTGTCTCTAAACCACTCTGCACTGCCATGCATTTTTGTCAGTCACTTTTTAGAACTGGCATTTATTAATTGCTCATGAAGGAAGTAAAGATTTTTCTACCCAGAAATAACCAAATAAAAATACAAAGCAGGTTTTGCCATCCTAGTGCTGGCAGGAAACCAAAATGTTAAAGTCTAGTATATACCTGAAATAAAACTTGACATATGACTACGCAACGTATAGAGTGGATCCTTTCAGTAATTGTGTATAACAGAGGACAAAGCTCTGCTTTCTGTAAAATGGAATTCAATTTCCTGACATCACTCATGTGAAAGGAGAATTTCGCCTCCATCTTCTTAAGCCACCCTGTCATTATTCTTGATAAGTCACTGGTTTTCTTGGTCCGCTGTCATGGTGTGGACTTCAGGCTTGAGGGTGGAATAAAGATGTCTTGCTGAGTGTCAAGAAGTGTAGTAGGTCAGTGCTGCTTCCTCCATCCACATTTCACTGGCATCAGAAAACATGATGGATTGCACTGCAGTGAAACCATCAGGTTCTGAGACAGTCGTTCCTTTTTCTTATTCCTTTAAGAATAAGTTCAAACCACTGGATAAAATTATGTGCCAATTATGTATAAACTTCTCTACCACTAGAATAAAGGAAGCCATAATTCTGTAGGCTTAGGTTTTATTGAGTTCATCTGTTTTCATTTATAAATAGAATGTAAGAGAAAAGGAAATGTGTGCTGGTGGACAGTGAAATAATGCAGCTTCTATACACGTGCAGTGAAAGGAACAAGAAGCTATGGCTGCTTTTTTTGACAGGTTGAAAAAGACTCAGAAAAGGCAAATCTCCTTTAAGAATGTCACTCTTGAATGATGTAGTTGTTAATGTTGATCTTGAATATTATAGTAAATAATCAGCTTGCTGGTTTTTAAGAGCGTATTCAGACTCCTCCTGGAAGGGGGAAATTTGGGAAGAAGACAATTACTTTAACAATTCTTCAGAGAAGGATTTAGACTAAGTCTATAAAACTCCTTATTTGGGACAGAGCTTTTTTTTTAATTGCCTCAGAAATTCCTGGGGATCAAATTTCATTATTTAGAATGTTTAAACTTGTCCTTTTGTGTGGAGCCTTTTAAAATTAAATACAACCGAAAGAGACATTGAGTATGTAGTACACAGGAAAGTACTGAAGCTGGGACACGAAAGCAAGAAATCCAAAAAGTGTAATTGTTAAAATTCTGCTGTTACATCTAGCTTGGATGTTTGCTGTCTATATATAGCAGACTATTTTTTTTATTTTAGATATACAGACTTGTTGATGTTAACTTCTTGAGAATGATAAATATACATACTGTTAAATCTTGCTTCTATTTGCTACTCAACAGTAATCTTGCATGACATCAAAGTCTTAAAAGTAATCCCTGGAATAAATCATAATGAGGGTAGCAACTGGTACAAACAGGAATGAAGTATTTAGTATACCTGTCACTAATGAAGAATTAATTTCTCTAAAGTATATTAATCTAAGTAGGAACATATAGCTTGCTAATTGAATTAATGGTAAATGGATGTACAGGATGAATATGTTCTAAGTATCCTCTTGGATCCCTTTAGTAGTAATTAGGACTGTAAGGACAGCCTTGTGGTATTTTCACTGCATCATTAAAATGAAATGATTAGTTAAATAGTCTTGTACCACAGCCATACCAAAGGGGTAGTGTTGCCTTAAAAAAGGGAGTTTTTCTACTTCAAAGAATTAGGAAATCCATGATCAAAGTATTGCTTTTGTGCATGTGTATAGATACAAGGACATTAATTACAGGGAATCTGGAACAAATAGATTGCTGGTACTAGACACCAAAAGTGAACTAGCATTTGTTTCAAGATAAGGTTCATGTAATCTGTCCCACACCCCCCTCTCCTGCAAATTCCCTGAACACCCTCCCTGAGGGGTGCAGATCTCAGTAAACTGCAGGGAAAGGAGGGTATTGGGAGATGTAGCTAAAAACTGCTGCAATATTAACAAACTTTTATTATGAGAGTGTCTGAGCTCCAGTGAGCATCTCTGAAGATGGAAATTGCCTTCCAGAGCTGGGCTGTGAGGTTGGTTGTGGCTGATTTCAGTCTGAGCTATGGACATCACCTTGGTGGCAGCAAGTGCTGCATTTTGGAGCTGGGTGGTGCAGAATGAGTGCGAAGTATCCAGTCTCACTCTTGATTTTGCCCCAAAATCTTACATCTCACAACAGTTCCTCAACAGTGTTTTGGTTTTTTTCTGAATCCAAACAAAAACTTAAATCGTATCCCTGGACTTTGTGATTTATTTTTCTTTTTATGATACTGCTATTACATTGCAATGTAAGACTTAAATCAGCATAAGAAGCAGTAAAACTTCTCTGAAATCAGCTGGGGAGAAGGCAGAAGCTGTTTCAAGCCAAAACACAGATATATTTTGCCACTTAGCATTAACTCTAATATATGTTGACTCAAGAGCCTTCTTGAATATTGTTTACCTGCCTAAGTAAGTAAATGAATGTGACTTCAGCACAGAGAGCTTTCCTCCAGCGCTGGTGGCAGCACCAGTGACAATGTGGTGGTACAAACCAGCAGTCCCAAAGAGCACAGAGAGCCCTTGGCAGGCTTGTAGCTTGTCCTTGGGGCCACATCTCCACAGAGGTGCCCATCAGAGCTCCTTCCCTCTCTCTGTGGAAATCTGTGGAAGGCAGACTGAGCCTCTGGGGAAGTGTGTGGCACACAACTGTGAAAACTGAGCCTCAGAAGAGAGCACAGGGCGAGCCAAAGCTGGAGGGAAAGGCAAATAACTTTGTTAGTGAGAAGTCAGTTCAAAGAAACATGCAACTTTCTCATCATCTTCTCTTTGTAGCAGAAATACCCTAAGGATGCTAAATTTTGGCTTCCTGCTCAGGCCAAAAAGTAAGCAGTGTTACTCAGGCAAACCTCACAAAGGAAGTGTCCAATAAAAATGCATGACTTCCTTGGATTGCCTTTCACTGCCTTAGCACGGATTTCGATGACCTAACACACATGAGCAGTATAGATCTCTCTGCTCCTCTGTAGTGTTCAAAATCATTCTTGTCATAAAGTACATGGACCTGCCCTGAACCCCAAGGACTGACAGCAGGAGTCTGCTCAGAGTTAGGGCTGCCACAGTTATTGCTCCTTTTCCCTACCTCGTGGCCAGCAGGTGGGACATAAGGAAATACAGGAGTCATTATCCATGGCATTGAGCACCTGAGAGCTCCGTTGCAAAGGTGAGCCATCTGTTTACTACAGAAAATAATTTTTAATGATTGGTTTTCAGCACCAGAGCACCAATGAACAGCTTTTAAAAGGTCAGATGGCTGCCTGTATTTCACTGCCATGGGAAATCCATCAGGCAATAATTTAACCTGCATGCCCCTGCGTATACATATGCAAGTTCCATATTGTATTACACATCTGTCATCTACTTTTTATTTCCCCAAACACTCTTTTTTTGACTCATAAACTGTGTTTTCTTTAAAACTGTGGCCTGGCTAATTCTCTGTGGAGACAGAGGAAAGGAAAAAGATTGGAGTGAATTGTTTCCAGAGTGCTTGTATGTAGAGGGATGCTTAAGGAAGTGAGAGTGAATTTATTTAAGATTGAGCAATAAAGCACATGAACCAAAATTGGATGTGCTTGTGAAGGGTCTCATTCTGGGATTAAGATGATGGGAGATAGTGCCACCAGGGTGCTAAAAATACTCCCCTCTCAAGGTGTGGGAAATGTTATTTAATGCATTTGCCTTCGGACCTTTTTGCTCAATCACTTTAACCTCCCTGAGCGAGCCCAGGTGCTCGTGGCTAATCCAGTCAGAGGATCTCTGCCTCACTTCTGTGGCAGGAACATGAGGTTTCCTTGAGGCTTAATTTCATCATGTGAACACAACAGGAAGATTTGGTTGGGAAAAAAAACCCAACTTTTACTCCAGAAGTGAAAGTGGCAATGTGAAACCAGTTGCACTCCTCCCATGGCCATCGTGTGTTAAATACACCTTAGGCTGCTTCAGTCTCAGCACCGTTCTCACTGTGCATTGGGAAACTGCTGGGAGAGGGTTTGTCCCTTACTAAATGAAGTGTCACCCATGAGAAGCTGTCCTGGGAAACCTTCCAGGGAACTTACAAATGTAAAATGGCGTGATTTGTTTCAGATACCACTGAATCAGTAATCAGTGCTCTAGGAGAATGGGGCTGCTCTAATGTGAGCATGCATCTTTAAAGGTTGAATTACTGGTTTTTTTAATAAGTTTTTACTGTGCTATCCCATTCTTAGTTAGTGGAAAAACAGTTCTGCAAAAATATGTGTGATTTTCTGCTGTATGTTTTGAAGCAGAAGTGGTAAGGCTGGAGATAAAACATAAAAATGATAGTTGTTTTTTAAATTTGGCGTATATAACAATTCAATTAAAAGACTTTGTCTTGGTGAAGTTGTTCCTTCATTCATCATAACTTTTATATTCCTAATTTAGAGCAGTCAAAATTCTATGAAAGCCTAACTCCTTAATAGAGTTTTTGGAAAATGGGAAAATTGGAAAATAGAAAAACTGGAAATAAAGAATAGATACATTAGGACACCATATATTTGGAGTTTTTTCTGTTCATGTCCTACTTTCTCAGCTGTTTTTTAAACAGCATTTCTAAAATTTTATCCTGAAGTTCACATTCAAGTCTATTTATCAAACTCTGGAGTTTAGTAACAAATTTGATTCGACTGACCCAGACAAAACGTGACACCAGCCTGCTGGGGGAAGCGTTTCAGAACGTGCAGCTCACTCTGTCTCTGTGCGTGTCATGAGAAACCCGGAGCAGACTGCACAGCGCTGTCATTTTGCAGTGCCCAGACAAGGTGATGTTATCACAGTGTGATTATCCGTACTGTCAGGACTGCAGATCTCAACAGTGCCTGTGTTTGCCCCCGACAGACTGGAAGGGGCACTGTATTTACGAAAGCATCTTCGGTATTTTCAAGATGGCTGGAGTTCATGTCAGACAGACCATTTAAGTTCATGTGCTGTTTAATAATATTGATGATTTCTTTTGTTGATGTTCTTGGACAAGTTTACTTTTTTAGCAGATAAATTACGTGTTCTAAACAGGCATCAGAAAACGGTATTTCTGGTGTTTTTATCACCAAATACTGGATAAATGTTGGATACATTTGGTCACTTTCAGTTTTTCTCCCATTGTTTCTAAAGTAAACATTATTTAGCATACATAATTTGCTGATCCTAGAAGAATTTCTAGGCATTTTGAGGTTTGATTAAAATATCTGGATCTGCAGAAATTTTTCCTGTTGTGTTCATGTAGTTGTTATCAAAATGAATCCATTTGAAGAGAATTCTTTCCTTGCTTTGCAGCAGCAAAGGGACAAACCTCAGTACACTTCCCCAAAGCCACAGCAGCTCAAGTTAATAGCATTCACTCCATCCATTATGTTTCCACTTAATATTTCTGCCTTGTCCTTTACATCCTTCTCCACTTTCTGTGTGTAATGTTCATTCTTGTCTAAGTGCAGGAAGGGCCAATTATTGTTATAGGATTTCAGAGAGGTGACATTGTATCTGTAGGTATATTAGGCCTTTAGGAAATACCACAGAGACATGGTTGATGGCTTGCCTGCTCTGACATTTCCTTCTCCCAGGTTACAGACAGCCTGGCCACGTTTACTTATGCCTGTGATGTTTGGGAAGCTTCCTTCCTTAGCCCAGGTATGACTAATGATCTGCACAGATACTGCACACGGGTCTGTTGAATGCAGGATTGCAAGAGAGCTGGGCCTGTGTCCTCTGCTCAAATAATAAAATATAATTAAACTCATGTAAGGACTTAGCCACACAGGTGCTTATGGAGTCATTAGGACTAGTGCTTTTGCAAACTGTTTCGATTTGTAAACTGCAATCCTGTTTCCAAGAGAGCTGCAGAACTGGGATGAAATTTGTTTTTTCAAGGCCTTTAGTAGACCATTGATTACAAATTAAAGATGCTTATTTTGGGGGTTTATTAATTGTCATTTCTATGTGACAATTAATAAAATTCCCAGAGCAGTCTTCATCTGTAAACCTCAAACTTTTTATCTTATTTTCCCCTTTATGCCCGTTCTGACATTTCCTGGACTGTTCTGGTCTTCTCTTCCTTGTGGCTTCCTCTCCATCATCTCTCCTGGTTAAAAATTACACAAATTTCTTTTCCTAAGATGATTTTTATCTGTGTCTCTCTGACCATCTTTGTTACTCAGTCTCTTACCACATCACATTCAGTCTCTCTACAATCTAATTTTCAAAATAAGGTATTATCCTGCAATAAGGTGGGCTTTATTCACAAGATGTTTTAAGCTTATTATATTTTTATGAATATGTGTTCTCTGAAGTCTATACAGATAACCCTTTTTTAACCTCTAAATATAGTACAAGGGTAACACAGAGCATTTCATCCAGGGTACAAGTAATACAGTAACAAAAATGCCTGTGTTACAAGGTTTGAGTTCAAATGTTCAAGGGTAGAATTGGCTGTAATGGTATATCTGTGAAAAAAATAAGCCTGTGGTGAAGTTGGAACCCCAGTGCCAAAGCACAACATATAATTGGGCCTAATTTTTTCCATATGTATCAACAAAAACAGTCTTTGCTTCCATGAGAGATGAAAGCTTCCCTTTCTGTCATATTTTTATTTTGTATATAATTCCTAACTCTTTATAATTTCATAGGCTTTTTAAAAAAACATGCCTAGATTTAGGGAGAGATGAGCTGTCACCCTGGATTTGAGTTTATATTTCTAATAGAAAAGCCTTTTTTGGTGGGGAAGGAAAAACACGACTATTTCCCCTCCCCTGCCAAAAGGGCTACTATGTTCAAATCCTTGTACAGTGCCTGTGAGCTATCCAAGTTGGCGTGGAACAATCCATTTGTGAATTGATTTAAATACCTCATTTAAAATAAATAATCTAGTGGAATTAGTGTCATAAATCTTCATAGAATAAGCTTGCTATTTATATAAGATCGAAGAAGTGTTAAATACATTTCTGTTCTGTCCACAATGTATGGCGGTGTTTCTCCCTCCCTTCAATTCTATGCCAAGTCCCAAATAAAGGATGCGTATTTTCTTATGCATTTGTTCTGCTGTATAATGTGCTATCACTCCAAATAATCTTTCTTCCTCCTGTCTAAGTGCAGCTGAGATATCAATGAATTCTGAGGAAGACTGATAGTCTAAATTACATTTCACCTATATTATGTCGTATTATTTTACAGGGAGTAAATTCACTGTTATCAGGGTTGTTGAAATATTCTCTGCATTGTATTTTCCCTCCTCTGGGAAGTTCCACACCCAGGCAGTGCTGCACTCTCTGATTCAATGTAAGGGCAGTCAAACTGCCAGGCACAATGTCCCCAAAGCCTCCCGCAGGTGCCATTGATGCCATGGCTGCTGGATCCAAGGCCAGCCTGCTTTCCCTGTTTGTGCAGAGACTCCCAAGGGTTTCCCTGTTCTCAGAGCGTGGTTAGTCAGGGCTCTGCCTGCTCCTTAAACAGCCTTTTTGTGTGTCTTCTGAGGAAATTTAAAAAAAAAAGGTAGGCTTCATGGAAATGTCTTGCAGGATGCCAGAGGTACCTTGTTGCTTTATTAGCTCACCTCACTTCAACTCTGGTTACATCCACAATTTGGTTTGTAATTTATCCCTTCCCTAACTGATTCTGTGGAAGTCAAGGGGTTGTTTTTATTCCCAGCCCTTACATTTCTACAGAGTTTAAAACATTTAGCTCTAGACGTGGTTGTTTTGCTAGGGGTAGAGCTGAGAGTTGCACTGGCAGTGGGAGATGTCACTGAAGTGACCTTTTAGTCCCCGATATTGATGGCTGTTCAGAACTTGGGTGTGGATGCGAGTCAGAGCCATCTTCAAAGTTATTCCCCATGGGCTCTATGTGTCCTGTAAAGATAATGTACATAGTGCAGAACACCTTTCCCAAATGACTTTTTATGTTAATTTTCTGTTTGTTAGGGAAAAAAAGAAAAAGTAGTCACTGAAGAAAGAGGAAGGAGCATTTTCCCTCTTCTAATGCAGCTAGAAAATATCTAGCTAAAATCAAGGGGGGCATGTCTTGGTTACAGTAACCTGTTTCCATGGATCCTCCTGATGTATTTTGGTAGAAACTGTCTTACACATATTTGCTACTGGTTTAAGAGACTCCAGGAAAAGCAGCCAGCTCAGAAGAATGAAGGACAGAAAATGTTGCTGCCTTGTTCTCCTTTCAGGTCAGCCAGAGAAACCTTCTCTCGGACAATAGGTGACCGCAAATACCGGGGCTCTCCTGTAGCAGCACAAATCCTTTTGGGTTTCCTCCAAGGGTTTTCTTTGAGTCTTGGTGCAGGTCAGCCACCTCAGAAACAGGAGCTGCTGCTTATGGTGGTCACAGCCTCCAGGTAGAAGCCTTCTTTCTTCAGTAGTCTGCTCCTGGCGCTGGAGTCACTTGGTTTTGCTCAAGCCTCAGACTGGTTTGGCTTACCTTAGCTGCATCCATTGTCCGTATGTGCCAAGCAGACCTCTGAAATCCCCAGGTCATGGCCCTTGCCTCCAAGCACTGGGCCATCAGCAGTGAGGGGATTTGGATCACAGACACTGCTTTTAGAACGTCTCCTAAAAACCCTCAGCTCGTCCTTCTGACAGCTAATAACCATGTTCCTGCCCCTCAGTTGTCAGATGAACTGTGCTGCAGAGCTGATGCACCTCCCCTGTCTCTTCCTTTCCTGCCAGTCACCGGTGTCCTTTGCCTCTGTTAATTGCTGTCTCCTGCTGGAATCACCTACACTCGTTCCTCTCATTTCAGAGCTCTCAAACAGCCCTTTCAAACCTTCCACTGTGCTCGTGCTTTTCCTGTGGCAGTTCCTCTCTAGCTTGTCTTCCTATCTTGGCCGTGTGTTTTTATTCCAGTCTCTGAGTCTCCTCTTCATAAACCCCATAATTTTGGACTCCTTCTGCCTTCTCAAACAGGATTTCTGAAGCCAAAATTTTAGGAATGTAATTCTGGCCCTACTCGAGTCAACTGGCTGAGGATTTTGCCATCTATCTCTCTGTGTTGTTTTTTCCCATGTGCTTGGGCACTATTTGCATATATAATTGTTACATATGGATCTGTCTCATACAAGAAAAATAAGCTGAACTTACTCCAGTCTCTGTAGAGTCAGATGATTGATACATGACCAGTATAGACTAACAAAAAGAACATTCTCCAATGCGCATATTGCTTTGATTACCGAGGTTTTTAGAACGTCCAAATGCTGTACAAAATGAATAACAAACATCAGATGTTTGAAAAGTTAACTCAATAGAAGTCAAGGACATAACGCTTAGTAGCAACTTGCTTACAAAGGGCTCATATTTTTCTATTAATGGAAAATGACACAAAGATGCCCTTAGGCCAGCTCAGTATTTGTATTAGTAAGTGACCAAAACTGTGTGTCAAGGCACTCACACACATACTAATCACTTGCATTTGTAACTGCTTCCTCCGTCTTCCTGGCAAAGTATCTGCACTAGGAAATTGTGACTAATGGTAAGGAGAAAGAACATTGAAACACTTATCTTAACAGGCACTTTATCGGTACGATCTTTATAGGTGCCAAGGAAAAAATAAAATAGAGTTTGATTAACCTAAATAAGATAGAGTGTGAATGAAGCAGGCAGGTCCTTTGAAATGTAGGTGAAAGTCACCAAAACAGCTCCTACAGAGTTTGCTTTTATTACTTATTATTTTTTATTGCATTTATTAGGAGCATGAACAGTGTACGTACTCATTCCTTCAACACAGAATCAGTTTTGTGCACATACAGGCATGAAAGAAAGGCAAGTCTGCAGCGTTCATCTGTTTTGATTTTTGGATATTTTTACTCCTTTTAAAATCTAATGTTTCTGGATAAAATTTACATCCTTTGTTCCCTTGTTTAAAAATAGGGGGGGGGGTGTTTTTGTTTTGAATAATTAGTTGTGGCGTCTGATTGTATAAGAATTGCTCTATTGTTTGGACAGTATGACAGCCTCTTGTGTTTTAAGGATTTTTTTTTTTCAGGCAAATGGCTTTCGAGAATGGCAGCATTTCAAGATTATGAAACTGCTGCTGATGGTAATGGTTCTGTGATAATTAAACTGTCCACAGTCTTTTTTTTTTTTTTTTGAAACTGAGACAGGGGTAGTTGTGATTTCATCAAAGGCTTTGTTTGAGCTCTGGCAGCTGGCAAGGCAGAGCCCTCTGCTAGCAGACTAAGTACCATCCTGAGGAGTTTTCACTATGCATTTCCTTCATCAGCAGCATATTCATCACATTTCATCTTTGCCCATCTTGTAAGAAGGCTAGTCGACTTCTTGGTGTTCTTTGTTGACAGAATAGCCAATTTGTCCTCTTAATAGTAATGTATTAAAATGGCTTGTGGAGGCTCCTTAAGCTGAAGGTAAAGGAGCACATTCCCCTTGTAAGTTTTGCTCTTTGCGTGAGCACTTGTGTAAGAAAGCACAGCAACCTAAACGTGCCCTGATATTGAAAGGAGTACTGAAATTATAAAATACATTGCATTCCTGCATGAAAAATGAAAAGGAGTTTCTTATCTTGACTGCAAAAGCCTTGTCTCTGTTTTCATGCCATTGTGTCGTTCTCTCTAATGCTTTAGGACTGGTCAAGAGTTTCCAGTCAAGGGCAACCACAGGTTCTTGTGAGCAATGCTGAGGAGTTTGCACAACTGCTTTTGTATGAATGGCTGTGCCATGTAGGCAAGAGACTCTCTGCTGTTTCTGCAAAAGCATTCCTGTAAATTGGGCCCCTGGGGATTCCTTGGAGCAGGGCTATATAGCCTGGCACATCAGCTGTGTTCACATCAGTGGTGACATATTGAGGCAGTGCATTTATTTACTGCTCAGTTGGTGCCCTCACTTACATGAATAATTTTGGGCTTCTGGGCACTCAGAACCTCATGGGATCAGGTCCTGCTACTGAGCGTATTGCTCAGCTCTTATTCTGTCCCTTTTTATATGATTTTTCATTCAGCACTGTCTATTAACACAGACTAATTAGATCTGGATTTAAGATGGAGAGCCAATAGACAGAAGGTGAAATTCAATTTAAAACTTACTGATGGTGTGATGCTTGTGACACGTTTGATAATGGAGGTAACTGGTGGACTGTGCCTGGTTCTTGTTGCAGTAAATTTATCATTAGGTAGCTGTTTTGTCTCTGTTGACTTGGGTGTGTTATGCTTGAGATGGGGTGCTGTTGTGTGTGTACATCACTACTACTGCCCACTCTTGGGTTTGGAAAGAGGTGGCCCTTCTTCCCTAGCAGAGAAATCAGAGTGCTGAGAGCTAGATCCAAGGGGAAGGCTGGAAGATCAGAGATGTGTTAAGGAAAGATGTAATTGTAAATCTGGGTAAATCCCCCTTTCATGAAGAAAAAGTTAAAAGGAAGACAGGATTTGTAGCATGAGAAATATTTTGAAGAAACTGAATGAAAGGTGAAATGGTTAAGGAAGATGAAGGGGATTCCCAGAGAACAGGGTGATTCAGAGTTTGGGTAATGGGAATGTGGGAGCAAACACACAGCAGAGCTTAATCGGTCAGTTGTAAGATACTAAAAACTAAGAGGTTGAAAAACAAAGTAGGAAGTCGACAAATACTGCCAAACAATGAGTGGACAAAAGGTCTGTAAGGCTCTTTGAGATAAAAGCCTGAAGTGTTTGCAGGTCCAGCACTAGACAGGCAGTACATATTTCTTGTTAGTTCTCTCAACACAGTAGCTTGTGGCCCTTTGCAGAAGTGCTTTATTGTGGAGTTACAGGGGATGACTGAGCTGGTCTAGGAGCACTCCTTGCTGGAAAGAGTTCTCCTTTCTCTCTCCTGCTCCTGCCCCTTAGCTCTGGAGCCTACCCCCTGCCTTGCCCATGTGCTAGCCCTTTGTTCACGAAACCATCAGAGAATAAAGGTCTGTGTGGTTTTTGTCACTTTAGCTTTCCTTGCTGTCTTGTGATGATTCAGCTGTGGAGTGTGGTGGGCCTTAGCACCAGCACAGGGCAGAAATGGGAACAAGCAGCTGGAGTAAGAGCCCATTCTGTGTTAGTGACTCCTTTGAGCAGCCACCTGCCTGCCCCTGCACCGTGGCTGCAGTTTTACAATTACCCGAATCCTTTAAGTTCCAGCTCCTGCTGAAAGGAGCGAGAGCTGCGCCTGCTCCTCAGCCTTGTGCTTTCTCTGCCTTGTGGTGACACCACAGCTCATGGTGGGATGGTCAGCTGAGCTGAGACAAAAGAAAAGAGGTCTGTTTTCAGCTGTGTCTGCTGCCTGGTTTGTCTGTGTGTGAGCCCTGTTCACAGGGACCCAAGAGGAGGGAGGGGGAGGAAGGGTGGACCTCCATTCTGGGCTGCAGCCCATGCTTAGATGAGCTTCAGCCAAGGGTGAAACCATGCCCATAGGCTTTTCTGGTCCCCACTGCACTGGATTCTGGATCTGTAATGTGGGTATAGTCTTACTTGCCCAGAGGGAAAAGAGTTGTAAATAAAGAGGCAGTTCACGGTGATACGGTAAAACTTAAAGTATTAAGTTCTTCAAGCTTTTTGGATAGAAGGCGTTGTATAAATACTGTTTGTATTAAACTGCAAAAATAACTGTTTAAAATTTCTGGAATAGCTGCGGGAAATAATTTTAGGTCTGTGTAAGGAATGCATGTTATTTTAAAAGAGGGAAAAACACCAAGAGAGAAAACTTAAAGCAGAGCAAAGGACAGCTAAAATAATGCAGAACTACAGGCACTTCAGGTAAGCCAGATAACTAGATCTGAGTTCTCTAGGAGAGAAGGGGATCTTATTGAATTAAGAAGGATTCCACGTAAAAATGTGTGTCACTTTCAAGGGAATTAAAAGAGTGAGTTTTTAAGATTTTTTGGACTCGAGTCTGGGGCAGAAAACAAGGAAATACAGACAAGACTTGAAGTGCCATGTGTGAAAGGAACTGAGGAGGAATTGCTGGTCTACAAAGACGGTTATTAATGTTGTAGAGCTTCCAGAGAGAAGGCAACAGAGCAGCAACTAATACAGTTTTCAGAAAAGAGATGGTTAAGTATTTGAAAGAAAATATGGGATGTTGGATCAAGGGTTGGACTTGATGATCTCAGAGTTATCTTCCAACCCAGCTGACTCTGTGATTCTTAAATGGGGGAAATGTCCTAGGTGGGTTCTTGTCTTCTCTGAATGAATGGAAATGTGTCTATGAATGGGCTTCCTGGTCCATGGCAGGCAACACAGGAAACAAAAAATGGGCCAAGCTCTGGTAGGGCCACTTCACCATGGAAGCTGTGGCATGTATTTTGAAGTGTGTACCATGGTGCAGTCACCACATCTAATTTTATGGAAGTGTTTAAATAGAACACTCTGTAGTTTGATCAGTCTCTAGGCTGGTGGGGGTTTATTTGCCTGCTGAGTTGCACTGTCATATTTGGGCAACATTCTATGCCTCATGCTCTCTTGCTCCGTGTTGGTATTTTTGTGCTCTTTCAAATAGAGTGTTCTATGTGGTTTCAGTCAAACTGAGCATATATTTTCATACACAGATGGCAATTATAGTGAATATATATAGGGCAGAGATTGGGACTTCCTTCCTTGTGGCCACAGCCTTCTCTGTTCCTGTATAGTTACCCCACAGCATGAAAGCAGTCATAGGCAGGCATGCATACTCAAGGTTAAAAATGATTTTTCATAGTCGTGTTATACCACCTGTAATGAGATGCCAAACCCCCAGAGAGCACTGAATCAATAAAAATTCCTCCTGCTCTTCACAGAATAAAGTGATACTGAAGTGGAGCAGCCACACCGTGCTCCGTACCCACATCCCTCAGTGCTCTTGCAGGTGGCAGAGTTTCAGCATTCTTCCCCTCATTGCCAGACTGCAAGGGAAATAAATGGTGCTGGGCAAATCTCAGAAAAATTAAAAAGCTCAGTTTCTGCACTTTTCTGTTTAGGACATTTATTCATATTGTTTTGACTTGGAAATTAATATGGGAATTTCATGAGAACAAGCATTTCCATGAGTTTTCTGGGATTTAATTACCTTCTGTTTGAATATGTTTTATGTGTTGTGACATGATTTTAATAATGCTCTGTGTTTATGCTTTTTATAAGTGCATTTCTTATGTAGTCTTCAGCTCTGTGCCATGGAAATGGCTGTCCTCTGTTTGCATGGTAACAGAGTACTCTGCTTATAATCTTTTTAACTTTTTAAAGAAAGAAGACCCTCTGAAGTGTCCTAGTTTTGACATAGGAAAAAGTGTAGCATTCCAAAGGCAGTCACAGAGACTGAAGAGAAACCCCCATCTGTCCAAGCTGTTGTTTCTCCTGTCTGTGGAATCAAGATGATTATGGTAGTTATGGCTGTATTTTCCTTTCAGCATGTTGTTGTTCCTCTGTACAGTCAGAGACTGGAGCTAACTCTGCAGTCACAGTTGATTGCTAATTCCACAACTGTAGATTCACTGGAAATGCAAGAGCTGGTTCTTTTTTATCCAGTAAAGTTCCCTGCTCACAGGTAAAAGATGGCTCTGATCTTCAGCAGTGGTGCAGTTTGAAATGTTGAGTGCACCTTGTTAAGCTGAGGCTGGAAACGACTGAGGCATTAGTATGCTTTGTCTCGTGTAGTTCTAAAATGGTTATTTAAATTAAAAGCAAAGGTCTTAAAAATGAAAACAAAATTGAAAAAATAGGTTACTCAAAATGGCAAAAAACTTTTGAGGGAAGATTTATGTAGGTTTTCAGTTTATCCAAACTGCTTCTCCCATCCTTAGAAACACTAACAGTACTTTGGATTTCTGTAGCGCCTTTCATCTGAGAACCTCAAAGCACTTTGCGGGCATTAATTTAATTAAGTTTCACAGCACTCCTGTAAGCTCAGTAATGTTGAAATAAGATCACTTCACCCAGCACTGAAAGGGAGCCACCCCTGGGGTGGAATGCAGTAAGTGTTCAGTAGAACATGGCACAAACTAGAAAACATGGCTGGGCTGGGGAAGGGGGTAAAGGGGCTCATGCCAGTGGTGCTTAGTTCTTGCTTTGGGAACCCATTGATAGGCCAGCAACACACTGGTTATTGAAAGCAGATGGACTTTCTTTCCTACTGTCTGCAATGATGACATTATCTTGAGATAAAGAGAAATTGGTGTAATAACTCTTACTTTCTGTTTCCGGCCTTTCCATCCTATTTTGTATCTTGCTTGTATATGTTTTACTAACCCACCAAGGAGCTGGGTGTACTCACTGAAAAAATACCACCAAAACGAGTCTTTTGGTTTTAACCTCCTTCGTATGCATTTATGCTTTGAAATTGCCCTCTACTTTTTAACATGACACTGGAAATCTCCTGTCTTCTAAGTAAGTAGTATAGAGGGAATATAATGAGAAATTCTCTTCTGTCATAACGAAGGGGCAGGTGGTTCCCATTATAAGCTCAGCTGGAGCTTCCTTCCATGCCAGCAGCTTCCCACAAGTGAGTGCAGTACTCATCTGTGCCCTTTCTGGTGGGGAGTGTGGAGAGGAAGTGGAGCAGAGCTCTGACAGATAGAGGATTACTCAAATGGCTTCTGTCACAGTGTGGGGATTAGGTTCGGTGATGAATCCATTTGTGCTGTGGATCCTGTTTGTACTTGTGACGCTCGTGAATGGGGACGTTCTGCTGGCAGGAATTTGGCACCTGAGGAGCAGGAGTTGGAGATGTAGCCATTTTGGTATTGCCTGTCTCTCACCTGCCAGAACAATGGGGCCTTTTACAAACACAAGTGTTGTCCCTACCTGTGCTGTCTCCCCCGGGGCCTGCTGTGGGAGGGAAGGGTATGTGACTGGAAGTCTTTTCAGAGTTTGACTTGGGGGAAAAACCACAGTTATCCCGATGTGACCACTTACCCAGAGGGACAAATTCCTACTTGAGGTAGGAAATTGGTGCTGGGAGGTGATAGACTTAGCAAGACACTTAGAGAAACTGCTGGAAAATGGAGAGGGGAGATGCTGGTCATAGTCCGCAGAGAAGAGGGAGGAGATAGATTCAAAGAGCAAATTTTAAGCTAAAGACAAGGTGCTTCATGGTAGCATTTCTGGAATAGAAGAGAGGTGAATGAGGCATGAGATGATATGGTAGAGACATAGGAAAGCGTGAACGGTGTGGAGTCAGGAGAGACAGAATCATAGAGTGGTTTGGGCTGGAAGGAGCCTGTAGAGATTGTCTAGTCCGACCCTCTGCAATAATGAGCAATATCTTCAACCAGATCTGTTTGCTGAGAGCCCTGTCCAACCTGACCTCAAATGTTTCCAGGTATCCACAGCCTCTTAAGTTGTTCAGTGGTTCTCAAAATACTAAACTTAGGGCCACTGAGTGAAATATCAGGCAGCAGGTTGCAAAAAAAATAAAGGGAATGCCCTTCTACATGGCATATAAATTGTGGGACACATTCCTGCAGGATGTTGTGGAAACCCAAAGTACAAGAGGATTAGATGAACTTATGAAAAAATGTCAGTTGAAAGTTTACCACCATTCCTGTGATTTTATTTAATTACTCTTTGAAAGATTTTATTTTTTTTTACTTAAAGGCGAAGAAAGGTTTGGTTTTAGGCAGAAACAAAAGGCATAGAAGGAAATGGGAATCAGGAGTCACCCATTTTTTCTAAAAGACTGAAATGATGGTATTCCCTTTTGCTTGATGGGCAAGTTGTACTTATAAGCAACCATGCTATGTGAGCAACTTTAAACAGGTATGTGGAATATAGATTTTACTTTTAGCCTGACAGGTAATTGTGTAGGAAGAACTAATTCCAAAGTTAATTAAAAGTGGATAAATTGAAATGACAAGATATGAGCTACGCATAAAATGTTACATTGGAGGGGTTTATTTAAAAATTTGCTAGAAAGAAATAGGAATTCCAGCTTTTCAGTTCAGCAGGTGTCTTCTAAGGTTAACCAGAAGATGAAAAAACCTGGTTCTATCCACAGTGCATCATTAAGAAGAAAATATTGATCTTGTTCTTTGTGTGTTTTATTTTGGAGCCATTTTTATTCCTGTGTATACATTCATATTGAAGGAAATCAGCAGAATTATAGCTTCAAACTTCAGGAATTTTTTCCAGCCTAGTTTTCTTCACATTGCAGAAATAGCTGGCCTCTGTGTCCCTGGTTTCTGATGAACTTCCAGATCATTTACACAGCCGTTCTTAAATTTGGTTTTCTATTTCAGTGATGGAACAAATCTTTGTAATTATCTGAAAGAGTCCAGCAGATGCTTCAAACCAGAAATATTGGCTTAGATGGCAACCACACTGACCTGTGGCTTAGGTACTCGAGAATGTATTGCCTCATCTCCTTGCCTCTCTGGTCACAAACTGCAAACTGTGCAATATTCCTGTAGTTCCTTGGGGGAGATTGTTTATTTTTGTTTTTGCAAATCAAATATAAACCAGGTGGCGCAAGACTAAATAGCCAAACTGTAGTCAGGAAGTGGTTAGAAACAAAGCAACAGTAGCCTGTTGATTCTCAGCCAGATGACCCGAGCAGGGGACCCGGTCCCAGTCTCTCTGTATATCTAGATGGGTAAGTCTTGGACTCTAGCAATAGCTGCCTTCTGCAGAGCAGCTGCCAGCAGTAGCTTTAGGGCTCGAGGCCATGGTAAAAGAGGATGAAGATGTAACCGTGTTCCTGGTATTGCTCTTGGTTTGTGGATGAACATGGGCAGATGGCAGTTTTCTGCCATGCTATGTTTGCACTACGAATTCTGTTAGCTCAGCTCCGCCGGTGTCCCACAGAGCGCTTGCATCGCTCTGTTCCTGTCTGCCATTTGGGCTTGCAAGCCTGGTGGTTCCACCACCAACCACAGCCTTTGGTCAGAGGTGACGGCAAACCATCCCTGGGTCAGAAACAGCACAAAATTGTGGTCTTCCCTTTCCCTCTTCTGCTACTGCTGCAACTCGGTGCAGCTGTGTTCCCGTAATACTTGTTTTCCTACCTCCTGTGCTCAAATGGTATTTTTAGGACACTGAGCAAATGTACAGTTTGTATTCATCTCTCTACACGTTGCTCCTCTGAGCCTCATAATTTCTTCTACATTGATAAAGTGTGACTCTTTCTTAACAAAAAGCTTGTACTGTGTTATGGTGCTGAAGGTGAGGGCTTTTGGGCAAATATGTCTGCCAGTGCCATCTGCTGAAGAAAACATCAGTGTCCTTCCTAGTCAGCAGGGACCCTTCTGCTGTGAAGTTTCCATGTGCAGAGTAGCAAATTTGGTTTAACAGAAGTGCTATTATTTTCTAAAGAAAATTATCTTGCAGTAGAATGACTTCTTAAAGCAAAGCTTTTTGCCTAAGTCAAGTCATCTGGCTTTCAAACATTGAACAAAAGAGAGGAGTCCACCAGACTGTTACATATCCCGTGGAGAAAATTCTGCTGAAACTGCAAAAGCACACTGTAGTGAGTGTCATTTCTGTCTCCTTCATTCCATAAGTGCTCCCTGACAAATGGGGGAACTTCATGTTGGGCAGGGTTTGCTCAAATATGTGCTTTACCTAGACTTAATCCTTCCACTACAGGCAGATTGAACTCGCTATCCAAGCAATGACAATTCCAGTAGACAATGTGTGTTATATTCAAGATTGCTATCTCAGAGTTTGTATGTCACTAGACATGAGATTAAGTGCTCTGTAATGTGCATATTACAGCTATTTTTTTTTTTTGCTTCCTCTTGTGTTTTGTTTGATGTAAAGTAGAGATGAACAAAAGCAGATAACAATTTTAGAGCCAATGTATTGCACGTGGACGTGGCTGGAAGCAGAAGCAAGAAAAGTTGGACCTAGAAATAAAGGGAAATTTTGGGCAGAGAGAAATAACTTCCTTACAGATGTGATTCATTCTTCACTTGAAGTTTTTACATCAAAAAGCTCAACTTGAAGTTAAGGGCTTGTTGAGTAAATTATTGGGTGAAATTCTATATTCTCTTGTTCCAGGCATCCGACTGGATGGTTGTGTTGAGGTCATCATAGCTGAAGCCCTTCTGTTCTTCAAAATCTGTGAACAGGGAAGGTTGCTGACATATGTTTTCATGTTACCATCTTCTGTCTTCTTACGTGGCATGCCCCAGTGAACAGCAGCATGGTAAAGGTTGCTCAGTAATACCCATTATTACTTCAAACCAGATAAATTCTGCCCAGTTTAGCTCCAGCAGGATTTTTGTAGGATCCTAACCGAGAGTCTCAGCAGCACAGAGGTATTCTGTGCTTGGTGTGCATATGCCAGATGCAGAGCCATATCTTCCCTTCCCTGCTGAGCCATTGAAGGGTCACTTTGGTGGTGCACTGTAGGATTGTAGGGAAGCAGCTGGAAGAATCCCACACTGTTCTTACGCTTTTGAGGATGAGGACCTTCAATTCAGGGCTTCATCCTGAACTACGTGTTAAAAAAAAAAACCCCAAACCTCATTATCTCCTTTTGAAAATGAGCACCTGTTTTGCAAACCCCTGACTGAGAAGGGTTTGCTCCACGGGTTCCTGCTCTGTCCTTTTTTCCATGGGCAGCAGTTTCTACCAGTTTCATAGACATCTTCTCTCTGCCTGAGGAGGGGGCCAGGGCCACAAGGGTGAGCAGGGGGGTTACAGCTCTCCCAGTCACCTGTTTGTGCTCAGGACACGGGGTGGACATTCCAGCACTGCCTCTTGGTTTGTACATGGACATGTAGTTGGTCATATCCACATGGGGCAGAGCTTATGGCCCCCGTGCTCTGTTCTGATGGGCATCTCAAATGCCTTTTTTTCTTCCTCCCTTCCAATGATGCAGTTTTCTGTGCCATCTTTCTACAGGGCATTTACAGTCAGGAAGGAGTTTTTAGAGGTATTAAATTCACCCTGCTTTTTAAATGATGATTGCTCATTAACATGTGGCATTTTATAAAGCTATCTGGTGGCATAAACCCTGGGGTTATATTGTAAGTTTAATACCAGCCTCTAATTTAGAAGTGCTTCCTTATGGTCTGTTTTGCTAGTAGAGTATGCAATTAAATGTCATGGTGTGGGCTTTTGATCTTCACTGTTTTTTTGGTTCTCCAAAATTTCTCACCTAAAGCTACTTTGATCAAGGGAAAATCATTGATACCATTTTTTTCCCACTGTGGTGGATTAGTTTGCATAAATTTTTTCTCACAGCTTTAGTGAATGTCTCTGAGACACAGATGGATTGGAGGAAACCAAGCTGGAAATGCATCTATTTTTGTTAGACATGAAGGAGTTGCACATATTGACGTGGGGCATTTGGATTTGCTGAACTAGAATATATCAAAAGTATAATTTCAAAATGTGTGGTTTACATCTAGTTGTTTTGTATTGAACAAAAATGCCTTTTATTTTTGATCTGCTTTTAAACCTTCTGCAACTATGACTGGTTTTATTTCTCTCCTTGCCCTGTTGAACCCCCATGTCCAGTTTCTTATGCATTTGAGAGATAAACATCTCCAAAAATACATAATTTCATACAAATTTCGTCAAAGTTGTCAGGTGGGTGTAAAGGAGAGGTCCAGATGACTGGGGGGAAGGCTTGAGCCGGAATGAATTTAACTTACCTATTGTGTTTGATGTGAGTTTGGGTAAGCACAGCCTTACCTCCAAACCAGCCTAATTTGTGGTTCTTGCTTGGGAAGAAATTAGTAGGTGTGAGGGGTGGCTGCGTGTCCTGTGAGGTGACATGGCAGGAAACACAGGTGGCTTTAGCTGGGCAAACCGTGGCAGAGGAAGAATGTAAATCTGAGAATAGGAATCAGCACAGGAAATGAGACTTTGTCATTTCTGGTGTTCTTCATAACTCCAGTTTGTTTGATGGTGACATTGCCAATCTGAATCTTGGTGAAAACTTCTTTTATTTGCTCTATTTCCACGTTTTGATGCACCAGATACCAACATTTCCATATAGCAAGCATTCCACTTCCAGAACTGAGTTAAAACAGACTGCACAGTTTAGAGTGTATGTGCATATATATATGTGTGTGTGTGTGTGTATGTGTGTGTACTTGTCCAGTAGAAGTACCAAAAATCAGACTTAAAAAATGTGGCCCCTTGGCCCATCAGTTGTGTATGCAGATTTCAGAAGAACTGCCTTTGCAAGTTTAGGTTCCACTCCTTGGCAAGTCAGATTTTGAAGAAAAAATGTGTTCCTACTCCTAATTTCAGTGTTTGCTGCCAGCCACCAGCCAGATGTAGAAGATCATTATTAAAATAGATAATGTGAAGTGGTAAGAATGAAAGACAGCAGAAAGTTACCTGGTCTTTTTAATACTTTCAACTGTTTCAAGCTGATTTATGGCCTTTATTTGATCTCAAATGTTCAGTAATCAGCAGATTTACCATGTAAACCTCAGCTTTATCTTCTTTGTTTTTCTTTCTCACTGTTACAATTCAGCATAATGAGATGCAAGTTACCCTTTTATCTTCTTCTTACTTTTAAGTTAGCAAAAAATGAATGTGGTAGAAGTTTCGTTAGCAACTTGTTAATCTTTATGACTGTAAAGGATGATCCTATCTACTGTTTATGCTTTTAAAGAAAATGGTCTAAGGGGTGTCTTCCAGCTACCAGATGGAATATAAATACCAGTGATGGTGCAGAAGTTGGCAGAGTGAATATATGTATGTATGTGCTTACCTAATTATATATGATTGTATAGGTATTTACATCATGGTAATAATGTTCTTAAGTTTTAATCTCAAGTACATTGTCCTTTAAGTTTTCATTGGTAGTACAAGACATTTGAAACAGAGCTGACTTCAGAAATGTTTCTGTTTTCTTACGGATAATGTCTGTTTGCAATGTAGGAATTGTACAAGTACAGAACAGTTCTGCTAGGAAAATGAGCTTAGTGTTCTCACTTTAGTCCAAGTTGGACAGCACAGTATTTGGCAAATTGAGTGGCCTTGCTCTAAGAGAAGTACAAGACTGAACAAGCATAGAGGTTTAATTATTTCAGTGAGCTGAACTGGATGCTTAGAATGAGGAGAAGCCCCTGTGCTGCACCCCACCTGCTTCCAATTGCACTGCTTTTGTAAGCATTGGATTTACAGTACAAACGTCTAGGAAATCTGTTCTTTCTCATTGTGTATAGATGAGAGGATGCTTATTTATGCCTTTCCCATACTCTATTTGTGTAGAGAAGTTGTGTAAGTTTTATTGAAACATTGATAAAAATGCCAATGCATACATTAAACAGGTGACATTTTTCAGGAAAAAAAAGTGAGATATTTTATATTCAATAGACAAGTAATTTTGTTATGTTGTGTATTGTTCTTGTGCCTTGCCTGTTGAACAAAACCTACTTTTAAGGACAAATGCACTTTTCTTTGTCCAGTCTTAATGACTGCTTGGTAAAATGTTCATTTCCGTCAGGGCGAAAGTCTTAAATTTTGCATTCAGTTCCCATGAATTTTAATGTTAAGAGGGATGAAATTCATACATTAAGAAAAAAGTCATGGCAGTCCATGCAAAGTATTGCTTGTGTTGAATGACAGAATTGACTGTGAGCTGCCCTGTCTGGAGTCTTCAGAAAGAGTCTTGGTTACCAGTTGGAAAGGACTAGCTCAAATATAGGATTTAGTCAAAGCCAGAGGTGTTGAGCACAGGGACCTGAACCTCCAGCCTATGACTGCAATAAAAGGATGGGATTATTAAAGGGTGGCCTTGCAGTTGACTCGCGGGTTGAAGAGGAGCTGCTGAGTTCCATTCCAAGAGGGAAATGAAAGAGTCTGTGTTCTGTATGCAGGTCTGCCTTGGACCTGAAGTCACAATGCACAGGGCATTTGAGATGGCTTGAGCCTGAGCAGAGGTTAAATAAATAAACTGTGAAGTTAAGGGCAGTTATCAACTGCTCAGTCCAACAAAAAATAAGGCAGCCTTTTTCATATACTCTTGGCCTTCTTGGAGGTGCCAGAGGAGGAACTTCAGTATTAAGGGTGTTGAAAATAGCTAGTAAAGCAGAAGCCAACGCTAATAAACAGTTTTGGAAGTACTATGAGTGGTTTAAGCATAGTCTGGATTATTGTTATTACTGTGTTAAATCACAGCAATCAAATAGCCGAGCGTCGCTTTGAGTGATTAAGTGGAATGGCCGTCAATGAAAAGCCTTCAGGCTGTATTGCAGACACAGGGATGGGTGTGGCCGTGGCCAGCCCTCCCAAACATTACTTTGGATGCTGGTGCAGATACAGAGCAGGGTGTTACACGATATTTTCAGGATCTGGCAGGTTCGAGTTTGGTTTGGCCATTTTTTATGTACCTTGGCAGGCACGCGTGTCCCTGCAGCCGTACAGCAATTGCATTAATGGCTGAAGTAACACCTACCGATGAGGCAGAGTCAATCAGCAACAGGCTGCTGTTGACTCATGGCTTCAGTTGACTCATGGTCCCATTGAGCTTTGAGGGTCACTTTTGTTCCCACCCTGAAGCCCAGTGCCAGTTCCTGTCATGGTTTGAGTACCCGTTGATTAAGAAAGTAGACGATGTGCTTTGTGGAAAAATGAGCAAGGGCCTTTAAAGAAGATATGGTAGAGCCCTGTGTTATTTCCATCACTTAATTAAGTTAGTGAAAATTATTTATTTACATTTATAGTAGTGTACACCCAAGGTTTTAGATAGATTGCACTAATCATAGAATTGTAGAAGCTGGAAAAGACTTTTAAGATCATCAAATCCAACCACAGAGCTCAGTGGGTCATTGAGTCCAATACAGAGCTCAGTGTGTCAAAATGGCACAGAAAGATCTCACAAAGAAAGTGATTTATTTCAAGCTGTGCTCAGACTTTATCATCTTCCCCTGTATTTCTGTCTCTCCTTGAAGAGCCTGAAAAAACCAATGGGGCTCGAAATATGTCAGATGTGAGCACTGTCATATGAAAATGGCATCATATGCCAGATAAAGGGGTTTTAATATCCCTTAATATCCTTGATTGAGATGACAATACCTGGGCCTATTTCAACAGTGCTTCAGTTTCATTGCCTTCTGAAAGGCATGAGGAAGGGCAGCTGCTTCTTTAAAGTGTATTTGAAATTTTGGTGTATGTTGTTGTTTGTATGCTTTACTGTTTTCTTGTTCATCATCTTGTTCGTCGTCTCATCTTCACACATCATTGAAGGAGTGGCTTTCACACTTTCAGAATCATGTATTTCTGCTGGCCTGTTTCCTCCAGGTGATCGTATCTTTGCACCTTTAGCTGAAAATACTGTAAGAATGATGTTTGTTTTCTTGTTTAGTCTGATTTCATGGGCTGCAGACCATGACTGCATGGATGAGAGATTGGAAAACACTCTTGCCATTCCAAGTAAGGGTTAAAACAAAACTCATCTATCCCTTAACTCACAGCTCCTTTCAAAACAGCTTCTGAGAAAATCTGTGATTCCATCAAGCCCTACAAACTGCAAATGCACTGGGAGAGAAGCAATAGCATCCAGCTTGTTGCAAGATCCTAGCAGGAGCAGGGAATGGGCAGGCACAGTGGGACTGTGTCTACATTTTGATAAATCTTCATCTACTGCATTGAGGTTTCACTTCTGCTATAACAGAATGTCTCTCAGCAACATTTCACTCGCTGTAATTTTGCCGTAACTATCACCTTGAGAGGCTCCAGTGGAGCTTTTGGAGCTCTCTGTGACCTTTGATGTAAAGCTCTCCTGCAGTGAGAGATCAGAAATGCCATGTGTAAAAGCAGAGACTCCTCTGAGAACACTTTCTTAGGAAACAGATGCTTTTCTGTCTTCGGAGTTTTAAACAAAATTGTATTGAGTTAAATGTAATACAGGATTTAGGTATTTCCTTGGATGATGCCACCAGATTCTTTTTAGGCTTACAGCCTCCCACAAAAACCCATATCAACATTACTTGCCAGTCACATGCACAGTAAAATGCAAAATACTTAAAAAAAATAAATTCTTGTTTCTAAATGAGCATTGTTATCAGGGAAGCCTGAATCTCATACTTTGAAAAGATCATTTGTTTGCATAAACTCATAATATTTAATTGATAATATTATATTACTCATCAGAATAAAAAAGTTGTTGGCAGCCTCAAAAGCCATATAGCATGAAAATTAGTCTCTACTGCAAGCATTTACATGTTTGAGAATTCCTACAGGACTCCTTAAATTCAGTTGAATTACTTATCCATAAACTACAGTAAGTGTTTACAGTACCTGACCTTAAATCAAGGATTTTTATTTTTTCTAACTATCTGTGGTATACCCTTTAACTATGTTGGGACTCAGAATTTTGTTTTAAACTGTTCCAAGGCACTGACGCTGCTTAAACTTCCTCCAAAGCTGGAAAGAACTGCAGCGATTGATCAATTGAAACACTGCACAACAAAAGGTCTCCTTCTCTCTGTGTTTCAGTGTGTTTTTTGGAAATGGTTTACTGGATTGGATCTTTTGGGGATTGCCTTCTGATTTAGCATGTTTGCTTTCTTAGCTTTGCTCAGGCATTTAACTTATTAGTCAATGAAGAAATAATCAGCATTAAATAACCAGCAGAATGAAATAGTTTGCGTCGTTAGTTCCCAGTTCTGTGAGAATCCCTGTGATCAGGGAGTTAGTTGTGTTACACTGTAAATTCACCTTGTTTACCTGCCACGAATTTATTTTAAGCAGTGTTGTAGCAGAAAACAGTAATCTCACAATAACCTGCATTTGTTGTGGGAATCCCATAGCAGTGACATTTCCTGAAAATTTGTAATGCTGAATAGGCTGTCTGTAAAATGGAGCATGTTCTCCCTAAAGTCACAAAAAATTATGAAAGCTATATTGGTTTCCTGCAGTGTAACTGTACTTAGTTTTTATTGCTTCCTGAGCCCATGAGAAAATCCATAAGACATTGAAAGCTGTGACTTTCCTCACTGCAAGCCTTATAGATGCGGGTGTGTTGGCTTTTGCTCTCTTTCTGGAGGTGCTAAAAGGCTAAAGGCTCGCTCCCACAAAGTGCTTCCCTCCTGCTTCTGCTGCTCTTGGTGTGAGCTTGGAGGGCCCAGAAATTTCCAGTTGTGGTTCAGCTTTGGGCCTTTGGGATCCTTAATTGGCCCATCAAATCTGAGTGGCTTTAGAGTTTGTGTTGTGAGCACTGAAATTGCCATTATACTTACAAGGGCCAAGATGCGCCTGGAAATATTCAGGGGTGCGGCAGGAGGCAACTCGGCTTCCATCTGTAGGAGACAAGGCTGTTAGCAGTGGAAAAGTAGTGGAAATAAGGAAAAGTGCAGGACAGTAGTATGTTGAGACATTACACAGTGTAGATGAAGAATACAATCTGCTTTTACACAGGTGTTGGACTTCAGGATCCTTCCTGGTCCCTTCCAGCCCGGGTTATTCTAGGATTCTGAGTTAATCATCCTTTGCAAAATCATCCTTTGCATTTCCACAGTTAAAATTTGGGGGAAAGCGGGAAACGGGGCCAAATAAAAATCCCAAGACAAGAAGAAATAAAACCAGATACAGATTTTTGTGAGCAATAGAAAGGAGTTAAGTGTTCATTTAGGGACACTTCATCTGTTACTTCAATACAAGCTTTTTTTATATTGTTCTTTTGCTTTTAAGCCAACAGTGAGAGTTATCAAAAGATTGCATCAATGAAAAGCTTCTTAAAGTATTTTTCTCATATACTGTAGCTTAAAAGGAATGTGTGAAATTCAAGATTGGAAAGTATTATACAAAAGTATTTTTTCCTTTGTTTTCTTTTTTTTTTTAAAACACATTTTTCCCCAAACCTGCTTCTCTACTAAAGCCTTTTTTTCCCACGAGACTCTAAAGGAAAAATGACATCAAATGGTAAAATCCTGTTGTATGTTATTTCCAGAAGAATCCATGGAAATCTTGAATATGATTTTATCATTTGCACTGCAATGTTCCATTTTAACAAGGAGCAACATACTGAGGAGTATTCAGTGGCTGAATCCTTGATGGTGAGCAAAAGCTGTTGTTTCTGGGACTATTACAGAACACTTAGGAATCTGCAGCACCTCAGATTTGTTGTCCGATAATAGCAATGGAAAACTCTCGTTCTGTCAGCTGGACCATCTCCCTGACACCACCAGCTTGTTGTCTTCATCATGGTACTAATTTGCAAATGCCATAAGCCATGTGGCTTCCACCACTTCCCTTGGGAGAATGCATGCCATTAAAGCAGCCTGGAATATTCCTTTCCTTGACCTCATCTTCTTGATGCTCTCTCATATCTCCTCATTGTCCTGGACAATTCCTAATGCTGCTTTGCCTCTAGCTATTTTGGTTTTTTGCTGTTTTCCACAAAACCACACAATTGTTTATGCTGCTCTTTCTGGAATTTCTTCTCTTTTGTTCTATTTTTCTGTACCGAGGAGGTGTGGGCTTATGTGTGCACGTTGGAAATCTCTGCTTCAGAAACTGATGTTTGTGTATGAAGTTCCTGAGTTGTTTTGTGGCCATACAAGTTAAACTCAGCACAGGCCCTAAATACAATATCAGATTCTTTGATCATAAAAATCTAGGTGTGGGTTTTTTCACCTATAAACTTAATATACTTTTAATTCTATATGTTGGATAAAGTTGCCTCTACTTTGCATGGATGTATTGCAGGTGCATTTGTTGAAAGCTTCATTCTAACAATTATATCATGCATATTAATGGAATGACTGCATTATTTTGACTTCAATTACAGGTTCACACTAACCACAGCAGAGGTTGCATTATTTTTTGGTTTTAAGTTTCTGACTTGAAGCAAAAGAATTGGAAAATTTGATATTTTGGGACAATCTTCAATGATTTGTTTAGTTTTCTTTATTTTTCTCCTCAAATGAAGTATTTTGCTTACACTTCATAAAAACCCATACCAACATTGTATTCAAGGAAGTTTATTTGCAATAATGAAATGATAATTCAAAGGATTTTGGAAATATCAAAAATGCTGTAATTATTTCCTGGTTTTTTAGCTGAATTGATCTGACATATTCAGCAGAAATTTGCTGAATTGACTGCTTTATTTGACCTGTATTTATGTATCTTTAATGAAAATACTCAGTTGAAACTATTATTAGCTGAAGTTACTTTATGTAGATGAGGAATGCTTGAATTTATACTAACAGGGAGGTTATGGGTCTTCAGATCTCAATTACAAGCCACAGCCAACCTTTAGGAGTAGAAATTGATTGTAAAATATATATATATTTATATAAATTTTATCCGTGAAGGATCTTCAATCTTCCTGCGGGCAGGCACTGTTTGGTTGTCTCCAGGAGTGGGATTCAGTGCCATTCATGTGAAAAGGGTGGAAAATCTTGCCCTAAAGCTAACCTACCCCTGGAGCTCTGCCTGTCTGCCACGGTGATGGAAGATAAAGGAGTTGTTAATGGTCAGCACAACACAGCACAAGGAATGGAGCAGGCAAAAGCCTGATTACTGTGGCATCACTTCTCCCCAGGAAAAGGAGAAGAGTTAGTCTGCACTAAAGGGACCCTGGTTTTAATATATTATAATCTGCCTAATCTCAATATACATGGTTCTTCTTTTTTTTGTTTGTTTTCTGGCAGCAAATTATTAAAGAGCCAAATTTTCTGGGAAGTTTAACAGGCCTGTGGGTTGCAGTGATCAGGATACAGGCATGGCGAAGAATAAACTGAAGCGTTGACGTTTGTGTGGCCATAATTACTTAAGGTTTAGGTTTGGTTTATGCACATTTGCCTTAGAAGACATTGATTTAATTTACCACCCTAACAAAGGCTGATAGCTAATTAGAAAGAAGGGAGGTTTGGTCACTGAAAAGGAAACTCATTTTTTAGGGACTTACTTTCTGGCAAGAAATATCTGTTCCAGCTCAAATGTGTCATTTGTGACTTCTTGTGATCATGTGTAAATGAAAACAACCATTTCCCAAAAACTTTGCAGGCTTACCTAGCAAAATGTCCGGGATTTGATAGGTGATTGTGATAAGCCAGGTATTCGGAGAAAATAAACATTTATTTCATCCAAAATTTTGGCTTCATTGAAATGACACTTCCCACAGGAGTGATCAATGGCCTCATTTTAGGTAGGTAACTGCTTTTGAAACAGCTTGTCATGCTGCAAGCACATTCAGTAATAATTTTTGGGTTTGTTTTTTCTTTTGGTTCCTGAATGGAACTTAAAACACTGTTATTGAGGTGCTGCTTACAGAACTCTATGTTGCTTCAAATTAACCAGTATCCCTTTTCTCTTCATCCCCTGATATCTATACGTGTAACCTGGATTTGGTGTCTGGGCAGCATCTTGTTTCTCAGACAATGTGTTTATTCCAGCTGTGTGTGTGTGTGCATATTGTATTTATGTGTGTGTGTGTCACTGGGGTCATTGGAAGAAGCAGCTGTCGTGTCACTGGGCTTTCTTCCTGATGTTCCAGTTTGATAACTTCATATTAGAAACATTTCATACGTCTTGGGCATTTTCCAACCACGAATCAGAAGACCTAAAGAAAGCATAGGTTGCTATTGAGGGCTAATGCCCAGGGGCATGAATGCACAAGAACTTGTTTAAAAAGTTGTTCAGAAGTTAATTAAAGATGGTAAATGTTGCCTTTGTTACTGGCATCTCCTTATTACCTACATTGTGTTACACAGCTTCTCCATGTCACTAGTAAGTCAGAATGACAAAGGGAAGATTTTGCAAGGATTCTGTAGGTTTTGTGGGAATAGCCCCTCCTCTTTGCCCAAGGTAAGAGCTGCCCCTTCTACCCTGCTATTTGGTGGTAGAAACTGAGCAGTTGGTGGCTTCGTATCGCTTGGATTTGCCGTGTTAGTCGCAGTTAGCAGGGGGCAAGTTTAGAGTGATGGAAAGGGTTGTTTCACATTACCCACCCTGTGATGTGTATGGTCCCTGAGGACAAAGCAAAGTTCACTCAATGAAGTCCTTTCTCTCAGTCACACTGCTTCCTAAATGGAAAACAAATTTATTTGTTTTACACAATTCTTTAATGAATGAGTCAGTCCATGCTGCCCACTCGCTCAGCTACCATCACTCCTCTTTGAGATACAAAAATCTGGGCTTTTTTAAATTGGTGACTTGGGGAGGCAATGGGAGGCTCACTCTCAGTTTATGAGCCATGCAAAGTTATCCAGAATACCAGTCAGGCCCAGTTTCTCTCATTAAAGCAGCATAGGAAAGATTGTAGCTTGTCTGTCCTGGTGATGGATCTTCTGCACCTCATTGAGGTTGATGATTTTACACTCATCCATTCTTCACTCCAACTAAACTCCGTTAGTTTGCTTGGGATAAGCAAGACACTGTAACTTCCTTAGACCTTCTGAAAACCCCTTTGGATTGTGTTCATGGAGTGAAGACTAAATACTAAGAAAAAAGAAGCTGTATACATTTCCTCAAGCAGTTTATAATGATAAAGAGAATTAATAGCAGTGAATAGAAGGGCATTCTTAAAGACAAAAATACGATTTTCAGAAACATGTCTTGAAGGTGCTGGGAAAGATCTGTCATCTTTTGTTAACAAAAAAGCAAAAAGCTATTAACTTTGTTCATTTGGAACATTTAGTTCTGGATCCAAAACTTTATGAAAAACAGTTACTGTAAAGCAGTAGTTTGTTCTAAAGCTGGTTTATGGCGGGTCTAAACATAGCAATACTAACCATTAGGCCATGAGATGGGCTGTTTTTTTTCCTCTTTTAGGTGGGAATAGCTGAAGAACAGGGTGCCTCCCTTCTCCAACTTAATCTGAACTCAAAATAACTTTTGTCTTGTTATAACAGCCCTTTTTCTGAGTCACTCTATGAAAAAGAGACTGGAAGTATTGGATATTGTAGATCAAACACTTCAAAGCCAACTTTGACTTAGTTTTATGCATGCTTTAGAGTAGACTAATGTACAATAGTATCCAGGAAACTCAGCCAGTAATTCATAAGAGTCCAAAATGTCCTCCTTAGGATGAATCATAGCAGCATAAATGATAGGATTGGAGAAGATTCTTTAGGTCATCCAATTCAAAACCTGTGTATCTTCCCTTTCACTAATCCCCACTAGATTTCATCTACCCTATTTCTGCAAACTTCTCATATCCTTGACTCAGCCACTTCCCTGGGTAGTTTCTTCCATTGCCTAATTGTTTAACCTGAGCATCCTTAAGCCTTACACCATCATGCTTGGTGTGAACAATTTATGACTCCAGAAAAGGATCCTTTCTCCTCCCTCCTGCCATCATGCTCAAATACTATCTTTCCCTTTAAATGTGTCATTGTTGGGGTTTTTTTATTTCTAACTACATGAATAATAATTCCAGGAAAGTTGGTGCTTCTGTCACTGTAACTGATCTTGAAGCTTTGGGTTTTCAAGGCTCAAAAGTACATTTTGATCTCCAGATGACCCTTCTGTGACTCAGTGATATGTGTGTATTAATCATGCTCTTCAAGGGGCAAATTAGCATGACTGAGGTATTCTGTGGCTTTGTTTATAGCAGCTGATTTCTTGAGGGTGCTAATGTCCTTTGATTGGCAAAATACACCAAATTTGAGGGATTTAAGTGGCTGATTTGATGTCAGATATATTTAATCTCACGTTACTAATCAGGATATTAATTTCATCACGTGTTTTGACTCTGATTTGAAAAATGACCTCCAAAATCTCTTGGAGTTGCCTACTGCAGTTAAAATTTATCATGATTCTTTCCAAAAGCAGCTTCCCACTTTGTAGCTGTGTTGATAAACAGAGATATAAACCTTTTAATATACATTTTTCTAGGTGTGTGTGTGGTCAGACCAGTGTTATTCTGACAGTATTTTTGGGTGAACTGTAAAACGAAACATCGAGAACTTCATACTGGGGTCTATGAAGATGAAAGGAAGTGTTTTGATTTTTTTTTCCCCGGCTGAAATTAGGTAAAGGAGCCTTAATCTGCAGAATTTATTATTTATACCCTGCATTGTTTAGGATCCTGCCTAAGCTTGTCAAAATCTGCCGATGAGAAACCTCTCTGATGTTAATTATCTAACCTGCTATAACGTAGCATGTGCCAGTTACATCAACGTGACAATTAGGCTTTTCTCCAGGACGACTAATAAATATTGCACTGAAAAAATGCAGGGCAGAGTGTGTTGCCTCCCATTCTGGAGCTGCACAATCAAAATAGCTGCAGTCTGTATTTTTTTAATTTATTTTTACATTATAAATTTATAGTTATATTTTAATTTCCTTGGTTGTGGTGGGAAAGGAAGATCCTCCCCGGTAGTTTGTTCACACAGGGCTGTGAGCGGCTGCAGATGTGATCTCAACAAAGCTGTGTGATCAGGAACTGTGAGCTTTGCAGTGGATTCTGCACTGCATTGAGCTACATGGGGTGTTTCGCTGCAAATACATTCTTTAACAACTTTTTCCACTGTGCTGCCTCTGCAGGGCTTTCCTTGGCAAGTGTCAGTGTTTAATTTGGTTATTTCCACGATGCGTTTCAAGCGGTGTCTCCTCTTCTCTTCTCTGGGATTTGTTGCTCTCTCAGTCCTGCAGCAATAATTTCTTTCTCCTCCCCAGCGTTTGCAGCCCATCTTGGTTTCTTATAACGCACAAGTTTCATTATCATGCCTCCTACGTCCTTCCCCGGGATCATTAAAGGAACACGATGGGACCTGCTGCTGGTCCCTTTGGGATCCCAGCGTGGGCTGTGTGATAAGAGCTTGGAACAAAAGAGCTGCCATTCGAGGGCTGACCTTTGGAAACCCAAATCAGCTCTTAACGTGGTATTTTTAGTTGTCCTTAGAAAGGAAAAAAATAGTAGAAACTTAAGTAAATGGAACTTCTTACCCCCTTGGGGCCTTGGGCTTCCAGCTGTTGCTGAAATTTTACTGCCCTAGTCTTTTGTCCTTCAAGGCTTGAGATAACATTTGTTCCGTTTAGTACCATCACCCATGAAAACCATGGCAAATACTAAAATCCCCAAGCACTAGAAACGGTGGACATATAAAATAAAAACTGGGGGAAAAAATATCTAGATGGTTTCCAGCATGTGGAATAGCAGAGATCTAAGGGAAAGCGTGTTGTTTTCAAGTTCTGGAGGTTGTTTGGATCGTTTTGCTAGGTGTGTGGGGATTTCAGCCTTCTTCAGAGGTGGCTTATAAGGAAAAAAAAGGTATCAGAGTGAACCTCATAAAATCTCTGTTATTTTTATTATTATTCAAGGATGTGATGCTAGTTTCTTTTGGATTGTTCTATATTAATTAGAAAAGGATTTAAGTTAAATCATTTTCAGCCTTAAGTAAGAGTGGATATATAAGGATCTGCTGGGTGAAATAATCACTTTTAATTTAAGTTATGCAAGTATGTGCATGTACAAATTTGTGTGATTTTCTCCCCAGATATTCCAAGCAATTTTGTTTATGTGTTTCTACCCCCTTTTTGGATTCTGTCAGGTTCATTATTGCAAAGATTATTATCCTGTTCAGGAACTGATTAATCTCTTGAACTAATATTTGAAAATAGGATCTTGGCTTAAGGCAGAAGTTATTTTCAATACAAGAGTTTGTCGATTTTCCCCTTGCCCAAGTGTGTGTGTATATATATGCATAAATGAAGTATATCCTTGTTAATGAATTTATGGAGTTAATTTTCTATCGTTTTCCAATTTGCCTTATCAGTTTTACCCAGAAAAAGGGACAGGAAAAATGGAAGTAGATTGGAGTAACTGTGTCTCGGATCATATGCCCAGTTCTCTGTCATTTTTTTCTGGTGGAAAAGTGTCTATGATTTTGTAACTTAGACTGTTATCATCTATGATATGCATAAAAGAGCTGATGGGAAATTGCCCTTATTGCCCTAATTTTTTATATTTTCTGAACTTGTGACTGCTTGAATTTGCAAGTTATGCCTTTTAATCCTAACTCTTTTGCATGTAATAAATTGGTTCCTCCAGCTATAACCAAACTGATGGAATCAACAATACAGTTGCCAAGTACACTGAATTTTTAAGCATCTTCTTTCTGCTCTACAGGTTTGTCTGAGGATGCAGCAGAGGAAGCGAAAAGCCCTGAAATCTGAAGACAACCCTCAGGAGGAGTCTCTGTCTGATACCAAATGCATTTATACTGCAGCAGCACCGAGCCATTTTACTCCATACTGGTTGCAGCTTCCAGAAGGAGAGAACTGTGCTAATTTATTAAATAAAAGTTCCATTCTAGTAATTCTGGTTGGATCTCCCTTACAACTGCTAGCATCCCTTCTGTGAGCCAAGTTTAAGCACTTCCCCAACTGTTGTAGGGGTGTTGTGCTGTATTGTACAATATATCAGCCCTTTCTAAGGATTCAGTTGATTGATCAAAGACTGTTTACACATAGTTAAAAGCAGCCTTTGTTTCAGGATATGTTTTATCTTTTAAAAAAAGATATTCTGAACTGCACCTCCCTTTGAGATTATATTAACATTTGTTATATCACAGTTTTGACACAAGATAACTATCTCGTTTCCTCTTGTACTAACATGCACAATTCCAGACAGCTGAATTCACCACCAGAAGAAAAACTGGTAATCCATCAACTCTTTTTCTCCCCTCTCATTGCTTATACAGACTCCTGCTCTCTAGAGATATAGAGTAAAATATGGTTACTGGACAGAAAGGGCAAACCCTTTTGTCATTAACTATGTCACTATGAATGGGAATAAAGTTTACACTGTAAGTACCTCGAGCACAGCAACACATGGATCTTTTTATGGTTACCTGTGTTTTTCTTGTCAGCCAGTCTGTTCGACTTACGGGCAAGATTTTCAAAAGTAACTAACAATTTTTGAGTGCCTTAATTTTTATTAATCCAGTTGGAGGATGCTTTGAGTGTTGTGTATTTAGGAAGTGCTGAGTATTGGCCTTCTGAAGGTCAGGGCTGTGCAAGGTACCTGAAATGCAATACCCAACAACTGAGGTGAGCTTTGAGAGGACCTCAGCCTGGAGTTTAGAAGAGTCAGGCTTGTGTCTGGATTTCTGAGTTCAGATGTTACCAAAGTATACTTGGAACTGAAAATAACTGAGACCTGGGTCAAACGTATAAACAGGAATTTGAATGAGGCCTCTCCTGGCTGTTGCTGGTTCATACCAACATACAAGTTGCAGTCTCTTGGATGGCAGATGGAAAATGCACCGATAGTTTAGTTTCTGGTAGATGCAATTCCACCAGCCATCTCCACATTCCATGCTCCTGTTGGTTTCCTCCTCTGGGGTTCACCAGCTCCTGTTCTTGCTGTAGGATAGCAACCCCTCCAACTCACTTTTGTGCTGTTTCAGAAGAGGTTGTGACAATTACTGTGGTCAGTGCTGGCTGGATCTGTGGATAATAAGGAGACATTATTTTTCCAGGATGTCTTAAGCTGTCCACCTTCATCATCTCCATATCTAGTTTCAACCTCTTTGCATCCATCCCTAAAACAAAACTGGTTTTGCACCACTTGTGTGTCTGCTGTTTAACCCTCTGGTCCTACTCAGGCTCAGTAGACATGACATGAGTGTTTCAAGGATCCTTTTTGACCATGTTAACTGTTAAACAGAGCTCAGTAGCCAGGGAGCTGGGTAAGGCCTCTGATACCTCTAGGAATGAAGTAACTCCTGATAAAAATTATTGTGTCCCCCAGAAGACCTCAGATACCTACAAGTTGTGGGGCCAGAAATCTTGCTCCTTTCCCAGGAAGGAAAAATCTTACCCCCTGCTTATTCTGGAGTGATTCTGCTCCCTGAGTGTTCTTCACTGAGATCCCTCCCCCGTGGTTTTTGCCAGGAGGGTGCCATCCATCCCATTGTCAAAATTCCACACTAAAATCATCTCCTGTAGTCTCTGTACACACCTCAGTGACCAAAGAAAATCCATGGAGAACTAATCAATTACTGTAGCTATTAGGCTTAAACGTTAACTATAGATCTCAAATCTTCTTTTATCCTCTTGTCAGTAGGTAATCTAGAAAAATCAAGCACAGTAACTACCAAAATCCTGTGTAGATAATTGTGTAGAATCCTGGACCAAAGAATCCTTTAGCTCTAGGCAAATAATTTAGCTGGAAAGTACACCGCTCTGAGACTTCTGTGAAATATATTACTCTGTCCTAATTCCCATGATTGAATGTGATCCCAGAGCTGCCTGGCTTCAGTGGGATTTTAGGGTAAATGACGAGTAGGCACTCAGGTCAATTATATCCTCCACTCTTATTTCAGTTATTTTCTGTCATTTTAAGATGGAAGGCTCAGAAGCACTCCTAGTGGCCTTGTCTGCTCCGTGCTTTGTAAAATAGGGTCTCATGAGGATAGCTTTACAAAAAGGGGAAAACATGCTGGTAATAAAGAAGGGAGGAAAGAAAAAGGTAGAACTGTCTGTAGCAGTAATGTATGACCTCTTTGTATATTGCACTAAATTGCAGTGTTTGAGAGCATCATCAGGATTTAAAAGTTGCATTGAGTAAAAATTACTTAGTTTGACCAATGCCAAATAGTCCATCTAATTCAGAGGAAGGAAGTAATTGCAGTGCAGTCATTTACGCAGCAGGCTAGGAGGAAATATTGTAAAGTAATTCTTAGCAGTTCTCATATGCAGTTTGAATTTTGAAGAAAGTTCTTTTTGGCTGGAAAAAAATCAGGCCAGCCACAGGAAGTTTGGAAGCAAGAGAGTTGGCCAACTGAAAAACGTAAGGAAACATTGCTGGTTTGGGGGGACAAATGTTTGGTTCTCCTCAGTGATGTTTCTGAAGCTCACAGAGGCTTTGCTGCCCAGGCAGACTGTTGTGAACAGGATTGTAGAGTAATGGCTGGCCAGCCTGAATATGCAGCCTCTCTGTACCTTTAGCCATTCTAGTAGGATTTTATATGATTAGGCGGCTCACAGATAAAAACTAATTTTAAATGATAATTTTATTGAAAACAATTTGTTATATCTAAAAGGAACGCTGTGGCATTTTGAAAATCATACTGTGAGTCCTGGCACCTTTATTACATAGAGCTTGGAAACACATTTTCTAAAATAAGTCCTAACAGAAAGTATATATTTTTCTGTTAACCAGGTAAATACTTATAAAAATATTTGCTTCGTAGAGTTCATTTTTGGAATGTTATTGTCCAAGGGCTTTTCTTTAACTTTGTTTTTCTGCTGTTGCATTTTAGAAAAACAGATTAAAACAATTACTACTCTGATGACCAAAATCTGGAGGTCTGGTCTCTGCTGATCTTTTGGGCTTTGTACACAATGCTGAGTTCAAACTAAGACTGTGGTTTCCAGCCCCAGATTGATTCTTCTGTCCAACTATTATTCAACTATGACACAGAAAAACAACATTACTTTTGGGGGGAGGCTGGGTTTTGCTTTATAATGTCTTGTTGTTTTCTCTTCTTCAGCATTTACTGTACAGAGAAGTAGGGATAAGTTTCACTATTCTTGTATTGCTTGTAAAGAGTGATTTACTGCCATAAACTGATATTTGCTAAGCAGAGATTGTATTTCTATGGGAAGTCCTTCCAGCATTAAAAAAAGCAAAAATAATATCAGGGTATGCATCATATTGAATCCTTCTTAATCAGAATATCCTGTTTATAAAAAATCTGATAAAAAAAAAACCCTCTGCAAAAGTGCTGTAAAATATATGACATACTCCTGAAACCAAGCTTCTGTATGGCTTCTTCATTTGAAATGACCCTGGAGTTTCCCACAGCTTTGTTTGCTGCCACCCTTCCATCCTGCCGCTGTGTTCATTCATTTCTCTGCACTGTAAGGCTCCTCCAGTGTTTGTGTGGCACCTTTACCTGCTGTTTGCAGCTGACTTAGTTCCTTTGCAGCTCAGAGGTAAAAGTTTGCATGGCATTATTCTGGCTCATGAGCCTCCCTCCTATGGAGGGGACAGGATGCCCACAGGGCCAGGCTTATAATTAACAAAATTGTCCCAAGCTGGAAGTGAATGTGTTGCTTTGATGAGAATTTATTCTAATATTCCGATAGACCACGTTCAACCCGAGTTTGTTATGTGTATAAAGACTGAAAGACATTGCTTGGTTTAGAGTCCTGAACCTCCTCTCTGCTTGTTTGTCCCCTGTCTTGTAAATTCTTACAATAGTCAATGATATCAGGAGTGATTATTTCTGTCCTCCTTCACTGAAATCAGGAAAGGGAGTAAAATACCAATTTATTTTCATATGCAGTCACTGTGGGTTGATGTTTGTTTTGCATGCATTGCTGCATGTTCTGATTTACTATGTGTGTTTGAGGCATCCATGCTTGTGGATGAACCTGCTGCACTGAAGCTTTCACACTCCATCCTTGTGCTTTAAATGAAAGGACTGAGCAAAAGCTTGCTTCTGTATCATGAAAAAAAATGCTAAAGCAACCAGAAGCCCTGGAAAAGATCCACACCCTCAGGCTATACCATGTAAATTGAAGTTAACTCTAATGGGAGTATGTTTCTTTCAATACAGCATCAGCATATTGTATTGTTCATGTGTTTGCTAGCACCAGTTTAACACTACACTCTCATCATAAATAACATTTATTTTGGAAATTGTATTCTGCAAAACCAGTTAATGCTTAGAGCAAAGTGATAACAGTGTTTGATAAGATGGTTTCATTCATCTTTGTGAGCAGAACAGAGACTTGGAGTGCTTCCTAAGTGGGAATGATCAATGCTGATCACACTCACCCTCCACCACAGCTCCAGCTGGGTGCAGACCGGCAGTGTATTCAGCTGCAGGACAAGATAAAAGCTGCTCTCATTGTGTAAACTGTTGCCTGATCTGAAATCTTGAAGGGAGGTCAGTCATCCCGAGTCATTACTGTAATCTCATTAGAGGCCCAAATCTATTTTCGATGAATTTAATGCAGTATTTTGCCACTGATTTTGACAGGAGAGCATCCATACTCTTCTGTTGGGCCCTCACGTCAAAATAAGATGACAAATAAGCACCAGTGAACTCCTAGCTAGATTAGGCAATAAATTATGAGGGTTGCTCCAAAAGGTTCTACTCCCAAAATACAACATGCAAGAGGCTCAGCTCGTCAGTGTTCATTAAATAGAATGTGCACTCTTCTCTGTAGAGAGTGATGCTGCATGTGAAACAGGCCCCTGCAAAATAAAACCCCAGAGCGTTCTACGCATGTTACTTCAGCCCCTCATGGGACAAAGTCCCTCTCAGGATGAGGTACAGCAGCTTTGCAACAGTCACAGCAACACTGGGAAAGAGTTTAGGGAATCGAGCAAGGAACAGCATGCTCTCCTTCTGCTCCTCAACCAAGACAACATGGGAAGGATGTGTTTCCAGGGCATGTTCTGCTAAGAAGAATGCACTTAATTATCACTGGAAAAGTTGGCCCTCCATCTTTTAAGAAGTTGCCATGGTTTGTCTAAATTGATGCTGCTATTGTGATTACTATTTCCTGAGTGTCACGTACCATTCAAACATTGGCAGCTCCAGAATCCTCTAATTATGCTGAGACGTTCTATCATTGTTAATGAATGTAGCATAGGTGCTATTCTTAGACAACCTTAGGAATGAGCAAGGGGTTTGATCCAAGGATGGCTTGGATCAGTCCTCCTTACTTTGCTAAATCTGATGAGACCTTATTGCAAAGTTTACAGTGTGTTTGGGAAAGAAACAAAGCTTTCATTATGTTGATTTTAAACTTTATTTATTTTAAAGGACAGTTCAGTTCCACAGCATCTTGGAAGTGTTAGAGAATATATGAAAAAGTGGGTCTATAACAAATAATATTCTAATTCATTATGAAGCAAGCATTCAGTATTTAATGGTTACTTCAAATGCCCGCAATATATTATAATCATGGTTGGATTCAATTACAAGAGACATAAAGGGGATTATTGTACTTTTTTTTCCCCCTCTGATGGCATAATGAAGTCAAGATGGTTGGGATCCATAAATATTGGAGAACAGTCAAGTTGCTGGATATATAGCAGGGACGGCTTTTTCCAGCTGCCTGGATGTGGAGTGTCTTCCCTGAGCAGTGGCTGTAACTGGGAACTGGTAAGAATACAGCTTGGTTAACATGGTGTGATTGCTTCTGATCCAGCAGAAACAGGGAGAGTTTCCCTTGGCAGTGTATTTGAATGCCCTGAGCCAGCATGAACGGGATATTTCGTGGGGGTATGACACAATCCTTTCATCGTGACACTGGACAGCTGCTTCTGCGTATTGCAGGGTGCAGGTCCCAAGAGCAGGCAGGAGGTGTGAGACTTGGGAGAGGAGCATTTCCCCTATTGCTCTGAGCAGCAAGCATTTCAAATGTAAGGGTTTGTCCCCTCTGACAGTTACTGAGAAGGCCTGGGAGGAGGAAGAGGAGCCCCAAAGAGCAGAATGTGTCCAAATGCTCCCATGCCAGCTGCCACAGAGAAATGGATTCTCTTGAGAAGAGGAATCCTGCCTTGCCTGGGTGAGACTGTGCCCCCAGGATTATACATTTGGGTGTTTGGTGGCCAGATAGCAGGGCTGGCTGCAGTGATAACAACCACCTTGACATCAGTAAAAGAAGGCTGGAAATGGATGTTTCTGTGGCCAAGCAACCAAAAAAGAATATGGACAATATGAGTGGCCTTTCAGAATAACTCGTGGTTTATGGTTGCTGTTACACCTGTCTAGCAAGGTCTGAGAGGCAGGGGATGCTTCCTCACTGCAGGTGAGCAAGAATAGAGAAGGTAATGTGTGCTCTTCTGGGCAAGGCTGGCAAAAACGAGATGGAAGAGAGTGGGGAATGTGTAGGTGCTTATAGATTGTGGATGGTACACAGTGAATTAAGAATTTATTTTTGTTTCTGCTTTTGTCTCTTATAACAAAGTCGGCCCATGTTTAGCATTCATCAGCTCATCTCATGGGAAGAGGAGTCTTTTCTTCGCTTTTAATCCTTCTTCTCGTCATCCACATTTTTGTAGGTAGCAGTCACTCTTGCAATCCTGTTTCCCTTTTGCTTTTTTTCCAACCGAATCCCATTGACTGTAAATTGACGATTTTGCCCAGCAGCCACTTTGTAGGTGTAAGTTTTAAAAATCCTCAAAGAAGGAAAACATGCAGCAAAAATGAGTGTTTTGCTTAAACTTTTGAAACACAATGCATCTATTCTTCTCTGGGATGAATAAGGTTGCTTTCAGCATCAGGAAAATAATGAATGGAAAACCAAATGTGCACTAAAGGAGTCAAAGGGTTTTTTTAAAGGGCTACTGCCCAAGTATGTCATCCAACAGAGGAAAGTTGGTAGCTGCATTGTTTTTTGTACGACAGCTACCCAGACGGTGATGTGATACCTTTTACTGGGCTAACCGAAGTTAAAATTAGAACTGAACAAATAAATCCCGATGACTAACAGAGTTTGTGCATTTAACCTTTCTTGCCTCTCCTCAAGATCAACCTTTTCAAGCCTAGCCACTGACTTTTGGTTTCCAGTTTACAGTATGCGGAGAGATTGCTAAGCCTGGGGAGCTTCCTGCCTCCAGCTTCATTTTTTGATTGCACAAAACCCAACAGGCTCAAAAATACAGTCTGGTCCTACTTGTTCAGGATTATTGCACTGTCCAGAAAAACGGCTTCTACAAATGTTCTTCTGCTTCTCTGTTGTTTCCAGATACCCCGTACGCAAATCTGAACGCTCAAATGTTTAGCTGAGTTAGGCTTCTCAGGTCTCAAACCAGGGGACATGTCTGTGCCTCAGGGGCACAATTTACCTGGTTTGCTTTGTGACAACATTTATGGAAACCCACACGCACCGTGACTTTTGGTATAAGGGTTTCTTACCAAATCACTTGCTGCTTTGAAGGTAGTTTGTCTCTTTCTCTCCGGTCATGGTTCTCACTGCTGCAAGCTTCTATTCACTGAGTTTAAAGACAAATTGTTCCTTTTGCGTATCACTTTTACTCCTGTTGGTGGCTGCCTGTCCTTCCGAACAGGCCGTGCTCTGCTGTGGGCACAGCAGAGGTGAGCGGATCAAACAGCAGGGTTGTGTAACCCACTGATTCACCACCACCCCGTGGGTGTGGGGGGGCAGTTTCCATAATGCTAAACTTACTCACCAAAGTGGCCAGGGGACATTTTTTTGTTGAGAAAAAAGCTAGCCAGAGGGTACAGGCGAAAGGAGGACTCTTCTCCTTCCTAATTTTTTGTGCCCGCTTCATCGTTGCTCGAGGCTAGACTGTTAGTCACGTGGCTTCTGTGGTGAAAAGACTGTGGGGTTTATTCTCAGCAAGGACAAACCAAAACCGGGGTAGTCCAGGCTCTGACAGGCTGCCTGGACAGCCAGGCACTAGCCCTTCCCCTTCCCACACATGCACAGGCTCCTCTGTGCTCCTGAAGAGAGCCAGACACAGGGATGTTCAGCTTTGCTTCTCCAGGGCGAATCTCCTGCTCCTGCACAGAACTCCAGCAGAGGCTGTGCCAGCATCCCCTAAGGCTCGACACGGATTCCTCCAGCTCTGTGCCTTTGCCTGGCTCATGTCAGAGTTGTGTTCTGGCTCCCCTTTACATATTCTCCCCCCTTTGTAAACTGTAGCACCAGGTGGTGTTTAGCAAATACTCACAAGCTGGTATAAGAGATTTCTGCCCCTCCGTACAGTCTTTCACTTCTCTCTTCGTCTTCACCGTGTGCCTGTGGGAATATCTTTGGGTTAATGTACCACACCCTCTCTTCTAGCCTTGGCTCAGTCCCTCTCCCTTGCCAAGGCCTACATTATCAAAACTAACCAATAATTTGGACTGTGCTCATTTTTAGGTACCCCAATGAAACTCGAGGCCCGTGGCTCAGCCTGGGAACCCAGAAAACGAGGCTCCAGATTTGGATAATGTGGTTGTGGGTGAACAGAGCTGTTGTTGGGACGCTCCCATGCTCACACCTTTGCAATCTGCCTGGATTCTGCTAGCTGTGAAAAAAGTAATCTGCATTACAGCTCTTCTAGGAGAAAACAAAGTATAGCTCTCAGAGGCATCTTTTCTTCCTAATTCTTCTAGTTTGCATCATGTAGATTCAAACTGTCTTGCCTTAATCCTTTTCTGCACTTGGGCCAGCAGCTGCGAAAGCACGTGTGTGTTTTGTCCTCTGTGTGCTCTGCAGAAAGAGCTTTACAAACCACAGAGGCTATTTTAAATTAAATGGCCATTTTTTGAAATCCTATCATTACAAAGCCGAGGCTTGATTGTTGTCCTCAGAATGCTTCATAGCAGCAAAATTCCTGCATTTTGGGAATTGTGCTGTCTATTCATCCAGCTGGAGTGGATCCAAAAGCAAAGCATGGAACTGTTGTGAGTGCTGGCTAGTGCTCACAATTTTATTTTCTCTAATAGATGGCCTGTATTGTCATTTTGTGGAATGCTCAGATGTCAATTCATCATCATTTGGGTTGTAGGGTTGATTTTTTTTTGCTTTTAAATAAAGATGCACAGAAATAGTCTCTAAGAAGTGCAGTTGTTTTCATTACTGCTGGGACAGCAGAACTGGAAGCAGCTCCGCTGTGGGACAGCAAAACCCTCAGACCTGTAATTTATTACTTGATATTTTTCTTTCTTTGTATGAACATTCATGAAGATGAACACATACTTCAAAGCAAGTCCATCTAGTAAAGCAACTGTGGAAGTTAAGAAATGCCATCCTGGGTGATCACCTGGGGAAAAGTTGGAGTCTTCACCTTGCAGGTGCTCCAGGTGAGCCAAGCAATGCCAGCAGCAGCCAAGTCACACAGCTGGCTTGGCAGGGCAGCCTCACACCTTGCTTCCAAAGGTTTCCACTTGGACTGTCCTTCTGTCTGGTTTCCACGGAGCCACTGCCCCCCACGGAAGCCTGGGAGACCCTTGGTGCTCACCGACGCTCAGCTGAGTCTGTGGGTTAATTCAGGTCTCTTGCCAGTTGCAATGTGAGGGCAAACCAAATGGGGTGGGGTGTCCTGGGTTGCTTTTGGACCACGATGACATCCCCCCAGGCCGGAGGTGTGGCTGGCTGTGTGCACAGCACTCAGTGCTGCCGCTTTTGGAGGGCCCAAATCCCTACTCTTTGGAAGAAGAGACCTGTTCCTTGGGTAATCCAACACAAAGGTAACCTTGAACATGGGGACATCCCGATGCTGCAGTCCCTCGCTTTTGAATGGAGTTATGCTGGCCTCCTGGGGGCACCTGCTGCAACAAGGGTCTACAGGAGAGGACCTTCTGCCCATGATGTGATTAGTCTTATTGACCTCCTCGGGGCTACTCTGATGTGTGAATGTTTCCAGGGCAAAGGTCTAAATTATGTGGTCCATTAGCACGGTGAGCAGTTTCCAAAATACTTCCAGCACCATAATCTTCTCTTTGTTAATGAATAGTTGTCTTATTTGTTATCTGTCTTTCTTACTGATACAAGTCACACTACAGCCATACAGACTGACTTCAGTTAATCCAAGAATGATAAAGACAATTTCATCAATATTAAAATAATATTTAACAATATTAAAACCAGTCAGAATTTTAAGTGACTATGTAAAAAGGTAGTCCTGTGTTGTTTTAAGTTAGCTTAATTAAAACCCCAAACTCCCTAAGCCACAAATTCTGTTCTGACTGAAAATGGTTTATTACCAGCCAGCCTCTTACAAGACATGGTTTTGCATGCTGGAATACCTGCCAGCCATCACCTTGAGGCTTCAGAGCCTAGGTTTAAAGGTACCTAAAATAAATAGCATAGACCACATGTAAATACATATTTAAAATTCTGCGAAGCCTTAAAACTGTTGATTAATTGTTTTCTTTGGTCACAAGTAATTCAGCTGGCTCTCCTGGGTTTAACCTGCTAATATATTAGAGACATGTGACTGATACTGTCCCAGAGTAAATACCATTCCCTGTCTCTGTTCACCTCGTGCTTTGAAATGATGTATTTGGAGGTTTGCTACTGTCAGAGAGCTCGGGGATTTGGCAGAAACTCCCTGCAGATTTGTCTAATGACACCAAAAGCCCACCTCTGGCACATTTACTACTGCTCTCATCTCCTCCTGAAAGAGCCGTAGGTAGCTGAGAGGCAGGGAGATGAATTACACTGCCTTCTGGAAGTACATTTTTTTCCTCTTGCCCAAGTGGCTCTGTGTTTTCTTTTTGGTGAAGGTCTGAGATTAATCTGACCTGGGTGACTCGGTAGCAAAACGAGATGGATTTTTAATGAATTTCTGCTTTGGGTTTTTTATTTCTTTTATTGTGTGTGTGTGTGTACTCTTGTCTACTTGGTTTCAGCACATGCAGAATATCCAGGGCTTAATTAATCAGAGTGGTGGGCCGTTCAGTATAATTAGTATTGTTTCTTTAAGAATGGCTATAATACTCATTATGAAACCGCCTAACTCGCAGAAGTTTCAACAGATCAGTGCAGGATTTCTGCAGTTTGCTCAGGTGTGATATCTGAACACATCCTGAGGGATGGCGCTCCACAAGGCTGCTCATGATGGTCAGACCACTGCTCTGGGTATGTGTGGTGCTGCCAGTCGGCAGGACAGAGCAGCTATTAATGTTTAATTGGGTGTGCTCCACTGAAATGGGCAGCCAAGAACAAACAGCAGGCAGGATTCCTTACTCGCACCAGCTACAACTGAAGAATAAAATTCATCAGCAAATTGCTCGGAAAATAGCAATAAATAAGGGGTTCTTTAGCAAACTGCCTTTTGTTTCCAGATGAAAAAAGGTATGTTATACCAATTGTGGGGACAGTAAAAGTGAATATCCTGCAAAATGCTTATATCCTGCAGAGTGAGAACATTCTGAGCAGGGACCAGGAGAGCATTTCGCTGGTGTGGGAGGAAGGCATCGGGTTAGATCTCTGCGAGCATCCCGGGATAATTAACACTCGTGGCAGCATCCCGGCGGCTCGGGATAATTACCAGTCGCGACAGCGGCCGCGGCTCGGGATAGTTCACAGTCGCGACAGCGCTCCCAGCACCGCCCCCTGGCGCCGGCCGCCCCGCACTGCAGCGCCCGGGCACGGACCGCTCCAAACCCATCCCTGCGGCTCCTCTCGGTGGGAAGCAGCGGATGCTCCGAGCAGCGGTGTTGGTCCCTCGAAGCTCCGAGCCGAGTTTTTAAGCCTCTGGGGGTTGTCCAGACGAAAGTCCCGGGAGAAATTCTGCTCTGAAAGGAGCGATCTCATGGGGTGCGCGCTGTGTAGGTGAAGGGAGGGGTCTCGTAAGGATGCACGCCGTGGGAACTTGTCTTTTAGCAGACATGCCAGCCTTTGCCTTTCTGTGCTGGGTAGGGGCAGCTGCTTTTCAGCTGTATTCTGGCTGGAAGGAACAAGCTTCTGTCATAATAAGCATATCTTGCCTTTTGCGGGGTCGGGGGGTGGGATAAATAATCTCTCCCTAGTACAGAGAGGGTCAGTCCTCATCTGCAATCAATGAATCAATGTAATCAATGAATGAATCAATGAATGAATCAATGAATGAATCAATGAATGAATCAATGAATGAATCTATCTATCTATCTATCTATCTATCTATCTATCTATCTATCTATCTATCTATCTATCTATCTATCTATCTA
>JAWWMP010000081.1:45374516-45422744 GCA_035047865.1 Dendrocincla tyrannina
CGGGGGTGGGCGGGCTCGCCGGGCTCCCCCACCCGACGGCGCGGCCCCGGCGCGGCCCCGCAGGCGGCGGCACCCCCGGGACGATGCGGCGGCTCGGAGGGGGCTGTCCGGCCGCCACCCCGCTGCTGCTGCTGCTGCTGGGCGTGCTGTGGCTGCCCGGGGCGCCGGGCTCCTCCCTGCTCACAGGTACGGGGCGCGGGGCTCACCTGCGGGGCGAGGGCGGCCGAGGTGGCACCGCGGGGGTCGGGGCAGGCGAGCACAGGAGCTGTGCCCCCCACACAACCGCCCTCTATGCTCATGTCGCTCTTCACCCCCTGCTTTCCAGGCTGCTTCCCCTGCGGGGTTGTATTTCCATGGGATTTAGGGCATGGAGGGGAACGCTGAATCAAATTCGAGGGTCTGAGGAGTGATTCCAGCGTCACGGAATACCGGCTAATTAGCACCAGGGCCAGAAAGGATTCTCTGCTTTGGTTCCGACCAGCAGTCAGCCTGCTAATTTTGACTCATTTGCCAATTTGGCTGTCGTGCGTTAAAGGGATTCTCGGTTTAGGGGTTGTGCTGTGCTCCTGGTCCAAGTTCTTGGAGCGTAATGGACAATGCTGATTTCAGTGAGCTCTGGATCTGTCGTTATAGATGTATCCTGCTTTGCATGGAGTACTCGTTATTCTCAACACGTCATCTGAGAGGAGAAAAAGCGTCCTTTGCTATAACTGGGGCACAAAGAAAGTCTAGGTTTGTGCGGCATTAAAAGGCCAGTCATTTCCCTGTTCTCCTTGGAATCCTACAGAAAGGCTGAACATCCCTGTGTGCTTCAATTGGGCAAATTAAGGCAGGATTTAAAACCAAAGGCTAGGAGTGGAGCAGGGGTTAAAGATGAGCGTGACGAGGACAGTTTCCAAAACTGGCAGGGGGAATTGAAATATTTTAAAGTATTTTGAGGTGTATATATTTTGAAGTATTTTGAAATTATTATTTCTGTTTCAGGATCCGTTGCAAAATGTGAAAATGAAGGGGAAGTTCTGCAGATACCATTTATCACAGACAACCCTTGTATAATGTGTGTTTGCCTGGTAAGTTTGGATTTCAGCTAGTAAGAATGTTCAGACCTGTACTAAATGTAACTGCACAGAGCGGGAAATGTTTCACATAATCAAATCTTGGGTGCCTCTGTTGCCTTAATGTAACACAAGGTTATCTCAGGGCTGAGCTAATGGAAAGTAACCCAATCCATGGTCTGGCAAGCGTTTCTTAGACTTTAAAACCTGGGTGCAAAGTTGGCCATGACTTTAATATGACGCTGTGAAACCGTGTTTGCTGGGTGAATTTGGGGGGAAAACCCTTTTCAGCCAGAGTTCAGTGGTGCACCCAGAAGCACCACTTGTACCCTGGCAAAGGGAATGAAGGGTAAGGTTTGGGCTCCCACGTGCTCAGTGTCACTCACCAGTGGGTGAGGAGCTCCACGAGGGTGCAGGGCAAAGGGTGTAGCGTGACTGTATGTGCTGTAGTGGTGACAGTGAAAGGGCAACTGGTGCTCTCTCAGAGTGCTGTGTTCCACAGATGACACTGCCTGCTGTGCTGGGAATTCAGTGGTTAATAGTCTTGCTAGCTGGTACACGTTTTGGGGAGAAACATTCTGTTTCCTTGTCGTTCTGCTTCGGAGTTAGATGTTTTTGGGAGCAGTTCAGCTGGACAAGCCAAGGCTCAGGAGTTATTGTAAAACAGTTGTTCTAAATAAAACTTCTTATGATACATTTGAAAGAACACCATATACCTTAGTTTGCTGTTGAATGCAAAGAGAAGTATAACTATGTCTTACATTTTGGAATTTACGGTGTAGCTGAATGTACGGAATGTGTTTTATTTTACAATTGAAATATCAACACACCCTCTTCCCCTCTTGTATTATGGCTATTAATGTTATTATAAGTCTATAAAGGATGTAAAGGATTGTTTCAGACTGCCTTTTAGAAGGTAATTTTGGCAACTGTAGGACAAAGATCATCTTGAGCCACCTGAAGTTGATCTATATTGCTGCACTGAGTTCAGTAGATTTTAAGTGAGACTCATTGATAACTTTTTAGATAAAACTGATAAAGAATATGTTAAATACATTATTGATTCTTCTAAGTAGAAGGGGGATGGGAAAAAGAGGAGCGTGGGATGTGGCGAGTAAAGAAATCAAAGGGAAAACTAAAAAAAGAGACAAAGCTGTGTTTTATCATGGATCACCTTCCCAGATATGTCTGCCACCACTCTTGCTAATGGAAGCTGGTGTTAACCAGCGAGGAAGTGATTTATCTGTGAAGGAGCAGTTCAGCCTTGGGCATCAGGGCAATAATGCATGAGGGTGAAATACTTGTATTTATAGATCTCTCTAGACCTTGACTTTGTTAAATCAATGAGCACCCTTTTAGTGCATGACCGTGAAGAACTGCAAAAAGCACTGGATGTAAGGACTCTAAATCCCTGTGGTTTGTAGGGCTTACTTCAGTGAAATGGCAACTGAGGGCATTTGGCTCCCTTCTATGCCAGGAGAACACTACATTTTATTAAGTGCACAGATGCCTAGTGTGTTACTGCAGTTACCTGCTCTGGCTATGCTGTGTTTTATTTCAGCCAAAGGATAAATATGATCTCTGTTTCTTGAGTTGGAAGCTGGGAGACTTGGTAGAGGAGGATGAAACCAGTCTGGAGATACTGACTTAAATGCTGTGCAGCATCCAAAGCATTGACTTATTGGACAGCCTGTTGCTGGAATCTTTGTTCAGGCCTGCCACAGGGGGAAAGGTCTGTTTTAAGAGGTCTGGGGAGAACAGAAACAAAAGAAACAATGGTGTGATTTGTGATTGGGGTGACGGGGGGGAGGGGGGGGAAGGGGAAAAGAACCAGGTTGCCTTACGTCCAGCTAGAAATATTGATTGTTTAATAGCAATTCAGTGAGGAACTTTCTCTGGAAGACTGATCATACTCTTCAAGGGCAAACCTGATGGATGTTCATATTGTAAGAAGTGAGCAGCTAAAAAGAGAACTTAATCAGCTGTTACAGGAAGGAAGTGATTGCTGTCTAGGAGAGAGAGAAAATTCAACAGAAGGCACTTGTGTTGAATACCCCATAAAGTGAGTAACTGAAATAGCAGGTTGGATTATGGCAGGTCTTCCCTAGTGGTGATGTGCTTCCATGACTACTGGCTGCTGTAAATGACTGCACAAGTTATGGAAGTCTGAACAGCTCTGGGATGAAGAAGAATATCTAAATAACTCTGTATGTCCCATCCCTGGTGGAATATCTAAAGAACTCTGGATGTCCCATGCCCGGCAGTGTCCAGGGCCAGGTTGGACAGGGCCCTGAACAACCTAATCTAGAGGGTGGCATCCTCACCCATGGTCGGGGGTTTGGAACTCTATGATCTTTAAGGTCCCTTCCATCCCAAATCATTTTATGATCCTATAAACTCCCTGTCAGGACTTTTGCACCTCAAAGAATGAAGGAAGACAGAATTGAAATGTGGGAATTGATTCATCCAGTGCTTGACAAAGCTTACTCTGCAGACTATGTCCTGTGGAACATGGGGAAGGAGGGAGGCAGCAGTCTTCAACTTGCTTTCTCTTAACAGGCTGAATTATTTGGGAAGGTAGAGCAACAGGTAGTACTCTAGGAGAAAGTGTGGTAAAAATTAGAAGCTCATAGGTTATGAGTAAGTTGCAATAATGCAGCAAAGACTGCAAAGAGCAATTACAAAATTGATTCCTTATACACTACTGGGAAGACTTGTTAGGAAGATGAAAAGCAAAAGTTGTCTTTTCTCAAAGGTTGGTGGGGACAGGGCAGACAGATCTTCACTGTGGGAACGTGAACAGAAACAAAGCAGATAGAGCACAGACTGGTGACTGGGGACACTGCTTTGGTAGAAGCTTCTAGCTCTTGCTTTAGGGTGTTATTAATAGCACAAACCCCTGAGTCTTGAATACAGGAGTGACACTGGTGGGGATCTCCAAGACACAGCCAAGTTTATCTCCCAAACAGGATTAGTTCATTCTTGAGCATCTGCTGCAGCATGTGGAACGAGAAGTTGTGGTGATACGGGAATTCAGACCGAGGGTCCTTTGCCAGAGATTTCACGTAGTAAGTCATTCCCTTCTAAAGTATAGGTAGAGCTTTTTTAATAAAAACGCACTGCATGCACCGTGAGATAACTTTGGACTTTGCTTTGGACTTCCCTGCTTGTCGAAATGTGATGGAGCGTAGGGGAACAGCACTGATGCTTGCCCTTAATATAAGGAAACAGGTAAGAAGGGTTTGTAGGTGTCTGTCTGTGTGTACCTGTTCACTGTAATGCTCTGTATGCAAAAACTACCATCTCAACAAGCCACTGCAGGTAAAATCTAAAGTTCCCTACTTTGCAATTTATGTGCCTCTACTTAATGGTCTTAATAATGCCCATAAAAATGGCAATTTTTAATATCTGTAAGAAATAGTTCCAATGTGAGCTTTCACAATTGCCACACTTTAGCGACGGTATAAACATGGGTGAATTTAATCTCCAAAGAACTAGTCATTAATTACAGCTGACTGCAAGAAATGGCCATTTTAGTTCTTTCTTTTTAGGGAAAAAACATCAAAGTCAAAGATGGGCTGTGGTTTATCCACAAGGAATGTCTTGTAGGACTGTGATGAAAGCTCAGGTCTCCTAACTCCTAGTCTAATGCTTTGGCTACAGAGCCATCCCTTTCTCACAGCATGCACTTGCACTTTACAAGTGGACATGGGTGGTACAGTCACAGTCGGAATATACTCGTTTTCCTTTGTGTCTCTCTGACAACGGCAGGCTGTACAGATTCCAGGGTTTTGGTGTGTCTGCTCTCCTGAGCTTGCTCTGAGCCAGAGATGGGCAAAAGACAAATTAAAGCTGCCTTTGTAATCGAGGGGCTTTGGGAAATATGATTTATGACTCGCTTTTGCTATTGGCAGAATGCTGTTAGGGCTCGCGTGCCTTGGTGTTGTGCCCACTTCCACTCTGGATGTCTGTGGTTCCGCATCTCCGAGGAGATACGCTGTCTCCGGAAAGCTAAAATACCACCTCACTCTCCCTAGGATTTGGGGTCCTGGAATAGGGCAAGGAAGGCTGAAGGCAGCTGAAAGGACCTGCTTTCAAATGCATTCACCTTGTATGTCGGTAAACACGGAGAAAGCACTTGGAGCTGATGAGTAAAACAGATAATACAGGAGCTGCACTGGAAAACTGTTTTCCTGCAAGATAGGTCTTGTAATAACTGCAGGACAACTTACTTGTGAAATGCCATGGCTGAGTGTCCCACAAAAATTGTGTTTATGGCTGAAGGCTTTTCTGATGAGAGGATGGGAAATGCTCTCAGCTGCAATAGGCTCTGTATCAGATGAAGGTAAACATCTAAACATCTGAAAGGAATGTGATGTATGTGATGGGCAGTAACAAAGACTAAGTCAACCAACTCTGTGAAATAAAAATCTTGTCAAAAAGGGGAACTATTATTTTAGATAATGGTGTGGCCTTTGACAGTACCAAAAAAAAAATAGGTAGAAAATGTGATTGTGATATTCTGTTATGCTTAATGGTCAATAGTAAAAGAATCTGATGTCCTGCTGGCTTCTGAAAATCCGAGTAGTGAACCTGGGGATTGCAAAGCTTTGCCTGAATTGGCAATGATGATTATAGGTAAAAATATATAATCTTGATGGTATTCATAACAGAGTCATATTGATGCAGATTGAGGAATTGATTCCACTTATTGAATGATTTAAGGTTATAACTACACTACCTACTGCAAAAGTTATCCTCTCAAATTATTCTCCTGCATCTGTGGAAAAACGAGTTTTTTCAACCCATAGGAGCATTTCACACACCTTGTGCAGTTTGAGGAGCCCAAACACGTCATGTGTGACAGTTTCAGGTCTTTCTATTTCAGATGTGAAACTTTTGGGCTGAGGGTAGTGGAGGTATGAGTAAATTCCTGTTAGTAGAAACACAACTTCATAAATACGACAACTTACCACATTTTGATAAGTTTTGGCTACTTCTGTATATTGAGGGGTTTGAAATGTTAGCGGGGAAATGCTATTAACAAAATATTGGGGGAACTTTTGATTAGATTTCTTTTATATGGGTGTCAGCATTTAAAACAGGCATGGAATATTTAAGTTCAACTCTGGTACAAGTACGGTAAATGATCAAATACAGGAGAGTTTTTGTTGGTCCAGCTTTTTGGCTGGAAGGTATCTAAAACTCAAAATAGAAGTGGGCTCACACCTGATATTACAGCATTTGCTCTCAAGAAATACACGCTTCAATATACGCATGGAAAAGACATAAAAACGCTACAGCCCGTCGGAAATAGGTGAAATGGGAACCTGTGCATAATTATAGGATGGGAATGTAAAAAAGACCACAGAACTCACTTAGCCTGAGTTAAACTTCTGAGTGCTGAGTTTTTTGAAGGTGAGGGGAGCTCAGCGGTGACAACGATGACAGGAGGTGGTGCTGGCGGTGGTGTGGAGAGCCGTGTCGTTTCGTGCTCGTTTGTCATCATCTCCGTGGACCCTGAACCCCTCGCCAGACACAAGCAGAGATCCAAGAATAACGTATCCATTGGCCAGTGGCATATGTGGTTTCAAAATGAACGTACCAAAAAAGCCAGCTGAAAGGGACAGGGGAGAAGTGAGGAACTGCAAGGAAATAGATAAGTACACCCCAACTAATAGTGGCCTTGACACTGCAAGAGCTTTTAAAAAGTTTTGGAAGGGAAGGATTTTAATTTTTGGATGTTCTTTGTGGGGAGAAAATCCTTTTTTTTTTTTTTTTTCACAAAATACTTTAGAACAAAGTGAGTTGTGTCAAGAAACAGCTGATAAAAGCCAATAGTGATCTTGACAAACCACATGTAAACCAGAGCCATTTGCTCCACCTTTCCTCCTCCCCTCTTCCCTCATGGCTGTGCCCCAAACTTGCCAATTGCACCTGGGGAGTGGCCATCAAATGTCTCAACCTTTTATCACCTAAATCCAGAACAGAAGGAAATAAATGTGAGCCAGAAAGTGTAACCGAGTGTCGGAAATCTGAGAAAAGTTTGGAGACAGGAGCTCAGGAAACCAGAAATCAGGGCTTTGATTGGCCTAAGTTTTATGCAGCATGAAGCTTCATTCTGTAGTTTAAATTTCTGCTTTTAAATCCAAATGCACAATGTAGAATTTGACCTTTGCTCATAAAAAAATATGTTAAATTTGCCATTATAAGACCTAGCGTTCTACCTAGCTTAAACCAACAGATTAGTGAAACCAAGTGCAAACAAACCAGAAAAGAAAAGAAATAACTTCAGCACTTGTTCCTCTTGTTCCTCCCTTCACACACACACCCAGCTGAGAGAACCCTCCCCCAAACCTAAAATCCATCTCATTGCAGACTAAAGCAAACGACTTACTAGATGAGCTGGGATTCTTCACCTCTAGCATGGCTGATTTCTGTGGCACAGTACACAAGTTAAAAGCACGTAGCTAGCCTGGGAGCAAGTGTTTGACACATGTTCAGTGAAGATGGCAGTGTTTTAGTACATGAGGATTCAATTGTTGTTGCATCAAGGTATAATGCAGCCCAGATGACTTTTAGTGGACTAGTGCATATTAAAAAACAAAAAAAAAAATCATCAAACAATTCTTTCATACCTATTTTATTTAATTTAATTTCAATCGTTTACATACATCAACTGCAGAGTCTACCAAGACTGCATCTTCTTTCAATTTAAATATTCTTGATCTTTATTACTGTATAATGCAATCAGCTTTCTCTTCACCCACAAAAATAATAAACAGAGAGAGAAAAAAGCCTGTGATACAGTAGTGTACTCGTAGTTTTCACCCCCATATTACTCCAGAAAAGAATGTTGTTTTGATTGGTGCATGAAGCGTTCCTGAAACACAAACATGCTCCGATATGATGAAAGTTTTATTAGTTTTTATTACAGATGTGTATGCCATGTCTTATATGAAAAAACCCCAACACTGCACAGCCCAAAAACAAACCCTGAAAAGAAAGGACAGACATAACTCCATGTCTGGTGCAGCAGGGTGTCCCATATGTGCTTTGTCATAGAGAGCAAAGAAATATATATGTATATGTGTGTGCATGTATATATACACACACACATATATGAAGAAGGTCTTGAAAGAGAGAAGTGACTTGAATGAAGAGCCCAGAGCTGGTTAATTACCTGTTGTGATGGCTTTGGTAGGATCTTCTGAAGGATGATTTAAATAGATTCTGCTGTACTTGCTCTTAATTCATGCAAAACACCTGTAAGACAAGACTTTGACCTGCGTGAGAATAAAAACACAAACTGTCTGTGGTAGAGGGTGGTTACTCTGGCGTGATCCTGGAGATTGCCAACAGCAGTGTTGAGGTGATGTTCAAGTCAGTTTAGTCCCATATACAGGTGTGTCCGCCCTGGTCAAGCAGTACCATGTGCAACATCACAGAATCACAGAACACGCTGAGCTGGACAGGACCCACAAGGATCTTTGAGTCCAGCTCCTGGCCTTGCACAAGAGCATCCCCAAGAGTCACACCATGTGCCTGAGGGTGTTATCCAAATGCTTCTTGAACTCTATCCGGCTTGGTGCTGTGACCACTTCCCTGGGGAGCCTGTTCCAGCACCCAGCCACTCTCTGGGAGAGGAACCTTTTTCTAATATGCAACCTAAACCTCCCCTGACACAACTTCAGGCCATTCCCTTGGGTCCTGTCACTGGTTACCAGAGAGAAGAGATCAATGTCTACCTCTACTCTCCCCTTCACAAGGAAGTTGTACCTGCAATAAGGTCTCCCCTGAGTCTTGTCTTCTCCAGGCTGAACAGACCAAGTGCCCTCAGCCATTCCTCATACAACTTCCCCTCAAAGCCCATCATCATTCTTGTTGTCCTCTTTGGGACGCTCTCTCATAGCTTAATATTTTTCTTCTGTATTGTCACCCAAAACTGCCCCCAATATTGCAGGTGAGGCTGCCCCAGTGCAGAGCAGAGTGGAACAATCCCCTCCCTCACCCAGCTGGTGATGCTGTGCCTGATCCCCCCAGGATAGGGTTGGCCCTCCTGGCTGCCAGGGCACTGCTGACTCAGATTTGACTTGCCATCCACCAGGACCCCCAGGGCCCTTTCCTGGCACTGCTTTCCAGGATCTCGTTCCCCAGACCATACCAACATCCACGTTTGCCCCATCCCAGGTGCAGAATCCAGCACTTTCCCTTGCTGGAGTTCATATAGTTGGTGATTGCCCAGCCCTCTAATTTTCTCCTCTGAGGAAGGAGCATGGAATGTATAGCTGTGTGTTGTGTCTGTTCCATCTGTGAACATTTTGATATCTACTTTCTGCACTTCGTTTCTGCCAGAGAAGGTTTAGGTTAGATATTAGGAAGAAATTCTTTACAGAGAGGCTAATCAGGCATTGGAATGGGCTGCCCAGAAGTGGTGGATTCTCCATCCCTGAAGGTTTTTAAGATAAAACTGATGTGGCACTTAGTGCCCTGGTCTAGTAACTATGGTAGATCAGGGGTTGGACTTGACATGCTCAGAGGTCTTTTCCAACCTCGCTGATTCTGATTCTGTGATTCTACATCAGTGTGTGGGACATCCCTGCACAGGTACGTTGGCCTTCAGCTCACCCTGCTGTATTGTGGCAATCAGTTTGGAGATGCAGTACCCAGTCATGTGTAACAGCTTATGATGAAGCCCTTTGGGGAGTCTGCAGGCTGGGAGAAGCTATTTCATGTTGCTCTCAGACCACATGGGACAGTGAAGAGTTCACTACTTGCACATTTCGAACAGAGTCGGCTGCACTGAGCAAATACACACAGTGCTGAACTGATTATAGGTCTTGGCAAAACCCTCCTGGAAGAGAGCTGGTGATATGTCACTGTAATGATGATGAAGATCCCATCCATCAAGTATGAAAATGAGATTCTCTTTGGTGTAATTAAAGGATCAGATAACTCAAATACAAAAGAATATATCTTAAATGTATAAATAATATCTGGAAAAGTATGAAGGGCACAAAAATGCCATAAACTAAATGGAAAAATGTAATGTAACTTGCAAATGTCTTTGGAATGTGTCTACAATAAGTGCAAAATGGATCAGTCTAAGTTAAGGCACTTTTTTATTGCCAATAAGAAAAACATTATTAAAGAGCTGGTCCAATATCAAAATGGCATTTTAAAAGCATACAGTTACCTGTATATAGTTTTTATTAGCTTTCAAGTTTCTTCCATTGAGTTGTTAATGGTTCTTTTAAGAATTATGGTCCTGTAAGTGAATGGCTCACAGTGTCAGTACTTCTGCTGTTCTGCTTTGTGCTGCTATATAAAAAAGAGATATTTTTCCCCCACCAAATATTTTATTGGTTTTATTTCTCCATCATGTTTTAATAGAAAATTTTGAGGGAAGAAAAATATTAAGCAACAACCGAAAAATCAAATGAAAATGCAACCTTTTTTTATTGAGCTTATGGTCAAATAAAAGGCCATTGTGAAAAAAAAACACCCAACAATATTACATAAAAGCTTTTACCTGTATTGCCGCTATTAAAATGACTATCACACCGGTACTTGCTTATATTGTACCTAATAACTGCTGTAATTATTTCCTCTGAGGCTTCTTGGCCTCTTCATCTTATGCATTAAGCTGCAGCCAGAAAAATTCCTAGTCTGCCTGTTTGTCTGATCGAGCTCTGTGCAGTGTTCTGCATCCAGCTGAACCAAGTGCTGAGCTCTGGGTCCAAGTCCAGAATGGATGCCATCCCTCATCATCCCCAGAAGCTGACCTTGTGTACCAAGACCTACATTTCATATACTTTCTGTCTGTCTCCCCTGCTGTTTTGTGGGTTTTTTTAAATTTTTTTCTTTTTCCCCCTGAATTTGGAATCCACTTGCTCTAGATAGTGGTCCAAAATATGGCATTAAACTAGGGCTGTGTATCACCACCTCACTGAGGAAATAACGTGTCTTCATGCATTGTCTGTGCTTTGCATCCTTTTCACTTGTTTCATCGGCTATTCTACACATCAGCCTGCTGGTTGCAGTTTTCCTCTTCTGTATTGTATCTTAGATTTTTCAGAGAGAAGCACTGTATGTGCATGCTGTGAAGTGCTCTGGCAGCACTATGAAACAGCATCAGAGACGAGATATATTTGTTCTTGTGAGCACTAAGGGTGGGAATGGGATAAAATGCCATTTAAAAAAAATGATGCCAGAGATCTGATGTTTTCTGAGGCCCCAGTTTTTGTGAGTCCCTGTTTTAAGCAAACCTTTGCACAAAGCTTCAGTGTTAGAGGGTCGGCTGCCCCTTTCTCTAGATGGCCATGGTATGGCTGATCTTCTCTTTCATAGCTAAAGATCTTGCTTGAGGCATGGAAGCAGCACCCTGCACTCCTCCTTACCCAGGGGGATGCAAGCCAATATGTTGTAGAGCCATGGACTGGAAAATCAGATCTCTGGCAGCTCATAAGCTAAAAATTGTGTGTTTTGGATTGTGTTTTCTTGGTTTTTGAGTGTTTTTTTTTTGTTGTTTTTGTTTGTTTGTTTTGTTTTTTAACTGGCTCTTGACTCATTTATATTCAATTATATTTAGAGGCTTTAATGGGGAATAGAGCTTCCCCAAGGTTTGGAACCATCAAAATGTGTTCTGATGGCTAGTTAGAGTCATGCATTTGTATCTGTTTTTCTGGTTTGTCTTAGGGTTCATTAGTGGCTGAAGAATAACAGGCCTTGGTTGTCCTGGGGTTGTGTCCTCATCCTTTTTTTTGTCTGTCTGAATGGTGATATACACTCGAGGCATGGTTTGGGAGAGATGGAGAAGAGCAGATAAAGGAGTGTCCTAAGGCTGTGTAGTGGTTAGGATCTGACTGTGCCAGGTAGTGAAACACCTTGAGGTTGTGCCACTTAGAAATCCTTGGGGCAGGAAGGAGCTGGGCAGGGTTTAAGATAAGGTTCTTAGCTGAAGGATTGCCTGTGGGACCTTACAATATTGATAAGACCAGAAGGCTCTCCTGTGGCAAGGAGGCTGTTGATCATTTGCTTGTGACAGTATTTTTTTTTTTCTATATATGACAGTGCACAACTGAAAATGTTCACATTAAGCACTTCATCCTTCTACCAAACACTCAGTTCTGGGAAGAGCTGGAGCAGTTAACTGGGTTAGTTAGGTTGGTGATTCAGTCTAGAAAATCCTTTTGATTCAAATAAATGAATAAAATTATTTTGGTGGGCAGAATGCAAAAATATGCAACCCCTTTAGCCTGTAAACCAAGGGTTGGTGGATGGTTTGTTTGTAAATTCAGTGGATAAATAATGCTGGAAAATTAAAATTATTATACCTTAAAACGTTGACAGTGTGGTAGTGTCAGAAACCTTTTTAACAGATGCATGTCTGAGGTGTAGTCCATCTATGATCTGTAGACATGAAGCATCTCTGGAGAAAAGTCTTGATGTGGACATTTAAGATGCAGCAAAGTGCACTGGTAGTGAACTAGAGCTTGTTTGACATGGAAATGTGGAGGGAACTGAAGAAGAATGAAATTTGTGTGGCTTCTGGAAAAATGTCTGCATGTGTTGAGTTTAACTTGGCAAGGTCTCCAATCCTCAAGCAAAAATCATTTGACCCAAGAATCAATCTGAAATGGAAATTTACCAAATATCTAGAACTCGAGGCCATGATAAACAAGAAATTGAATTGTTTCATGTACTTTTTGTTACATGAAGGATTTGTATGTACTGCCTAAAACTGTGTATAATCATTTTAGGATAAAATGAGTATCTTTGATATCATCAGGTTTTTGGATGTAATTAAAGCAGTCCACATATGGAAATATACAAAGATGGGAGCCAGAAAAGGGCAAAAGGAAACAAATCACCTACAACAAAAGAGGGTTTTGCTGGAAGGCAGCCATCTGGAGGGATGAGTAGGCATCTCCATCCAGTTTGGTGGACATTGGTTCTTACATACAAGACAGCACAAAAACTGCTGGTGGGAGAGGATATGGGTGTGATGTGACTCCAGGAAAGCTATGCATGACTCTGGAACAAGAGGTCTAAAAGGAATCTCTCTTTTGGAGACTTAGTATGATTACTGCGTGTCTGTAGACAACTTGTGACTGTGGCCATAAGGAACTGTTGCCATCAAAGGTTTTGGGTTAACCTCATGAGTGGTGCTGAGGTTGGGCTGTTGGCCCGAGCAGCCCATGCTGATTGTCTTGTCTCCTCCGTCGGGAATTCAACTTTGAACAGGAATTTCTTCCAGCCAACACGCCAAACAGAATGCTGACAGCAGTTGCTGAGGACAAGGCCGTACCCTAAACCCCCCGTCTCTGTTTTGGGGCCAAGCACCTCATGCTGTGCCATTCAGGGTTCACCGCTCTGACCTGGGTGACAGGAGCATCTGCTCTTGTATCATAGAGCTCAGTAGTTGGAGGCTGTGGGAGAAAAGCAGTTTATTGTCCAGTGCACTGAGAGTCACTGATGCAGAGAGCACTGATCTCATCCTGCTCAGGAAGTTTCCCACTCTTCTCTAGGGTGGACAACTGTGTTTCAATGGCCCATGTAAAATACAGCAGTGTCGACAGGCTGGAGGAAATGTTGTTCCTCTTCCAACCCACACTGGGCTGTGGCAATGAGGACTTTCTCTAATTGCAGAAGAAGGTACAGTTAATAAAAAAATTAAGTTTCCAAGACCTCAAATGGTCACTTTTTAGTTTTCTTCTATTCAGTGCCAGGTTCTCAGTTTTACATGGCACTCTAGTCTCTCATCATAAAGAGCCCTTCTTGTGCTAAAGGTGTGAACTCTTTGGATTTCAGACTTTCTGCCTCTCCTGGCTGTCCAGGTAGTAGCGTTGCTACCTGAGTTCTTGCTCAAAGAGGACAGTGCTGTCCCACACAATGAAATCATCTCCGGCTGCCTTGAGAGCACTGTGGACTTCAAGCCAGACGGAATCCCTTTCCTGACATTTGAGCCTCATTAATTGGGCTAACAAGATGCTATCTGTGCTCCACACTTACATAAATAGAACCTGCTAGCAAAGACCTTAATGGCACTTGATATATCACGCTGCCTTTACATCTGTCAAGAGGTACCACTGCAGGAGTCACTTCCAAAAGCAGGTTGTGTTCTTGGCCCCACGGGTCCCTTTGTGTGCTGTAAGAAATGCTGGTGGTCAAGGCCAGCTGTTCAGATGTCTTTCAAGTGTCCCACCGGTGACCAAAACTCACTTTGTCAAGATGACAAATGGCTTGTGCATACCCCGTTCACCTTAGAGCTTCGCTCTAATGTCAGCTCCATTTACTTGTCAGAAACAGGTATTTTTTTTACTTCCCGCAGTGCAAGTGGGGCAGGGGAAAGGAAGGAGTGACGGGAACACAGGCTGAGGAGAAAACTGCTTGTATGGCTTCTATTGAGTGTATTATTATAGTTGAGATTTGCAAGCTTTGGACATACCAGAATCTGTTGGTTTGTACATGTGCAAAACAGAAAGAAGGGAATTTGCTTTTCAGAAGTGAGGACTGTCCCTGCAGGGATATGATTATGCAAAAACATGTTTTAACCACTGGATTTTTCAAGAAGAAAGTGGTTGTGCAAGATCAGTTTCTTATTTTGGACAGCAGACTTCTTTCCAGAGCAACATTTAAAAATAACTGTTTAATTGACAGAGCCTACCCAGAGCACAGGGCATTGTGCATGTGTCTGCACTGAAAAGCTCAGCTCAGACCTCTGAGCTCTCATGGGTGGTTTCATTGACTGCAGTGGTATTGTTGTGTGGCTAAGTGATCACTGCTGGGACTGAGGGCTGCTACATCTCACCCAAAAGCAGCGATGGCCAGGCCACAAAATATGGTCAAAGTCATCTCAAGGACTGTGAAAGTGACTTTGACAGCTTTGGCTTTTAGATTTCTCTCAGTGACTTCCATATTGCTTTTGCTTAGTTCACAAATCAAAATATGATTTTTCTCCTGGTAGCTACAGTTGGCTGAAGTTTTGAAAGTCACAATCTAACTTTATTTGGCAATGTGATTGATCACAACAAGGGAAAGCTTATTCCACCTCTCTTCTTTGCATCTGATGGAAGCTTAGCATTCATCAGAAGTTTGCTAGATATGAAGCAGAAACACACAGAAATGAGATGCGTCAAATTAAACACCGTGGTGGCAGAGGTTTTTCTGACTAAATTCTCCTGTGACCTAGAGCCTTCCATGGCTAGCACCAACTGGATGAAGGCCTCTTGAGGGTGCCAGCTGCCCTGAGCTGCCCATGCCATAGGATTGCCACTGCCCCTATGGTATTTTACTAGTGAGCAGCAGTTGCAGGAATAATGAGAGAGCCCGTGTGAGTTGAAGGCAGCATTAAAAGACCCTGAGAGCTTTTGCGCCCTCCGTGGAGTCCTGCCTGATGTGCTGTTTTCCCTTGTCTCTTCCCACTCCTCTTTCTCTACACGGGCAGACAAGCTGGGGGCTGCCCCTTCTCCCTGCAGGCTGCTGTGAATAACCTTGTTTTTCTTCTAATACCACTGTGTAGCACAGGCACGGTCACGTAAGAAAACAAATGCAGGGTCAGTGCTCAGTTTTCTTGTGAGTTCATTAAAACAGCAGTGTCTGGAGGCCTTTTGCCTGAATAATTTTATAATAGAAAACAGACTCCTGTTGCTTTCTTTTGGGCTACTATTTTTATTTGGTTGTTGTTCCTCAAGCGTTTTGGTCCTATTTCAAAACTGCAATTAAATGAAGAGAGTGGTGGTTTTTTTTGGTGCTTGCTTTCCAGTTTAAAAGCTCTGCTATTGCTGCAAAACTTCTAGGAGTCCTCTGGATTATGAAGCTAAGATTGACAGGGATTTTTCCTCTTGAAATAACATTGAAAAACACCCATTGTGTAGATTAAAAATCTGAAAGAAAATAAAAAGCCCTCCCCTTTTCCTCCCCCAGCTGAGATCTCCTGTTGCTGCTTCTGGCATGCATCACATCTTTGAGGATACAGTATCATGAGAAAACTGTCACTTGGTGATGTATTAGGGTAATATATCATGAGAGCATCGTTTCTTTAGAGGATATGGGCAGTAAAAGACATGATTCTGGCCAGACAGAGCAGCAGGGGACCCTGCTTTTTTTCTTTCCTTTTCTTTAATCTAGCCCTGTTTTTGTGTTGTACAGAAGTGAGTTTCTTCATGGGATATGACTTGTTGCAGAGTAAGTTAGGAGGCCCATTGGGCTTTTTAAACTCTCCTTAAGAAGTAGATGCCTCAAGGGCTGCTTTGTTCAAAGTTTTTAGAACAGACTCAAGCTCAAAACTAGAGCATTTGCCACTGCCTAAATGGCCAGTGTAGATTGAGTAAGCAGACTTCAGACAGAGAAGGCAATAAAGACGCAATGACAGGTAACTATTGTTTGGATAATATATTTGTAGATTTGGCCTATCAAAATATGACAAAATTATGTTTATTAAAAAAAAGCCCAGTCAATGCATCTCTCTTAAAGAAATGTTAAATGAAGTTTTAACTCACATCTTTAGAAATAAAAATGCTATTGGTCAGTATTCAGTCTGTAATAGAAAATACAGTTATCTCATCGAAAAATACGAATTCTGAACTCAGGGACTTTGATTTTGATGTCTCTTTTTCTTATTTCAGTGGTTTTGTTTTTCTCTCATTGACAGTGTCTTCAGAAAAATAAACAACAGGGTCTACAGGACTAGGATGACATTAGTTAGGAAACAAAAGCAGAGTATTTTTAGGGCACTCTTGTGATGGGAATGGATTAACTTCTGAGGTGAGCCAGAACATGACACCATGGCTTGGTCTAAAATTTGTTGAATTCAAGTGATTTAATAATTTATTTTAAACCTTTGGCGTAATCTGCTTTACCCTCTGTGAAATCAGCTCGATAATTCATCAGTGCCATCTTCAACAATTGTTGGGACTAGAATTTACTGAGGGTAAGAAGATGTGACCTTTAAATGCATACATCTATGAAATGCAGAGGTGTGGTCTCCCGCAAGAATCCCAGCGCAGACACCTCCCCTCAAACCTGGCTCCTGCATTACTGTAGGTGTGTTTTTGACTACAGTACAAACTGCTGGGATGCTGTGAAGCCTCTCACTGCTAGAAGACCCTCATGCTATTCTTTTGACTGGTAAAGAATTTTGCCTGCAATTGTGCAGTGAAGAGCTCCGATCCCAAGTGGCACTTGGAGGCTGAGGTGGAGGCAGGGGGACCGAGAGCTGCGTGGTCTGGACCCTGCTCTGGCTTTCTCACTGACTTAATCTTTGGTTACAGTAATTTTGTCTGGCTGTGTCTACTTTGTCCATAAGCTCACTGGGGCAGGGATGTGCTCATACAGTGTCTGATGTCATGGGACCCTGATCCCAGCTGCAGCCTTAGCATTAATGCAAACAAATGTAAGAGGAAGAGACAGTGCTTTCTTTTCACCATGTACCACTGTAGAGGGCTGCTCTTGGGGACTGTCGGGATTGCAGCAGGCCACCAGGGTCACCTTCCTCATGCTGGTGAACATCATTAAGCACAGTGAAAAAAATGTGTTCAATCTGTAAGGGGTCGTGAGTGATGTGTCCTGAATGACTTGCACATACTCATGTCTTCCTCACAGCAGTGGGGAATACCCATTTGCAGCGAAGTTCGGTGTCATCTTTCAGCAGGCCTTTGTTTTAATCATCTTTCCTGGGGAGCGGGGAGAGCTCGAATTATGAAGGGGGATGGTTGATGCTGGCTGAGCACCATCACAGGGAAAGCTGCAGCCTCCTCCCAGCTCACCCTGAGAGGCCAGATAAACTAAACAGGTTACAGGGATGAGGGGGTAAATCAGAGGCTACTGAGTGCTCTGCTCAAAAAAGGAAAGAGAGGCTCTGTGATCTGAACTGGCATATTCAGTTCCCACCGAAATACTGTTGTTTGCATCTAATGCAATTCGTGTTGAAACCACGGTCGTGTTGTGCCACGGGCAAGGACCGAATGCTGAAGCTACTCGAAGCATAAGTTTGGCTTCGCTCCTGTGAGCTGTCCCATTGCAGCTGAAGACATGCTTGAAATAACAGGACCTTTCTCTCTGTTGGTGAAGCATGTGCCTTGCAGTTTGTGGGTAAATGGAGAGAGCTGAGTCATTGTGCAGAGGACATTGGTTCCTAAGGAAATACTTCTTTTGAATTAAAAAACTTACCTAGTGTGCTAAAGCATTTTTGTTATTGCACCCACAAAATTTGTCTTTGCAAGGAAAGAAACCAAACAGGTAATTGGGGGGGAACAAGGGAAACCTTACCCTTGTCTCCCTGGACAGTGGTTTGAAGTGGCTGCAAACATCTCTCCGTAGGGAGTGGTGTCTTCTCCCTGAAGCCAAATTGTGTGGGTCTTGCTCAGGCAGAGAAATGCTCATGGAAAGCAGCAGTTCCATGGAAAGCAGCAGCCCCACAGCGTTAGCAGGGATTGCTTGCTTACTTCAACCCTGCCAATTAAAGGGAGGTTTGTAAACCGGACCCGAGACAGCAAGTTCCAGGCAGGAGTGCCAAAGAAGCAAGGGTGCTATTTTCAGCAAGAGCCTCGGGATTTGTCTAGACCATGAGTTACACACGTGTTTGAGCCTGTTCTTGAGTTCGAGTTGGCCCAGCATCGGGGTTGTTTCCACGTAAACATGGGTGCAGGCACAGGCTTGGCAGGATGGTGCTGCCACGCTTGGCTGAGGAGCAGAGCCTGTGGACAGTGCTGGCCCAAACCTTTGCTCCTGTGGCCTGTGTGGACCAAGCGTGGCCCTGTATGCCCTTGAGAGGATGCTCTGGCCACGTGCAGTACCTGGCAGAGGGTCCAGCACGTGGTCTAAGAACATGTGGATCATGGCACATGGTGTAAGCCTGCCTTGGAGCCTGGCCTTCCCCTTGCCCTGTGGAGGTTGCCTGTGTCAATTGAGTGCACTTGTTTCAGGAATTTTAAATGGCTTTTCCTCCTCCTAAGGTCATATGTGTGTGTTTGAAAGCTGCATCCCAAATTCCCCAGGGGTGGCTTGTGCCATTGTTTGAAATTGTTATTGTTTTTGTAGATGATCCCACAGGCTTCCCTGGCAGGAACTTAAGGACACTGAATTACTTGGTGAGGAGTCCTATCAGAGTTACTAGTGGGACTTTGATGAATAATGGTAAAAAAGAAATGTTTTCAGGATTAGCCATTAACGGTGGTTGGGATTTCTACCTAATCTGTCTCTCGTGCTTTTATTATTTTTCTCTCCACAGCAATATTTTTGGTTAAACGAACATTTAAGCAACATTTTTCCCACTCAGTATAAATAGTTAATAACCTCAGGATATCAGAAATGTGGTACAAGCCTCCTAAAAGCATTTTCAATACATAAAAAGGAAAAACCAGACCATCAGCGTGGACATCCAGCCCCCCTGAGAACCCACATCTGCAATGCCTTCAGCAGCCAGCTGTGACAGCACAGCAGTGGGCTGGGGGTGCCACTGATGGAGGCACTCCTTGGTACAGCCCTGAAGAAACCAAAACGACTCCTATTTTATTTTTTTTTTCCTCTTGAAGCCAAATCCAGGTTGAAAAGAGTATCCTTGTGGTGGCTGCTGTGAGCCGGCAGGAGCCCAGTGGGGAACCCTGTAGAAAGTTGGCTGTGGCTTCCAAGCTGTGGTTTGGCACGTATCCTTCTCCAAAACCTCTGCCAAATATTCAGACTCCTTTTTAGTTTGTTGGTTTTTTTTTTTTTCTCTTTTCATGTTGGCATTTTATTTAACTGCACCACATGAGTTTAAGGCTGTTAGTTTGATATACTTTGTCACCAGAATGGGCTGTTTTGTGTGGAGCTCTTTGATGGAAGGTTAAAATACGAGGTGTGCGTAGAAGGTGAACAAATTGCGTTGAGAGGAGGTTGTAGTAAAGGTAACACGAAGCAGTAGTGCTGGTATCGGGTCTGGTTAGTGTATCTCTCCTGCATGGGGATTTGCCATCACCTTTGCATGCCAAGTTAAGGAGACCTTTGGTTCTCACTGGCGAAGCGTGGGAGAGGGGAGAAACGTGGGCGCCCAACAAATCTTTCTGATCTTTCCCCAAGCGCATGAAAACACGAGTTTTCCAGCAGTTGGGCTCTGCGAATGCAGGAGAGGAGTCTGAGGGGATCGTCCAGCACTTCCCTCAATTTTCATTTCCAAGGCAGTCCTGGATTCCAGTGCGAGCCCTTTGCCGAGCCGAGCGCCGACTGGGGAGTTGCGTCAGCTGCGGCAGCATTGTTCTGGATCAGCCTGACCTCTTTTAAAAAAATACGTATTTTTCCAACGCTAATAAAAACCTTAGCTGAGGTTCTCTCCCTTTCTGTATGTGTGCCTGAGCACTAAATTAAAAAAAAAAAAAAAATAAAAAAAAAATCCCAGATGTGAATCTATAAACCATCTGTTTAAAATAACTATTGTTCAGGACTATAATTAAAAGTTATTTATTATGAATCTTGGGATCCTATTATGGATTTGACTGACTCCCAGGTTTCTGACTTAGCAAACGGTTTATGTATTTATGAGCCATGTGTCTCTTCCGCACTCCTTGGTGCCAGAGTGCATGTCCTTTAAACAATAGGGGAAAAAAATCCCCTACCCTCCCATAACTGTTGGCTTCTGACTGTTGCTGTCTAAGAGTTTTCTCTTAAGGACAGCAAAAATCAAAGGATCTGAGAGCTTTCAACAGATTCAGAGACGCTGTTGACAACACAGATGGAGGCTTGGTAGTACAGGTCTCCTGCATGCAGCTACTTAGTGACTTTCTAAATGTGTGGCTGGGACGAGTAATGAAATGTTATGATTACTGGGGGTAGGAGGGGACATAATTGAAAGGAAAGGATTTGTTGCTTGAGTCCCATTTGCTCTCAGCCTCCACTTTGCTCTTGTGAAACAGGAGGGAAGGAGGCAGCAAAATCGAAACAAGCAGATGGGCAGTAGACATTAAGAGAAGTGTTTTGGGCAACTGAGTGACCTGGGTGAAGGAAAAAAAAATCCTTCTGATGACAATTACTCGTTGTTTTATATTTGTACGTCTACACCCAGCGGGCCCAGGAGATCAGCACTGGATAATGCCTGACTGCAATAGACTAAACAATGATTTACCAGCCCTGCTTTATCTGCTGGGGTCCTATGATAGATCAACATGGTACATTAACCCTTTCCTCCACATCTGCTGGCCTAGTTTTCCACGAGGTGTGAGTACTGAGATAAAACAGCGGGATTTTGTATAAGAATTCTGGAATTAAATCCAGTAGTGGAAACAGTAAGAGGTATTTGGATGCATTTCCCTGGAGCTACATTCATCTCTTCTTAGTACAAGAGGGATTTTGCCATGAAGACTGTGCAAGGGCAGCAGTATGTTGCAATTGTGACTCTACTATATCTTTTTTCAGCAGAAAGCCCTAAAAGAAGTGGTGGAGACTGCAGCCCTAAGTGATACTGTACCTCACACTCTGGAAGAGCAGCCCAGCCCTGAAGGCAGGGACTTAGACATCTTGGGATGACATCTGAAAGAGTCACTTTTGGAGTGCCTGGGACTTGCCTACAATACAAGCTAGAGAGGAGGAACATAAGCTTTGCAAATCCCACCCTGCTTAAGTGCTTAGCAGCTCTTCTTGTGCTGGCAAAGATTGGCTGTGCTTACCTGGCATACACAGAGCTGTCCTTTAGGGCAGGAGGATGCAGCTTCTCCTCCAAGGCACAGAGCTGACCTCCCTCTTTAATTACAAAATAAAATAAAAAAAAAAGGGGTGCAGAATGGTGAGTGTGGCACCTCCTGCTCTCCTTTTAGCACCGTGCTGTAACAACTGACTTTTGAGACAGTGATCCAGGTTTGGTGCCCTCCACATCCAGCTCCTGCTTTCCTCACAAGAATCCTTGCTGTGAGGACCAGTGACTTTAGGGAGCAAAAAGAACAAACCCCTTTCTGATGAAGCCAAGGCCACTGAGCAGCAAGCAGGTCAAGGTCTAACTGGGATAGAGAAAGGAAATGTGAATATGTAGCCTACTCCTTAAGACACTTTCCAGGTGGGAAGGACTCTTCAGTTCCTGCCACTGTACTGGGGATCACTGCTTAATGCACACCAGCCCTTGGCACCAGGGCATGAACTGCAAGCTCTTCCCTCCTGGAAAGCCTGCTAAACCAGCAGCTTTGCTGGTTATAAGAAAGGAAGAGTAAGACCCAAATTTGGCTGCCCCCTGGGTTGGCTCAATGGTACCAAACTCATCACTGGCAGAGAATTTTGCTTATTTAAGCAATGTGGTGCAAACAGGAGGCTTTTACTTAGGAACAATAATTAGCAAGGATCTCCTGTTTGAAATATGTATGCTGAGGTCATCCTTAGGAACTTGCTTGCCAACCAGAGACAAGATTTTTTGGTCTCATCTTGCTTTGCCAACAAGAAACAGCCCTGTCAGGATGTACCTGAGGGCAGAAGGAGGCAGAGGGAGAGGGTGAGAAATTGCTTAGGAAGCCAAGCTGTGTGAGGCATCTGGCCCCGCAGTCCCCTGGGAGTCAGGGAACAGAAAGAAATACAGAGCTGCTTTTTGCTTCTCATCCCTCTCACTGCCATCCGCAGCAATAATTTCTTCCTTTGAAGAAGGAGTCCACTGATGTGGGTCCAGCCCAGCTAAGTTGGTTCTCCAGGGCACTTTGCATCTCACTTCCCTCAGAGGTGCAGGACACACGCTGCAGCTGGGTAAATCATGTTCACAAAGGGGGAAACTAAACTGAATTCTGCCCTTCCTTCACACCCACTTTCACCATGCTGAAGATCATCCCACAGGTGAAGCTCATGGGGCTGGTGGGCTTATTAAATCTTTCCTTGGGCAAACCCTCATTCAAGAGAATCAGTTCTTAGTGGAACCCTTTACCATGTGGACAGGAGTTGATTTGGTAAGCTCGGTTCTGCTGCCCTTCCACAAGCTTTATGACAGCAGAGTCAGGGGGCACTGTGTTCACATAAAGGGAATCAAGTTTTCACTGTGCTCTTTAAGGAGGATGTCGAACCAGTTGTAATGCTCTACCGTGGCTGCTTTGTGCCCATCCAGAGCTACATACCTGCCATAAATTCAGCTTAACTTGCCAGTTAAAGAGCATTTATGGTTGCTGTGCAGTGCTGGAGGGATGCAGAGCAGGCAGCACGGAGCAGTGACCTGGCTTTTTTACAGTAGTCGTTTGTGTCGCTGCAGCTGCGCTTTAGGGCCTGATCCTCATTTGCTGATTTCACAGTGTCTTGGTGAGAGGCAGTCCTCATTTACACTGATAAGACTGAAGTGCCTTTATAGCTCCCATCAGATCAGGCAGTGACTTTGAAGAAAATAAACCTCTGATTTTAGACAAAGAGCTGGAGTGTAATAAAAGCTGCATGTTATCCTTCACAGGCACCTTGAATGAGGCCACAGGGAGCGAAATAAAAAGACTGGAAAACACAGCTTCTTTTCCTTTGGTTTTATGATTTACATTTTTCTAACCCTTTGATTTTTTGGCTCTCTAATTAAGTCATAAGATTGGGCGAGGTGGGTGCTTGCATGAACTAGATGGCCACCTGTGTCACTTAATGAACTGAGCTACTAATTATAGGTGGAGGTGACTTCAGAGGGCTCCTTTCAGTCAGGAATTTGAAGTAGCAAAATTTTGCGAAAAGAAACACCCGAAGTATTTGTTTTCTGGCCCTATTTAATGGCAGGGATAACCAGAAGGCTTGACACCACTGGGGCAAGGTAGGCCATAAAAGGAGTATTTCTGCTGCCTGCTGTCACACAACCTCTATTGACATTCCTTAATGTGCTCAGTGTGCTCTCTGGCCTTGGGAAATCACTGGCTTTTTGCCATAGAAGGATGACACTGTAATGTACAGTGATTTTATCTGCTCATGGCGTTTCGCTGGTCTCTCAGCATTTTGGGGAGAAAGATGAATTACACTAGTCATCTTTTCTGGTATAGTATAGAGTAGCCTCTTTTAAAGGACCTCTGGGTAGTCTGGATAATACCACTCTCTAAAACTTATTTTCTGCAGTGACAGAGTTTTATCTTCTCTGAGGTTGCCACCTCTTCCTCTGCCATTTGTCCTTCTGTCACCGTGAGAAGCAATTCCTGAGCTGTGCAGTTCATAGGGCAGCACCTCAAGGCCCTGATGATATTTTAACAAGTGCATCGTGTAGGTAGTTTTTCACTTAAATAACATGGATTTCTTCAGTGGGGCACATTTGCTGTATGAGAATGGGTAGGAGTCATGAATTGCTGTGTAAGTGGGGTAAACACCATTTACTTGGGCTCCTGAATTGTTAAAAGACTGTTTTATACTGCATTCCTTCAGGGGGAGAAAGACAAATTGAATCACAAGGACCATTGCTGAAGTGGAGGAGCAGATTTCTAGCCTCATGTTTGATTTTCTGAACTGCAAGAAATGGTAGCCTTGGGTTTGGTTTGCTTGCAATAGCTTTTGTTTTTTGGTTTTTTTTGTTGTTTTTCTTTTTCCAGAATAAGGAGGTGACATGCAAAAGGGAGAAGTGTCCAGTGCTCTCCAAGGACTGTGCTCTCGTCATTAAGCAGAGAGGAGCTTGCTGTGAGCGTTGCAAAGGTGCGGTTCCCATCCTGTTGTTTCCCTCTTTTTAAAAACTTACCAGGGCATATTTAGGCTGCCAAAGACAGGACAAAGCTTGGAGCTGTGGCTGGGACTGGGCTGTCACTGGAGACTAGAAGAGGGCAATAACATACTTAAAATATTTATGTTTACAGAGCTGGTGGGGATACAGAACTTCACGTGTTTGCCCTGTAATTATTAATTCTTGCATGGTGATAGTCCTTTAGAAGTACATCTTTGTTCTTCATTGCTATGTTATCAGTCTTTTAAAAGTTATCTCCTAATTTTATCAGAAATATTTTAGATGAGCATTGAGCCACTAGCAGTCACTGGTCAATAAGAATTCCTCAAACTTTTTGTGTGGCTGGACAGAATAGGAATAATTCTTCTGAGTAATAAAGAGCAGGGTAATTATACATGCCTATTCCTATTTCTCCTCATGCTGGAAACAAACCAAGCAAATTTTATTAATTTTACTAAACATTTCCTGATGCAAATAATATTATTATGAACATTTTAATGAAAGCCAAATGATCAACAGTCTGAGCATTGTGTAGTTATTTATTGACCAATACTGTGTATTCCAAGCTCTTTAGAATGAGATGATTATAATATTAAGAAACAATAATTGTATAAACATATATCCACTATGCTTAACCACATGACAAGTATGCAAGTAGATGAGGTTGGAAAGTAGGGTTTTTTTTATATTGATGCGGTAAGAAATGTGCTCAAAAACACTAATTTTGCTGAGGGACTGCTGACACAATCAGTGAGGTGAAGAGTGCTGGATTCATACAGCTTTACTTAATTTTTTCCTCTTTTGTTTCTAATTCCCCAGTAGGGATTGCATGGTATTGTGGGGGAGATAGGGTAGGATAACTAGTTGGGAAATGCAATCGTTTATTGCCTTCCCAGAGGAAATACAAAGGCAGGAAAACAGATTACGCTGAAATTCAGATGGAAGAGACATAATGGATATGTATTTTTCCTGGATGGTTGCAGAGGTGTGTTAGATGCTGTGCTTATGATTTGCTTCTGTGCTGCAGCTTTGGAGTAGGTTTGGCAAGCCCCATTTCGAGGATTTGTCTAAAAGCCTGACACTTAAAAGAGAAGGAAATGAACTGGAAAAAAAATTAAAGTGTCACTGAAACAGTAAGAATTTGAAGTTACGGTTTTTACATAAATTACCTACAATTTATTTCTTTTGTCAAATCGTGTTTAGTTTCAGCTTTATAGGAAAAAGGGTCCTACGTGTCAGTTTGATTGGAGTGGAAGTTGATTTTTCATTTCCATAATGGCTTGTGTAGTTGCTCAATGGTCTGAAAATTTTATATACATACACATGCATATATGCATGCATGCAAAATTTAAAGAAGGGATGTTTCAAAGCTGAGGATACAAACAGTGTTTTCATTCAGACTTCTTGTAAGATTTGCTGTTAGTCCTGACTTGGAGTGGGTACCTACAGAACATTATTAATAGGCTTGAGCCTGGCATCTGCAGGTTTGTATACTTGACATCTCTAATGGGATAATTAATAGAAAGTGTTAAAAAATGGAACTAGGAGGCACGTGGATTCTTGAGGTGGAAGAGTTGGCTAGTCCTTTGTATCAATGGACAGAGAGATCCCACTGATAGGCATCCAACAACGTGCTAAAGAAACTAAGCAGCCCTGAGTTTGTAGAGAAAATTCTTCTCATCAGCAAATAAGACGTGGTGAAAGTGTCTGAGTCTTTTCCTAGTGATAGAAGGTTGCCAGCATATCCTTGCAAAGATCTCAACTTGTCATTGTGCTCAGAAATAATCTAGAAAAGGGGCAAAGAGGGGCAGACAGTTTGCTGCTTCTGACCTGATCTCTGTAGTGTAGTAAAGGAGGAGAGCTGCCTTCAGGGGGTTGCAGAAGGGTCTCAGGACACTGAACAACCGATGACAAAACAGCAAAGGATGTTAATGTGGATGGGAATAAAGCTGCACACGGGACAGAACAGCCCTAACTTTACAAATATAGTACTGGGTTCTGAGTTGACAATTACTGATCAGCAGCTGTTTCTGTGTTAAACAAGATAGATACTTCTGTGGCACAATCAGCTCAGACCTCAGTAGCTCTCTAAAGGGAAAACTGAATGTGAAGTTTGTTAGGAAAGGAGTAGGGTTCAAATCAAAATGCCCTGGTTTCCCTCTGTGTGAATCAGGTAGGCTGCTTATTCTTGCCCCTCGAGTGGCTAAAGTAGAACTGTGGACCTTGACCTGTATTTTTCACACTTCCCTAGGTGTCTCTTAGTGGCTGCTATCAGACAGAAGACTCTTGGCTAGAAGGATGCTTGGTCTGATCTAGGATGGCAGTTTCTACGTGCTTAAAAAGCAAGAAGAACTTTAAACTTCAGAATTTAAAGAAAAAAAAAGCTCTCAAGGACTTAGTTTTCAAAGTAGATGTGAAATTTTTGAATACATTTTTCTGCTCCTTCTGAAATACCCTCCCATTTAACTACAGCAGACCTGACACCACACATTGTCCCCAGGTTGTTCTGGTTCCAGGGGAAGAGGCTGATGGAGCCGTCCTTATCCCCAGGGAGGCTGCTTGCTCTCCTGAACGCTGTTGGAGTGTGCAAGATCCCAAAAAAGTGTCCCATGGGGAGTAACTGGGGAATCAAGGCTGCACAGCACTCCAGCTGCTCCCCGTGGTGTCCCAGCAGCTCCAAGCTCAGCTGCAGCCGGGACTTGGCCCTGCAGCTCTTGTTCTCAGTTACTATTTTGTCAGCCTGCCAGAGTGCCCACAGGGAATGCAAGCAGGAAAAGGGAAACAGGGATTTTCTTTCTTTTTTTTTTTTTTTTTGCTAGTTGCATTTCATCTAAACATGAACAAAATGTTACGAAAAAAAGACATCAGAACCTGATGGCTTTTCTCTTGGCTTCATTCCCAAAGCCTGAAAGAGCTTAATGAGGCCTTACAGGCTCTTGCCAGTTCTCTTTGATAGTTTCACGTCTTCCTACCTTGTGAAGAAATGAATGAATGAATGAATGAATGAATGAATGAATGAATGGCTGCGTCACTTGAGTGCAACGTCAGGAGAATAACATTAAGACCAAGGGGAATGTTCCAGAACTGGCTTGTGTAGGAAGGAAACCACTGAGTCATTTGTGACATCAGTGCCTGTGGATTTTATTCTATCATGAGGAGCACACAAGGACATATGCCCCCATTTCCAGGCAGTTGGACTAGATTAAAGGTCCCTTCCAACCCAAACAGTTCTGTGATTCTGTCTGCCTGCAGCTCTGCATGCAGCTCAACTCCTGTGGTGAGAGCTTTGCATACAGGAGAAACAGAATTGTTGGTAGAGAACTCTCCCTGCAAATGGTTGTGTGCTGAGCATGAGTCCCTTGCTTCCTTTTGGTATTTGTTTGCTACTTGGATGATTTCTAGCACTTTCTTTTTCATATTTCTTAATAAACAGAAAAAGTAAGGAACAGCAGCAAGTACGGCTTTTGCAATCAGAAAATTTACTGTGATGGAAACTAACATATACAAAGATTTGGTTTTACTTAATGCCAGAATCCCAGAATGTTGAGTTGGAAGGGTCCCACAAGGATCATCAAAGTCCAGGTCCTGGCTATGCACGGGACAGCCCCAAGAATGTGTCTGAGAGTGCTGGTCAAACAACACTTTAAGTGCTCTTGAACTCTGCCAGCCTTGGTGCTGTGCCCACTGCCCTGGGGAGCCTGTTCCAGTGCCCAACCATCCTCTGGCTGAAGAACCTCTTCCTAATACCCAGCCTAAACCTCCCCTGACACAACTTCAGGCCATTCCCTCAGTTCTGTCACCAGTGAGAAGAGATCAGTGTCTGCCCCTCTGCTTCCCATCGTGAGGAAGTTGCAGACTGGTACGAGGTCTAAGATTTAAATTAAGATTTAAGATTGAAATCCTCCAGACTAGCCATGTGTTTTAACACTGTTCTTGACTTTAGGCCCATGGGACCTTGATGGTAAAGTCAATGGGGCAAGGCTTGCTTTTGCTGTGTGTTTATGCAGGGTCTGGAACAGAGAAGTGTGGGCCTGTGGTTATGGCTCCCTGATGCAAGGAGAGGAAAAATGACTAGGCCTAAGAGTGACAATTTTCAGGAAGATTATTCTTTTGACAGATATTTGCTGTAGTTTATAAAGCATACCATGTACCTCTAGCATACTGTTCATTTTGAAAATGCTAAAAAATGAAGCCCTCTTATTACTTTTGCATAGGCTAAATCAGTCACTTTTCATCTCTGATTTTATTTAATATATTTCATGAAAACATATGAGGTCACCAAGGTTCTAGAAATAGATTTGGCAGTATTTTCTTATGCAGCTGAATGGAGACCTGTCACTTAGATATAGAGCTCTCTACACATGTAATAATAAGTTATTTGCTCTCTGAAGAAGTGGCATTACTGGCTCAGGATTGCCTAAAGTTTGCATTTCTAAAATTGTGCACCATATTCTACTCTCTTATCCCAAGAACTCGAATCTTCTATGAATGTACAGAGTTGGTGGGTATTTTTTTTTTTTGCAAGAGAAAATTTGTTCATAATTTTCTTTCACTTCCTATGTGAAATTTTGCTTTTTCTGTCCTTGTCAACCTTTGAGAGTGACTGGGGTTTTTTTGGGTTAGTTTTCTTTGGTTGGTTTTTGTGTGTTTGCTTGTTTGTGTTTTTTGTTTGGTTTATTTTAGTTCTAGTTTTTGTTAAATTAATGATTGATCTTATAGGTTCTCGTGCTATGCTCCATTGATCTAGAATCTACCTGAGAATGGAATCCCAGCCCAGGCACCAGCAGCCTTAGGTCCCCTGAATATTGACTATCCAGAGCTATTGTAGTTATTACGCATTTCTTGGAAAGGATATCACATACTGCTGGTTGAGGATTTCAACCCCTTTCAGCAGCCAATTTCAGCTCTTAGGGCTGGCTTGCACAGGGAGCTAGAGGGAGGTTCTGGCAACGCTACCAATGCCCTGCAGGATGCATGTGTACATTTGGCACTTTGTTCACAGGGAGCACCCCTAGTATGAGATGCCCAGTACCAGTTTGGTGTTCTGCTGTAAGACTGACTGGGGGGACCTTTGTGTGGGCTCTTGTCACTTGCAGCCCACCCTTCCATGCTCTAAGGCAAGACATCAGAGGCAAGGGATGATAACATGGATGGAGAGGGATGGGATGGGAAGATAATATATGTATTTTCCTCAAAAATCTTTTTCATCTTCACCTGAATAATCCAGTCCTGGCATCTGTCAGGGACTGGTTATGGAAAGAGATGTCTTGGCTTTTCTGCTGGTCTTTCTCACTGCCTCTGAGACTCTTGGTCATGTGTTCTAGCTCTGACTCAGAGGGCCTGTTTCTTGAGGCTGGAAGTGCAGGTTTGTGTCAGCATTCCTTCAATTTTTAGCTTTGTATTTCAGGCAAAGGCAGAGGCTTTGAAGCAGTGACATACAGCCACAGGGACAGTGCCATCCAGTATAATCACGGTGCCAGCTTTGATTGCTGCTGGTTATGCCTAAGAAAAGGTCTCCATCTCTCCATCCTTCCTTTGAACTGACTCTTCTTACAAAGGTCTTAGCACATACTTTTGGTACCCCTTGAGTATCTGGTGTGTGCCATTGTGCTCAGTAGCACCTCCAGTTTCAGATAATGCCTTGCTAAATATAATTTTCCATTTATGTAAGAAACATTTAATGAACTGTCCTGTCATGTTGTCATTAATACTTTTGCCATCAAATATTGGTTACCCACATTTTTATATTAATGTTTTACATGTAACGTTTCTCTGGAACAATGTGATAAACTTCTTAGGACATGTAATACTGGAATAAGAATTTCTTTCACTATTTAACTTTGAAGCTGTGAGCTCTACTGAGTGTGAATGATTTTGCTAGCGTAAGGTGTAAATTGCAAGTAATTGTGTCACCAAGCACCATAATTAATGAAAAACCTCATAAGCATGATTGATAACAGTTCTCCAGCTGCCAGGCTTGGCAAGCACATCGAGCATCCCCTCAGGATTCAAGGCAGCTCTAACTATATGGCATTTTGGACCACAAGGTTCTTAGGAACCCTGCAGGGTGACATTTTTCACCCTATACATACTTTCATGTAACTCAAGGCATTTGGGAAGGTGAAATTGAGGTCCAGTGGGGTGCAGGGGACAGAAACAGCACTGGGAGGAGCTGCTATTTTCTCAGCGAATCTGAGCTGCTTTGCATGATATGCCCATGAACTGTGCAGTCCCAGCACAGCTCAGCCCCAGGGCCACTCCATTCTGCTGTGCTGTGCCCCCTTTATATGGCCCTGCGTCCCTTGGGTACTGTCATTGTGATGGCTCAGCTGCAAATAGGTTTACCTGTACTCAGTTACAGAGGAAAGGGTTGGATTTTCACTGTTAGGAGCTGATCTTGATAAGCATGGGGAGGGGGTTTGTATACGTTTTCATGCTTCTGTGTTGACAAATGAAGACCAGGGTTACTCAACAGGAAGTTTAATTTTTTGGTAGCTGTCAATGGCTTTACCATCACTAAGAAATGTGAAAATGTATTTTATAATAGGTGTATGTGTGGTTCTTTTGTTGTGGCCGGGAGATTTTATGCCAGGGAAATACTGCAGAATGTGCAAGTTTTGAATTTTAATTTTTTTTTTTTTATTTTTTTAGGGGGTGGTTTGCTTGGTTTTTGTTTGGCTAGAACTGGTATTTAGTGCTAGCATGCCTGGATACCTCCCTGAGGATTAATTTATCAAACACTAAATAAAACATGTCTTCTACTAACTGTTTCCTTTTCCCTCATGTTTATTTTCCATGCCAATAGAGAGGTTGCTTTTTTTTTTAAATAGAAAGTGGAGGGAAAGCAAGAAAAAACTTAATAGGAGAAGAAAGATGCTGAAGAAATGAGGGATGGGGAGCCAGTCTATTGTGCACCAATCTATCACTTTCTCTTGGGAGAATAAGGAAATGACTTGTCTATAAAATTCTCTTTAGCCTAAAATAAGCACAAATCTCTCCTGGAATCTTATTAGGCAATGTCAAATTGAGTAATAAAGGTTGTTTTTAATGAAGTGCTGAGGACACTGGTTGAGCTTTAGCACTACTAAAGTGTCTCTTACACTCAGTGCCCTATCTTCATGATACTGCTGTGTGCTGGCCTGGCTGGGGAAGAAGAAAAAAGGGTCATTGATCAGAGTGGCAGGATTTGGAAGGACAAATGGCTTCCTGATTATCAACTTGTCCACATGCCAATAAAAATATCTGCTATAATTTGCCTCTTTTGTTACTCCAATCCAATTTTGTGTGTGGATACTTGTTCTGGAATTAATTGGGCTGTTGAATTAAATTGGCCAAAGGTTAGTTTGTGATGTTTGAAACTAAGGGGCTCAAGTATGGCATGCACAACATTGTAACAAAGTAGCTAAATTTATTTAACTATTTTAGCATCATTTTTGTTTTCAGTGCCAGGAGCACTCAAATCTAGAGGATCATTTTGCCTTTATGAGGTGACTGGAGGGTAATTAGTTAGTTTCCACTGCATATGCAACAATTGACCAACTTCAAAGTATTCAGTGATTCAGATAAGTAACTTCAGGCTTGCATGTTTATCCAGGACTTATCTGAAGTATTTGGATTGAAGGAGGTAATGGCAACAAAACCTACAACTGACTGGAAGTTAATATTTTACATTAATAAAACACCAGCTATTCTTAAAGAAAGAAGCAGGAAAGAATAAAAAATCAGGACACACTCCTTGACTGATATGAATCAACTTAGCTCTTTTAAAATTGATGTAGACCACTGATACTTAACTTTTTTCCATATGTGGAACCCTAAAGGTTTTCCTTACAGGATATATGACTCGGGGTCAAATTTACTTATTAAGGTAAAATCTGTTATTTTTCACATATTTCTTAGAGCATTCCCAGGCTTTTTGGGGTTCCTCTCTTGAAAACCTCCTCTGCAGCCCTTTCTTTCAAAGTTTTGAGTAGATATTCAGGCAGAAATAAGTGGATGGCATTCAAGTGATTGTCCTGAACTCTGATCTTCCTTGATTTATTCTTTTCTTCTGCTCGTTCTTTCAAACTGTGGATGGAGACAGTAAGTTAATGTACTAATATTTCCAAAGGGCTTTTAGGGACTTCAAGTATGTCTCATCCTTCTCTGTTGTGGAAATCCACATCAGGGACTTTGCTGATGCCTTTGAACATGAAATACTCAGGGACTGCTGCTTTCCAAGCCGCAGAGGGTGGACCTTTAACCGTGGATGAGCCAGAATGGCAGGACTGAATTGGCACACGGAATGGGGCAGGTTTCACTCAGCTGACTTTAGGTGAGGCTCAGAAATTTCCATGCTCTGAGTAGCGGGGCTAGGAAAGTCCAGCTCTGTGTTTGCAGGTGTCACCTGAGAGATTTGTACATTGAAAGTGAGGCTCAGAAAAACTACCTGGTATGTGGGCTTTGTTCCTTTTTCCTTTTGAAGAGTGAGTGGTGGGTGCAGCTCTGGGGCATCCAAAGGGCACAGTGTCAGGGCACATTTCTGGTCAGAGACAGGTTAAAGCTTCACCCAGAGATTGTAAAGCCCTCCTTTCATACCCTTTTCAGTTTTGCTTGACATTCAGCCTTCCCCCATCTCTCACCAAGACTGTTTGTGTTGCTGGCTAACTCTCCCCTTCCAGCATGCTGTTTTCATCTGCTGAAATCCAGTTCCCACCGTGCCTCATGTTGGTGTTGGATGGATGCTGCTCTGTCCCCCCATTCAACCTGCTGCCCTGTGCCAAAGCTCAAGGGCAGTCTTAGTCTCTCCAATGCTTCTGCAGACTTTTCCATCCTGGTCTTCATTTCTAAATTTCCCTTTTGCTGCCTGCAAGCTCTCCCTGCCATGGTTACTTCTGGTGTGCCATCCCCTTGCCAGGGGGGCAATGGCTGGTGCTGCAGGGCAGAGGACTTTATAGCATAGCTTGGATATGCCCTTCAATAAAGAGCAGTGCTGGCAGTATGGACACACCAATTTCATCCTTTGTTGACCACACTAATCCTTGAAGTGGAAGTTTCAGTTTAGTATGCAGATCTGTACATGCAGATTAGCCCAGGGTCATTAGCTTTCTTACGGAGGAAACATTTTAAATTAAAGAACATAACTGCTGAGCAAATATGCAAGGTATTTTGCAGTTGCTAGTTTCGAGCCTGGCCCTTGGTTCTTGGCTCTGGTAAAACATGCACACAGATATTTAACAACACGGCTTGTTCCATCTTGAGCATCCTGCACGCTCGTGAACTGTTGCTGGGATTGGGACCAGTACGACTTGGGCTTCTGCAACTTGAGGATGTTAAAACATGTTGTCCAGGCTCAGCACTCATCAGTGTTTGCAGCGAGCAGTGAGACTGTGCTACCAGATTAATTCAGTGGTTTTCAGAGCAGGACATCCAGATGTGTAAGAGGAGTATAGGGCTTTATGCTCCTCTCTTGGCACGTTGGCCTGCGTGTATGAGAGGGCAGAGAACTGCATTTAACACAGTGAGAATCTGAACATTTCTTTATTATTCGAAGTTGCTTCATCTGGGCTTTGCTACTTAAAAGATGCAAGATTTGTAGGTATACTTTGTACCTTTCAGTATTTGTCAAAGTTGAAATTATCACAGCCAGCTCTTAGACTACAGATCAACCCTTTTTAATGCCTATTTTATTTCAGTTTGGTTAAGTGAAATAGCCACAGCATCTACAAATTTCTCTGGTGTTGCCCTGTATTTAGCCTGCAAAAAAATGTTCTGAATACTGCAAATCCTGAAGTACAAGTCTTCTGTTGTTCAAGATATTAACTGGAGGCAGTTAACACATTTGCAAATGATCTTTATGTATCAGCTTTCCTTTAAATTTTGTGTTGAATTTGGAATGATTTTATGGGGATTTTAAGTTCCTTTGCACTTCAGAGCTGTGGCCCTTGAGTTTCCTTATACAGTGGGCTCGAAGATTTGCTGGTGTAGGGCTGATAAATTGCCTTCCTTTTCAGGGGGATGTAAACTGTACCCCCAAGCAGGACAGTGCACCCTACACAGCAGAGCATGACTTAGAGTATTGCCCAGGTAGGGGGTGGGAGGAGAACGGTGCCCTGGGCATCTTCTGGCTCATAGTTGTGTGATTTTGGGACTCTCTGTGCACGTCCATGTTTCACACAGAGCCTTTGGCAAGAATCCTCTTGGTTTCGTGGGCTCTTTGATTGAGCTAATTTTGAATCAAATACACTGGGAAAAAAAGGTAAAATGGAAAAAAAAAATAAATGGAAAATGGGATATGTGTTGCTTCTAAAATTTTTCTCAGAAACACTTGGTCTCCAAAGAATTATTTTTTAATTGAAACAATTTTGCTATAATAAACTAGCTCTTTTTAAAAAAAACCAAGCATTTTATTTCTAGTTTAGAAGTATTTTCTAGTTTTGCTTCTCTGGTGAGTTATTTTATTATTTTCTTTGTGTTCCTTTTGGTTTTCTCTTTTGCAAAATACCAGAAAACGACGACAGAGTGGGAAGGGAAACTAGTAGGAACATGCAATAAAATGTGAAAATTAAACGTTTGCTTTGGCGTTTGTTTGTTTGTTTTCAAATAGCTCTGTGAGACTTCATTTTGCCAAAAAAAATGTGAGCAGCTCCCAGTGCAGAGGCAAATGAACCTGTTTTCTGTTAACTAAGTTGTCATATAGCACACAAAGACATATAAAACCAAACCCTATGGGACTGCAGAATGTCTCCACTTAGAGATTCACCACACACACAAAAGAGCTTGATGGCTTTTAATTTATGTGGATGGTGATCCCTTCTGTCATGAAAGTGAAAAGGCGTGAAGGAGAGGTAGTTCTGCCAGTGTCAGGTCATCCCTGCTGAGCTGTGCTTGCTGAAGAGCTCTCACAAGGGTTTGGTTAATGGATCAAGATAGCGTGGCCAGGCTGGATGATGAATGCTTATTCCAGCTCTTCTTTAACCCTCCTCCTCCCTCTCCCTGTTCCAGTGCCTGAGGCACTGCATAGTTCCAGAATGGACTGCAGAATGAGCACTGACATCCATTTTTAAGTAAATTGTTGCTGATTTTGGTTTGTCTTGACCAGTCCGGGTTAGTAAGGAGTTTGGCCAGTCATGCATCAGCAGCAGATGTCCAGGGCCAAGCCTCCCAGGTCCTTGTGAGTCCCAACTCTCAGCTCTGCCTCTTCTGTTAACCCAGGGGAGAGGGTGGGTTGCATTTAGGATGCTGCTCTGGGATCCTCACCAGCAACCTCCCACAGGACTGTGTTCTGCTGAACTGATGTGCTTCTGTCTCACCCTCTAGATTGCAGTTTTGAAGGAAATACATACAACAGCTCCATGAAATGGCACCTCCCCAGCAATCCCTGTGTTACCTACCAGTGCCAGGTAAGGATGGCATCAACATTGTGCTAATTGAGTTGCAAGCTTTACCCAGGATATTCTGGGCCTTCATTCATCCAATCCAAATAACCTGAAATATTTTATACCCAAGGCTCATTATGGGCTTTGCATTTAAAGTAATTTAAATCCACTCAGATGCAGCCAGCTATAACCAAACATTCAGAAAGATAGGTTTTAAATGACCTGAGTACCCTCATACCCAAACATTGCTGAAGGAGAGGTACAAAGCCATGCCATTTCCTGCGGTCTTGACCTTGAAATAAGTCTTCTTTTTTCAGCCTTTTGTGAGATAGAAATTATTTTAGTAATTGGACACTTTTGTGTGTATGTGTCCCTGGGTTTTACCTGGGATGTTCTTTAAGAGAAACCCACAACCAAATCTGCTTTTCCTGGGCTCCTGCAGTATTAACACAGTGGCATTTTGTTAACTTGCCTATCTGCAACCATAACATTTTCAAGATTATCAATTTTCAGATTAAAACCGGGTAATTATATAGGCAGTTTCTGTCTGTGAGTAGGCCTGCCATTTTTGCTGACAGTTTGATCTGGTTTTAATAATAACACTCAGGCAGCTGCTAAGAATGGTAAGAGGAGAGATGAATGAGTGGAAGAGGAGAGATGAATGAGTGGGAAGAGCTCTTCAGGAGAGGAGAGTTTTATGGTTTTCTCTTTTTCTGTGATACTTCTGCTCAGTGAAACCCATCTGCAGTTTTAAAGATGAGTGCACTGAGAAGACTGAAGTTGGATCAGCAGCATTCTGTATCATGAAAAGATACTCATCACTATGTGAATTTAGATATGCTGCATGAAAGTATGAGTTCTTTATTGCTTCTCTCAGTGTCTGAATGAAAAACTGGGTGGTCCTATTTACCCTAGATCCACACATTTGAAAAACAGTTTTTCTTTGCTTCCAACAGCAAAGCTGCAAGCAGAAAAAAAAAAAAAGTAGCAGCCTTTTGTGCCCAGAACCTCACACCCAGATTTGCTCAGGAGGACTCTTGACTTCTTGAATAAGTACAGGAAATGTTAATTTACTAATACTTATCAGGCAAAGCATCAAAGATAAGTGTCTCCCCTCTACAGAGCAAGATGCTTTTATCTGCTTTCTAAGTCTATTTTGCTCCAATGGGAGAGGGAGGAGAATGCCTTGTGTCTGGCCTGTTTTCACCAGAGCTGCACGGCAGATTACCGAGGTTAAGGATTCCTGATAAAGCAGGATTCCTTTTCCTAAGAGGATGCTAGATTTTTTACCTGATGCATTTAAAGGCAAATCCTGTGTCTGCAGTCAGTGGATCTTTTGACTGTGGATTAACCTGAATCCTGATACCAGGAGGTTTTGAAACCCAGTGCTTTGGAGCATGTGCTGGCCTTTAATTGTACTGCTAGAAATTGTGATTTTCCTGCTTGTTAAAGCAACCACAGTGCTGACAATGAACGTGTCTGCTCTGCTTCTTTTGCAGGAAGGAGTGATAGTAGAGTCAGAAGTCCAGTGTGTTGTTCATTGCAAAAACCCTTCCAGACTCAGGGGAGTGTGTTGTCCTGTGTGTCCAGGTGAGGTTTCATGGGAAGATGCTGCTCTGCATGTACAACTGTGTTTCTGAAGGTACCCATCATTGCCTGGCAGGTTGCCTCCAACTTCTCTGGCACATGACTAAAATGTGGGCTGGTGACACAAGAAGAGCCTGCTTAATATTTTTTAGTGGAGGACATTCAGACTACAGGATGCACACGTAATAGCCTGTGACAATATCCACAGATGTATTTATGACATTTTTCAGCTGGGTTTGCCTGGCTGATGGCCCTGATTTTGTTAGAGGGAAAGTATAAGAGTAATCCTAAAAAAGGAGATTCACTTTTTGAAGGGGAGTGGGAATGGGTTGCCTTTGTGAAGCACAGAGGCAATTTACTGTGGTTTTTGAGATGATTTTAACAGAGGTTTTGTAGGTAAGCACTGCTCCAGTTGTGACATAATGGATTTCTTGTATTTTGATTAGCTATTGTATCTGCCAACATCTAATATAAACTCAGGGAGTAAGAATGAGTTAGTAAAAAGCAAACAGCTTAAAAAAGTATTTTAAAGCCACTTCTCATGGAAGACTTGGCCTAGTCTCTGCTTCATTGGTGCAGATTTATTTGCTGTTAGAAGGGTGATTTCTTTCCCAAAAGAAAGATATTTAGGGTTTCTTAAGGATTTGCTCAGGCCTCTGAAGTGATTTGTATTCCTCTGAAGTGATTCCCTCTCTACAACTACCTGAAAGGAGGTTGTAACAAGGTGGGGATTGGTTTCTTCTCCCAGACAACTAGCCACAGGACAGGAGGACGTGGCCTCAGGCTGCACCAGGGGAGGTTCAGGCTGGTCATCAGGAGGGATCTCTTCATGGAAAGTGCTGTTAAACATTGGAATGGACTGCCCAGGGAGGTGGTGGAGTCACCAGCCCTGGAGGTGTTCATGAAACAAATGGATGTTGCACTTAGTGCCATGGTCTAGTTGACAGTCAAAGGCTGTACTTGATCTTGGAGGTCTTTCCCAATCTGGATGATTTATGATACTCTATGAAAGTGGATGGTATGATTTACTTTTCCTACTGTCATGCGCTGGGGTGTGTTACAGAGTAAAGGCAGCGTGTTATCTTGAGCTAAACTTATTCACATGCTGTTTTGCAGGTTGTATATTTGAAGGGAGAATTTACAACGAAGGAGAAGAATTTAGGCCTGAAGGAAATAAGTGTACCAAGTGCTCTTGCATTGTAAGTATTTGCCTTTTGGCATTGTATCTCCCTGTATGAACTTCAAAAGGCACATTATTGTTGCCAGAACAAAGCAAAAAATATAAGGAATTCAACACTACTATGCATTCTTCTCTTGGAATTTGGGTTTATATTGAAGAATTTGTGCCACTAATACATGGTATTGCTCACATTCTGAGTTTATAATCTTTCTGTGACCTTACACTGTACGCAGATGGAGCAGGAGATCTGGGAGAGGGCTGATCTGTTGAATTAGCTGTGCTCTATTTGTGATGGGGTCATGCAGGAGGAGACAGAAAGCTTTTGGGGCTTTATTTATTGATCAATATTTATTAGATGCTTCCCTGAAACAAACTTTCGCAGGGATTCCTTTCAGCTCTGTGCAGCAAGAGCCTTTGCTCGGAATGACTGAGTGGAGGAATGAGAGCAGCCTCCTTAGGCTGTCCCAGGTGGATTTTTGGCTTGATGCTTAATGAAAAGGTCATATCCTGGAATTTATTCTTGACTAGCAACAATATAGAGAGGAAGTTATAATTGCATCCTTTGGGTAATGAGCACAGGCTTCTCTTTCACTTCCATTAAGTTAAAAGATAATGCTGTATGAGTTGGGGCAGATAACTTTGACTTCATCACTGTAATCTGTGAGATGAGTGAAATGCAAAGTTCAAATCACTGCCTAATTTGTGGGCTGGTTATCAGCAGAATATGCGAGGCCGGGGAGCTTTACATTTCAGTAGAATGCCAAGAGATTTGTCAGTACCAGACACAGTTCTCCTGCATCATGAAAATGAAATGAAAAAAGGAGGAAAGATAGACTTCGAAAATTAATATATATTTATACATAAACACATACTTTTACTGAAGCTGCTACAGAGAACTCAGACTGTTTTGTGGGGGGAAGAAGTGCTAGTAATCTGCTAAATTAATTCATACTAATCATTACTGCTCCTGTAGAGATCAGGGTGCTCAGGTTATTTTATTTTTAAATTTGAATCCTGTAATAATGAAAATATGCTGCCATTCGTGCCATAGAGATACACACCCTGGGCTCCTGCTCTGTTGAATGCCTTCTGTCCCAGGCTGAGAACCATTGCTCCCTCTGCACTTGGTGGGTCCCCCTCTCATTTCAGCTGTAAAGCAGCTTTCCCTAGTTACGTTCCTCAGGGGAAGGCAGGGCTGGATGTTTGAGAAGTCTGTGGAGACATGCTGAAGTCTTTCTGGGTTGTGCTTTGCTCATTCAGAAGCCCTACACAGATATTGCCTATTGCCCAGATATTGGTGTGCCAACATCTCCTCGATCAACTTTCCTTTGTTCTCTAAATCTCAGTAACAGCTCTGCTGAAAAGAGCAGGGCAGGTGGGAGAGCTTTAGGGAGAGCAGTATAAAGAAATACAGGAATATAGAGTCACACCTGAGGGGCTTGCCTTGACAGTTACCAGTCTCAGCTGTGTTAGGGAAGGAAACACATCAGCTACTGAGAATAGCATGTTTAAAGCCTCAAGCAAGAGGTGTAACTTCCAAGAAAGACAGCATAATTGTTTTGGATGTTAATGACATCTGTATAAAATGTCCAGCTCTCATCCTGAATCTTACTGACAGCCAAAGAAATACCATCTGTGTGTAAGCCACACCAGACCTCTCTTCCCTCTCTCTGCAAAGCCCTTTTTTCACCCTCTTGCCAGTTTCCATCGGAATTTGAGCCTGTGCTAATTCCTATGTAATTTAAATTTGAAGTAAATAATGGGAGCATCCTCAGGGCTGTGATAGTGGTTTGCTGCCTGCTTTGCATCCATTCCCTTTTGGGAATGGGTCCCCAGTGCATCTCTCATCTAAGGGGTTGGTGGATGGATGTCTTATTTAAAGATACCTATCTAGTCATGCGAAGTGATGGGAACAGGCTTGTGGGTGATGTGCTGTAACTTGTGCAGGCTTTAACAGATGAAAGGAATCTTCTCACCCCAAATTAGGTTTCTTCTGGGATTTCAGATTGTAACTATTTAGCAAGTCTTTCATGGAAACATGGAAGAGGAAGTAGCGCAAATGACTGCTGAGGTATTTTGGGGCTGTGTGTGTGTAAGGATTCCAGCCACTCTCACTTCAGAGTGAATGCTGCATTTTACCTGGGAGCAAATGCTAACACTGGATTTTCAGGGCTCTGCAGGCCGTCACTGTCCCAGGGGTAACTCAGACTTGGGACTGCAGACAACAGTGAACAGGAAGAAAGTAAAGAGAGGTGGCTGAGCTTTGTCTTCCTGGAGCGACCTTCGGTTGATCCACACTTGCTAAATGCATTAAAATGAGGAATTGCTTAAAAAAAGGAATTTTATTGTTGCAAAATCAAGTGCTCAAAAGTCAGTACGTGTCAGCAGGCCTGGACCGTGGGGACCCATCTTTGGAAAACTCTTCTGTTGTTGGAGTTTGGGGTCTTTTCAGCTCAAAGGGGTGCCTGCTAGATACTATTGAGCTCCTGAAGTGTGAAATGGTTGTTAAGATGTTAGGAGGGGGTTTGTTGGTTTTTAACATACATTGCTTATGCAGCTGAGGACAAAATGGGGATCTTGGGAGTTGGGGATCCCCATCCTGGTGAAGCAGGCTGGCCAGTTGCAGAGCTTGCCATGCCCCAAAGGGTAGAGAAAGCCATGGCTTGGCTACGCCTGGGCAATTCACTTGGTCCTTAACCTGTTCATGTGGTCTCTGTTTAACACCACTTGTGGGGCTAGTTATTGCCTACTGAAAACCAGACCAAGCCCACCAAACTCACTCCACGGAGGTCACCGAAATGAGCCATTAACTCATAACTTTCAGGTTGTTCCCCATCCAGGCTGTGCTCGCGGCGGCGAGGCAGAGATGAAAGACCCTGTATTCCATTACCACTCTCCTAAGCGAGCTGCTCCTTGGGGCGACTAAGATTTCTTGCTGAAAATGAGAATGCATCACCTCTCACTCAATGCATATTGCCTGTCAGGAGTGAAGGAGCTGGCTTTTAATGTCTGGGTTTCTCTGGGGAGAGGCGTTTGTGTAGGAAAGGTGGATGGGGTAATAGGGATCCCCGGCTGAAACCCAGCTGTCTCCCAGTAACTCATCTGTCTGGCCTGTTGCTGCTTTTGTGATAGGCCAGCAGCCTGTTCTGGAGAACCCTTGGCTATTTTCCCTACCATAAGCACCTACTTAAATGAAGGACTGGCTGCTTTAATCAAGTGTTATTTCTCAGATACTCCTTTTATGAGGTCGAGAGTGTGTTTCTGCTTGCACAGTAAGAGCACTTGGCTTGCATGTTTCCTTTCCCACAGCCTGCATTAAAATAGTCAGACTGCGATTATCGTAAATGTTTTCATTTTCCCTTTTGATGTTGCACGTTGGGGAAAAAGAACTAGTGGAGGGGAAGGAGAGAGAGCCAGCGAGGGAGGAGAGGAGGCTTGGCAGGAAAGTGACCTTGTGTGAGAGGGGTAACCATGGAGAAGCTTATCTTTGAACGGTAGTATCCAAACTCATCGGTAGCCCCTTGGGCTCGCAGTGCTGTTACCCGGAGCATGGGCGCTGCGCGTTGCGGCATGCGAGGCATGCGGCCGTGCGAGGCACCACCATGCTGAGAGGCGCCGCAGCCCAGGACGTGCCTTCCTCCACACCCCTGCGCGGAGAAGGGAAGAGGACCTGCTTGGGAAATGGTGGGAGGCTGGATTTTACAGCCCTACTGGCAGTGGGAAAGGCAGCAAGGAGGCGCGTCGCGGGGACGACCATTGGCAGGGTGGTTTTTTGTGAGTTTGGTCCCCAAACGGCGTCGCTGCACAAAAGCAGTGCTGGCCTCGTAGCTGCTCTTCCAAAGTGATTCAGAGCAAGAGAAACCCAAAGGGCTGGTGATTTGGGGCCCTTGGAGAGCTGAGTTGAAAGCAGCGTCTGCTCAACCTCCTTTGCTTTTACACGGTGCTCAGGGGGTCACACACATCTACTGGTGTGCAAGTGCACTCGTGGGTATGTGTGTGTGCAAGAAATATCACTTATATTCCTGAGTGCTAGGGTGCAAACACTGAATAAACAAAGTTTTGCACGAAGAAAAGGAAACAGCAGGGAAAAATGTGTTTCTAAATCAATGAGTGTGAAACAGGCGTTTCAAGTGTGATAAGTAATGAGAAGCTACACATGTAAGTGTTTTGGATGGTGAGGGTGGAATTCATCTTGTCTAGCTCCAGGTATTCAGAAGTAATGTGTCTGATCTGGATTGCTTATCTGAATTCCTCTCCACTTAATGGAGAGAGAGAGACAGAGAGAGAAGTGGGATGGATTACTCTATGCAGATACTTATCTTGCTCCACTAACTAGAGAGGGAGCCTACCCAGCTCCCTGGCCTCAGAGATGGCCGAAGATAGCCAAGACGATCCTGTCCCTGCAGTCAGCTGGGTGATTAAGTACCCTGATACTGCTTTAAAGGCCTGGCTTTAACCTGCATTGGGAGCTGCTGGAATACATTCCAACCACGATAGACTGTGTGGGTGGGTACACCAGTCTGCTGGGAAACTCAGGGGAACACGCAATTAAATGTACCCTCGGTGAAGGCTGAAGATAATTCAAATTCAAATTTCCATCCTTGGTGCGGTGCCAAATGCCGATCTCCCCAAATTTCCACGTGCTTCAGCTGCTTTGATTCAGCTCCAAACTCCAGCAGACACTGTCTGCCCCTACTCGAGGGCTAAGAAACAAGGAGTTGTAGTTAGGGGTGGAAAAGCAAAGAGTTGACCTTTTGGTAGGAGGAGTGTTCACATCTTCAAAGTCAGTGACATTAGTAGAAGTGTTGGCTTCTGGGTGGATGCAAATGGAGACCCAGAAATGGGATATGCCTATCTGGGAACCCCCTCTAAGTCTGTGTGCAGCTTTTTTGCAAGGCAAGAAAGCTTGGCTTTCTCCTAATAAAACCCCAATCTTCCAGGTATGTGAAGTATGGCTGTGCAGGTGGGTGTGGAAGAGCAAGGAGTTGGTGTGTGCTGAACTTCAGCAGGAAAATTAATGCAGCCTCCTGTTATTTTTTTTTTCAGTCTGGTTTTCTTCAGGCTTCAAAAAGGTCACCTACTTCCATGCAGAATTGTACACTACATGTGTCATGTCTGAAATATTAAATTCCCTTAGTTTTGTAAATATCAAAGTTTAAAGAAAGCAGTTGGGACATTTTTTTTAAAAATGGTTAAACCCAGGGGCTTTTATTTTCTCTTAGCTCATTGATATGCATAGCCATTTTTAATCTTTCTTTTGATTTCTCTCAAAAAAAATCTCTCTGATGAAAAGTTAAAAATAATTTTAATAGAAGTCATGGAGTAAAGTTAAAATTAATAGCAGTTTTTCTGAAATACAAGTAACTTGTGGCATAGCAGTGCAAATGGGCATAAGTCAGTGTAATTATGTAGTGTAAATTATTTGTATTCGTAAGCACTTAAAATCCCAGACTTTAGAAAACATCTTTCTGTGTCAAGGTCTCATTTCCTCCCTCTGTGGATATTTGAATTTTGTCCTACATCTCTCCTACCTGCAGAGCTTCCCAGCTCACCTTAGTACAAGTGTGTTCCCAGCTCAGGCTGCAGAAACCCTTCATCATTTTAATTTTGGTGAAAATCACATGAATCTTTCTTTGCAGCAAGAAACTGTTCCTAGTTTGGGCACATTTTGAGGGGAATAGAGATATGAGCAGCTCCATGAAAGTCCAGATTATTCTTTAAGGATCATGGGCCCAGAGCAGACAGCATCTTTCTCATATCTCTTCCTTCCTCAGAGCCTTTTGCTTGCCCTTTCTGCCCTGCAGGATTCAGCTCAAATTTGCCTTCCACGCTGCAGCATGGTCTGTGTTCCTCTCACGGTGCAGTCAGAGGGATTCCAGCTGTTCTTCCTTCTTCTCCATTGTTTCACATAGGCAGCACTATCCAGTTACTATTTCTGAGATGGCATGTATGGGCAGCAGTCAAGGATGTGTACCTGTTGAGCTTTATATCCTAAGGAGATGTATTTCTGTCCCCGAGAGAAAAGAGTGTGGAAGAAGAATGTGTGATTTGGCAGATTTCTGCAGGCAATTTTTCCTGCTGGGGAAGGAGGGTGGAAACACTGAGGAATTGGAGGAAGGAGCTCTGCCTTTATAAGGCTCTTGTTTAGACAGAGACTGTCTTTCCAGTTTTATGATCCAAGATGGTATTATGATAATTAGTGAATTAAGTGATACTAGAAGCCATGAAAGACTTAAAGCTTCCTGTGTACCTGAAGGGCCCGAGTGAGTGCTGATTAACTGCTGATGTACTGCATGAACTACCTCTTGCAGTACAGAGGCAAAGTGTCCAGGGCTTCTTGGAGTTTAAAGGAAATGAATACACAGAGCAGGATGGATTTTGCATTCCTAAAGCATCTAAAGAAAACAATAATGCAGATTGACCACTTTTAAATGATGGTAATAAAGGCCTATACCACAAGTGCAGGGTGCTGTCATTCCTGAGAGCAAAGGAACAGCTTACGCTGTCAGGTGTCTGTCCCCTGTCTTGTTAAACTCTTCCTAATTAACAGGCTGAGATTAATTGTTCGTATTGACAAAGAAGAATTAAGTACTCAGAGCCTCAGCAATAAAGGAGAGCTGTTAGCAGGCAGCTTCTGACTATATTTTATTGGCATTGGGGTGCAATGAAGACTCTAAACATCTCTGCTATAACTCACTCCTTGCAAAGGCAAGTATCTAGCTTAGAGGAAAACCAAAGCAGTAGGATGGCAGAAAACAAAGAACCTGGTTAAAGTAAGCAAACAAACAAGCCAGAGGAGAACCTGCTGGCCAGCAGGGGATGAAAGGGTTGCACGTGTTTTCCGAAGTGCCCAGTGAAGACAAAGGTTTTACGAGAGATGGCTGTAGCACTTCTTGGAAGTGGCTTCAGATGGGAATGTGTGTGGCATCTCGTGGGAACGCTTGTGTGCAGAATTGATTTGGGTCTGAAAGATTCCCACAAGTCATGGGAGGAAGCAGTAAAAGCAATAGCTTGTCAATTAACAGGGCCTTTGTTTGCCAAACATTTTATGGAGAGTCCAAAACCCTTCTGGCTGGTGCTACAATGAAGGAAAGGCTGAGAAGAGTAGGAGTGTTTGGCTTTCCTGTTTGTCACCCTTTCAGTTCAAACAAACTTGGATGTCACAGGTTTGAAGCTTGTTGTCGGATAACAGTAGTTAATGATTTTAAACTTGCACAGAGCCTTCTGTGTCCTTAGACAGGATGGTTTAGCATATACACTCCTGCTAAATGAATTTACAGGAGAGCTTAATTAGCTGCCTAACACCTACTTGTTTGCCTCTCTCCGATTTTGAAAAGCAAGACATTAAAAATAAAATATTAGAGACAATACATTGTTACATGGGAGACTTTCAGTTTTGTTTTATCACAGAATATTAGAGGATTTGAATGGACTTTAAGATCAGGGACACCTCCCACTAGACCAGGTTGCTCAGGGCCTTATGCAACCTGGCTTTGTAGATGAAGGCTTTCTGCCCCTCTCTCTCAAACCTGACCTTGTATCACTTTGGGTGTTGTAGTATTGATTATTTTTAGTTAATCATGATGTTCATATTTAACATATTTCATAGAAGACGTAAAGCAAAACTTGGGATCATTAAGTTGGATTGCTCCCGAGCTCTAGTGTGGTTGCCAAATTCCATTTTGGCTTGCTATCACTCTGCCTAAATTCCCCTTGCTCTTTCTACTGCACCCTCTGGCATTGTTTTTGTTTTCTGCCCTTGAAACATTTTGTGTTGATAAGGGAGCAGGTTACCAGCTCTACCTGGTAAACTATTCTGGGATATGTGATAAATTAACATTTCTCAAACCAAATCAGTCATATAGAAAGGCTAGCCAAGGCTCCTTGGATTCCATCAGCTTTTTAGATGTTAGCAAGCATACTTATTACGTTTGTTGCCTTATTTAATTATGAGAGACAAACACATTGGATAGATAAGGGGAGGAAAATGATATCCAGCACAGATTATTTTCAGGATTGTGACAGGCTGTAGCATTTTTATACAGCTCATCCTTTTAGACTGAAAGCAGAATAGGCAAAATAATTCATTAGCTGTCAAAATAGACATGGGAACCAGAAAGGGAAAAAAAAGTGCTTTGAGTCATGACAGTGATTTACTTATTTTGGTTTAACCTGTCAGAAATAAAATTTGACTAGGTGCCAAAGAATCATAACATCCTTGGCACTCTGCTTGGCTACATCAATCTGAAGGAAAGATGCAGAAATCCTTGCAGGCAGTGAAGGGTTGGGATCCGCAGTGGGATGTAAACACCCAACTTCAAGTGTGGGTGCTTGAATAAGAAAAGTGACTCCTTAAAAATGCTTTCTAACTCCAGTCATAGAAACGGCCTGAATGTCCTGGCTTTCTTCCAGGAAGTTCTGCTCCCATGGTACCTAAACTTCTGTCCCAAACATGACGAGAACACCATTAAACTTGACAATTCCAAGGTTCACTGAAAACCCAAGGAGTTTTCAGCTCTCTGCCAGAAGCTTTGTAATGAAGCATTGCTATTTTCTACACAAAGCAGATGTGTGTGTTGTGTTATTTTGGTTTGTTGGTTTTTTTTTAAGCTGGAGTTTAGTAGCATTACTCAGTATTTTGTGCTAAAATCACTGGCCTGGAAATTTCTTTCTCGCCACTCCTTGGGTGTCAGAGTCAATGCAATTGAAAGTCTTTATTTCCAGCAGGCTCAGATCTTGTGTTTGAGGCATTGGAGCCCAAAAGGATTTGAGTAGCTTGAATGGTTTGTATGGCTTCTTTCCCCTTTTTTTTTCTTTCTCCAAAACAGAGCACCAGGAATTTTCTGAGAGTAGGACAGCAGCTAATGTGCCCTTGCCAATAGTATCTTTCTTCACAGGATAAAACAGAGCCAGCCTCAGCTCTGAGAGCATAACAATGAGGAGAGTCATGTTCCTTGCACCCAAATATCCAACATGTGCTACAAAAAATTGAAAATGAGGTAATGTATGTGAAAAGAATTAATTCCAAGTAGTGTAAGGATTTTGTGCTTTTCATTGCTGAGTCTGTTCTCTGCCCTCTCTCCTAGTGGCAGCACGGCTTTCCTTCTCCTGGATGCAGCTGAATAGCAATTCTTCCCAGCAATCTCAGTTGCTGCTGTACTATTTATCCTTTCAGCAGCCAGCTGAACTGCCCTGCTCTCTGTCTTTTGAGGTCAGTTTTTCTAATTCCCCAAGGTTCCTGCAATTACCATTCCTCTCCCATCTAGGTTTTTTAGTGCTGCACTTAAACAAGGATGAGGATGTCTGGGACTATGCAGGGAGGGAAAATCCCAGGTTTATTGTATCTTCTACTCTCCATTGCTCTATGTAGCTCTTCTCACTAGTACTTGCACAGCATCTGCTACTGTGACTTTGTCTTTTTGACTGAGCCTGATTCTAACATGGTGA
>JAWWMP010000081.1:45422844-45441455 GCA_035047865.1 Dendrocincla tyrannina
GAGGATGTCTGGGACTATGCAGGGAGGGAAAATCCCAGGTTTATTGTATCTTCTACTCTCCATTGCTCTATGTAGCTGACGTGCACTTATAAAATCTCTTCTCACTAGTACTTGCACAGCATCTGCTACTGTGACTTTGTCTTTTTGACTGAGCCTGATTCTAACATGGTGAGCATTTTATAAAGTACCTAAATGGGAATAGGACCATAAAAGTCAACTCCTGGTGGAAACTTAAGCCAGGGAGATATTTTCTTTCCTCGTGGTGGAGTTACATTCCTTGTGGTCAGCAGTAATAGCTCTGCCTCCTGAAGCATGGGCTGTGGGGTTTTACTCCAAGTTCCAGTGGGCATCACTTGAAGCTTTAGCATTCGTGGCATTTGAAGGGCACATTCTCACTTCCTGAATGTTCAGCACAGCAGGGGGAACAGCAAGTAATTATATAAAGTGAGGAGTAGGTTACAGGCCAGTTTGGGGGTTGGAGGGAGAAGAAACATGCTTGTACATCAACAGAAATATCAGGAACTCGTGTAACACATTTGCTGTTGATTTCCTGAGAACAGTAATGTGCAGTGTTTCTCCAAGTCAGATAAGAGGCCAATAAGGATGCTATTAATATATCTAATGACCAGAGGTACTTTCTGCAGTTTTCATAATGAGTGCCTGTTTCTATTTCTAAATATCTGTCTGCCTCTCATTGCTGACAGTCTCAGGGAAATCCTTTATTTCAGACTTCGTTCAAACATATGAAAAGAGAAGGTGGCAAAGTTCCTAAAGTAGACTTGGATTTGTCTTCCTTGTTCCCTGATACTGCTCTTCACACTTTAGCAAGTAGCCCAGTGTATTCTAATGAATTTTTGATTCCTTATCTGACTTTTCCTGTAGGGCAGTGAGGTCTGAACAGAGAGGATGTTCCCTTCTCATTATGTGACAAGGTTTAGCAAAGGGGAGTGAAGTCATGCCTAGGGAATATAATCTTTTCCTTGATGACATAGTGGTTGCAAAACAATGTGTGAAGCACACAGTGCTCTAAGGAAGCACAGCTGAAATTCGCTGGCACCCTCGAGCTGCTACCGAAAGGAAAGGTGCCAGCTTGCCCATGAAAGCCCAGGGGTTTCCAGATGGCACAGAGATTAAAATCTGCAATTCCCAGCTCCCCACAAAATCCTTCATCTCTCCTTCATTTTGAACTCTATCTTCTTCTAAATACTTATGTTTATTAAAGTGGGGAAGCACGCGTAAGTTGTATCCTGGAAGTGGGCAGATGAAAGCAAAGGCAAAAAAAGGGTTCATAATTTCTGGTGTACAGGATTTGTAAGGTATCTGTGGTCTTGCAAGCAAAGTAAACCAGTCATGATGGGAGTAGGAGCTTTAAGTCAGTATCACAAAAGTAATTCCAAAATCTCATTTGAAGTTCCTATCAACTTTGATCAGATGGAAGAATTTCTCCTAGGGATGACGCTTGCCCACAGAATGGAAACTAAAATGAAATGTAGCATACCACACATGCCCAGTCAGAATAGCCTGAAATATTCATCCCTAGAATGCCAACAAGCATATTTGTGGTTCAGCTACAGAATAAACAACAATTTAATATTAATTAAAAATTATTTAAGCACACAATCTCTGAGTAACGTGTAATATCAAATGTATTAAACTCTGTTTCCCTATTCCCCAGTGCTGAACAGTAATTTGGATAAAATTTAGTCTTCTCTAATGGCTTTCAAAATTACGGGCTTAATAAATCACAATCAATACATTGGAAAGGCGTAGGAGTGTGACAATTTGTCTTCAACAGCCACAGCAGCAGAATGAGGATGTGTCAGCCCTATGAAATATTAACAAGATGTTTCTTTACAGTCTGTTGACAGGAATGAGGTTGGTGGAGGTTTTTTTAGGATTCAGGGCTTCAGCATTTCAGTGCAGAAAGCAAAGCAATGAAAAGAAAAAGGATGGGATTTTTCAAACATGATAGCTTATGATGTGTTCTTAGTTTTGGCTTTCAGTTCCAAAATCTGGATGGCCTTAGATAAGACAGTGCTGAGCACAACCACCTCATTCTCAAGCGAGAAGGTCTTGACAGCACTGGCTTTGAAACCCTGGCCCTAGGGAAGAAATTTGTTCTAGTCCTTTTAATCCTATTTTCATTTAGACTTGATGTCTCCTCCTTTTATCTGAATTAAACAAGGCTGAACTTAAAAAGTTACAAATATTTAAAAGAATGTGGTTTCCCGTGGTAAAATTGAGATAACTTTGTTCATAAAAATGGAATCTGGGAGCTGAGTTGGGAGGGGAAAATGAGGGACTAATTATGTCCACTGCATAATTTTATCACCTATTGGTAGAGTGCTATCAAAACAGCAGACTGCTGTCTTTGGAGATCATTATGTGCTATCTCAGACTTTCGGAAAACAAAGCTGTTTCTTGTGTAATCCCACACGATCCCTGATTTCCTGGCTTAATTAGGCTCATTTCAGTGGCATTAACTCAGGGACAGATTGAGCCTCCCGCATTTGCAACTTGCTGTTTTGATATTCGAGAGCAAACACTGGCAAACTTTCCCCATAACATCTTGCATAATGGCTTGGAGGCTGAGTGGAAAATTTAGTCTGAACGGATGGTTTTGCCATATTGAAAAACAAAGAAAAAAGGAATATGATGGGGAGGGGGGGTGAGGTGGGCAAGGGAGAGACAGCTTTATTTATTTATTTATTTGTTTGATTCCTTCTTTCAATCCTGCTTCTGATTGCTCTTACCTGGCGCCTTCCAGGTGGGCACCTTAAACAGGAACAACCCACATGGAAACGTGGTGGTGGTGGAGGAGGATTTTGTACAAACTCCGGGAGCCATAAAGGGAGAAGGCAGGCAGAGAGCTGAGGCTTGTCCAGTGAGGGGTGACCTGTTAAGAAGGGTGACCTTGACCCTGCAGGGACTTGGCAGGGTCACCTCAGTGGCACCTTGGAGCCAGGGGACGTGTCTCGCCGAGGTGCACACGAGATCACACCAAATTATCCTCCCAGACCCAGTGAGTCTGCCTGTGGGGCGATGCTGGGCTGTGTGAGGGGTGGAGAGGTTGAGCCTTGCCTGTCACCCATCCTGGCTGAAGGGTGCTCGCCTTTCCCAGCAGCACAGGGAGCTGCAGAAAGTGATAATGAATTCAGAATAAATTCAGAGTAAAAATAAAGAAGGAGTCATCACCCCATGCAAAGGTAACTGAGCAGTAAAAAGATGCTGTGAAATGCTAGAACAGCCTGATGGGCTGTCCCTGAGTTCAGCAGCTCCTGAGCAGAGAAATGGCCAACTATGACTAACTGAACAATTAATAACAGGCGTTTAATAAAAGCCATATTCAAAGACTCCAGGAGCTCTGTTTCTGTATGCACTGAACCCGCAATTTAAATATAATTCCGTAGAACCTGAAAGTACTTGACCTTTTTTGTGTATGAGCTGACTTCCCAGCTGGTGGCATTACCGTGTGTGTATTGGTGTGAGTGAGGCCTTCTCCTAGTGCTCCTGTTCTCTGCCTTCGCCTCTTCCCCATCATCATTTTCTCTAGTAATGAGACTCAGGTCAGCAGGGTAAAAGTGTTGGATTTGATTTCTGGTGACACTGCAGTTTTTGAGCTTTTGCATATATAGATTGATTACAAACTGGCAATACTGGAATAACAGGCATTAACATATGGCTTTTGGGTTTCAGCCTAATTAAAATTATAGGAGAATAAAAGGGAATGAAATCTGAACAGTTGTCCTCTGCTGGGGAGTTAAAAAAGGCAGTATTGAGTTGGAGTCCAGTCAGCTGGAAGTGCTAAGCTGGAGTTGTTATTTATTATCAGAATGAAGATAAATGAAATCACCCGTCATTAGCTCACCATGTGTAAAGAGCTCTGAAATGTCTTTTCACACGCAGCAGACTCCCCAGTGGCCCCTGCAGCCTCTCTGCCTCCTTGCAGCAGCTCACAGGATGCAACAGCTTTGCTGCAGGATTATCCACGCTTGACATGCCGTTCCCTTTGGCTAATTTGATGTGTAAGGTGTGCCCACACAGTGAAGCAAACTGACCAGAGCGTGGGGTGAGCTGGTTACTGAGTAGAGGGCTTGACTTAGGAGGTGGTGGCTGGTCGGTAGGCACAGTCCTGCGTGGGCCAGCTGGTCAGCATGCAGGGGACAAATTTAAACTGCAGCTTTAAACTGGGAAATGCTTCCACATTTGCAAGGCTAGGAAGGATGTCAGGGAAAAGCTGTGTGAGGAATGGCTGAGGACACTTGGTCACTTGGAGAAGAGGAGACTGGGGTGACCTCACTGGAGTTACAACACGAGGGGAAGCAGAGGGGCAGGAATTGATCTCTTCACTTTTGTGGCCAGTGACAGGACCTGATGAAATGGCACAAAGCTGAGCCAGAGGAGGTTTAGGTTAGATATCAGAAGAGGTTTTTCACCCAGAGGGTGGTTGGGCACTGGAACAGGCTCCCCAGGGCAGTGGTCACAGCCCCAAGCCCTTCTGAGTTCAAGAAGCATTTGGACAATGCTCTCAGGAACATGGTGTGATTCTTGGGGTGGGCTGTGCAGGGCCAGGAGTTGGACTTGATGATCATGATGGGTCCCTTCCAGCCCAGCATGTTCTGTGATCCTGTGACTGGAGATGTTTGCAACCACTCAGGAAACAGAAAATGGTTTCTTGGGTGATGGACCTCCCTCCCTCTTTCGCACCTCTTCAGCAGCAGGGCCGGAAGGCATTCACTGCCCTTGTTCTTTCAAGCTAGCTAGCAGGAAGATCTACCCCGTGAGGTAAATATTTAGGAGGGCCTGTGCCAAGTACTGTTGTAATTCAGAAGGAGAAGCAATCTATGCCCTAGTAATTCTGATTCACATTTAATTTCCCTTGTTTTCTTTCAGTCATCACTGATTCACTCACAATTGACTATTTAAAAGGAAGTATCTCAGGCTACTTCATCAGTGTCCTTCTGTTCATTAAGACTCTCACAGACACCTTTCCATTGCACCTGTCACTGCATTAACCTGTTCAGGTGCTTTGTATATCTGAATCCTCCCTCTGCTTTTTCGGACATAAGGATCCACAGATTGAGGCACAAGAATGGTTCATCTGGGCAAGTGACTTGTCCCCCACAGTTCCTGTAAGGAGATGCTAATTTAATATTCCTCCTAATACAATATATATAGTTTTACCACAATTTCTTCACATGTCTGTAAGAGATGCTGAGGCCAGGAATGTGGCAATTGAAAAGCATAGTAGAAATATCAATTCCAAAACCTTGGGCAGGCCAGACTGACTTCATCCCTGCAGCATTACATAGAGCCCCATCACTCAGCTAACAGAAGTCAGAGGGTTGAAGGCATTTTAGAGTTGGATTTATTTAGAAGAAATGCCTTGGGTCTTGCTTTAGGCCTTTCCACTCCCCTGAGCGGGCTCAGTGGAAGGTGGAGAGACAGAGACCACTGTCTTTGGGATGCAGAGGGAGACTGGTTTGATTTAGGAGAACTGAAAGGTGCCTGAAATGCTGGAGCAGCTGAGGGGATTAATTTGTTATTTGCTAAAAGTTTAATCATGCATTTGTGTTATTTTTTTGTGTCTTTACTCCACTACTGCTAGCATGTGTTTTTAAGTAAACACACTCTCTTACCCCTTGTTTTCTCTTGCTGATAAGGTTGGTTCTGACTGATGTGACAGGGACTTACTGTACAGGGGTGTCCATTTAGCTGGGATAACAGGATGCTCTCAGTAAAAGTCCTCTTTCCAATGAGCTACTGCAGTGTAGCCAGAGCATGGTGGTGTTTGCCTCCACAGCACTGTCTTGGGTCACTTACAGAGACGACATTCCAAAAACAAGAAGAGGAAGAAGTGTCTTCCAGCAACTAGTAATAACTGACAAAACTCTGGCATATGGCAGGGGTTGAAAAGCACTTATGCTTTTAAGGAGAGAATGTGACATACAGATGTTGGGCTAGCATTAAGTAGCGACAAATGAAAACTGGACGAACACAGCAAGGTCTGGGAGTTTGCATTGTGTGAGCAGAGAGCATTGCCTCATGCTGAAGGAGCAGGAATAAAAGCTATGTGTGAATTTTCTTGATTTTAACTGTGGGTGATGGAACACGTTATTTGTAGCTGTTACAAATGGGATAAACATTTTTGTGTTACTTTAGTGGTAGGTCTAATGAAGAAGAATTTTGGGAAGTAGAGGAAGGTCCATATGACTCCAACTACAGCTATATCCCTGGACTGCTAACACTTCTGGAGAGAATGGGCTTCTGGCCAGCCAAGCTTAAGTATGAGCTCACCTTCCGCTGGGACTGCCTGTCCTGCTTTCCTGAAAAGCGCCTGCATGCAGGGCTTGTTCACAGTGCTCTTTCCTTGCTTGTGGCTTGTCCTCTTGGAGACAAAAGAGGAAGCTTGATCTGGCTTCACACCTTATCCTTTCTCCCCACAAGAAGGCAGGCAGAGAGCCAGCAGGAGAGCAGCAAAATACATTTCAAGCTGGAACACTTAATCTCTATGCATTTTCCCAGGGAGCATGGCTTTTCCCTTTTCTTGCACTGTATTTTCATGATACTGAACGTTGTCCATTAATCTGATATCCTTGAGAACTGTCAAAAATAGAACACTCCTGTGAGTTGCAGGATTTATTTACCTTCCCCTGAAAAATTCTCAAAACACAGGAAATGTATTAGAAGAAGGAATCATTATGCTGAGGAATTTGGTAAAAGAATGGTTACTTTTTTTCCCCTTGCTGCTCCTCTTGCAGTACGGACTGTTAGGAGCAATGTCAGAGGCATGTTTAGCAAAGTATGGAAAAAACAGAGTATAAAATGTGTTTATTGTTCTGTGTTGGTAGAAAGTACATAATTTCTGTGCAATTTGCAGTGGTAGAAAGGGAATTAAAGGATGCTCTGAGCTATGCAGCACTGGGGTGGAGGGAAGGCAGAGCAGGTGGGATGTGAACAGGCAGAAGGGCATTTGCTTGGGAAGCTGAACAGGATTTGGTGGAAACTGTAGTGAAGCAGCCAGAGAAAGCAGTGGCTTCTTATGTTCTCAGGCAGGAATTCCCTCCCCAGACACAGTTCTCTGAAAACTTTTTTGGCTAGTAAGAGCAAGAGGGTCTCCTGTTGATGTCATGAGGATAGGAGGGCCTAGAGACATCACCAGCAGGAATGTGCAAATTGGACTAAAATAAGAATTAATTGCACCTTGGAGTGAAGTAAACTACTGTGAGAGGCAGGCAGTGTTAGTGGTGATTTCATGCTGGGTGAAGCCAGCAGGGCCTGGGAGGTTATGATAAATAAATGATAAATTCTAAATGATACATTTATGATAAATAAATGATAATTCATGATACATTCTGGGTGACAAGCGTTGCCCTCTCAGCTGACACTGCTCATACTGTAGCCATGCTGTAAACTCAGTTTGTCTTCTCGGGTGGGATTGGCGTGAGACTTTAGATCTGCTCTGGGGCTCTGAATTTCCAAAGCCTGGAGTTCTCCATATCTTAAGAAAAATCCTTTGATTGTGGTCGCATTTTCTTCTGCATGATTCATGGGTAAGTGCCACTGTTAGCTTGGTCCAAGAGGCTTCCAAATCTTCACCAGTCCCTCCGAGTGGGCCCCAGACAGTTCAAAAACAATGGCTTTGCCTGCGTATGGGAGAGCTGCTTGGCAACTTATTTAATTACTGGGTATTTAATTACTGGAAAACACTTTAAACATTAAAAACCAAACCATGTGTTATGTTCTTTAGGAAAGAAGTAGTTTGAGGAAATTGCATTGTTATTATCCAATATATATGTAGCATTGGCCATGCAAAAAATAATAGAGAATATTCTCCTTGGCGTTGTTTCTTCTCAGTTTTTTTCTGGCTCATTTACACTAAACTTGTAATAAAAACCTTCAGTGTGCTTGATGCTGTATACTGAAGTTAGCTTTGATATCCAAAGCAATCTAGCCGTGGTGACACAAACTGCTGCATGGGATAATTTACACTGTGGACAACCTTAACTACAGACAAGGTACTTCCTTAGGGAGGGAGCATCTCCTTGTGTAGTGTGCAGATGAGCCTGTGGGAGAGAACATTTTTCTTTGTGAAAGGAGACCTGGGCAACAGACAGATGTTCCCTTTGCTGGCAGCTGTGCTGGTTAAGATGTTACCATCCCCAGATGTTCAGTGCTCCCATCTTGCATACGTTCCTGTCTCCTGAGCCCTGTCAGTGGAAGGGAGCCAGAAAGCACTTGGTAAACGGGCTCCAAGCAAAGTCAGCTGCGTAAGCTCAAGCAGCAGATACAGGTGGCTTGAGATAACCTGACCACCTTCTCCTGAAGCTCCTGCAACCCTTCTTGGCAAACTCTGAGTACGGGAGAGGCTCCAGCTGGCAACATTAAGATCTAGAAGGCAGCCATCAGCTGGTGGTCTCAGAGTCACAACTGCCCCCCTTATTCACGCTTATCCTTTTCCTTGTGTTGGTCAGGAATAAGGTAAATCTTGTTTTATGTTTATCATCTTCATGTGCTTACGTTTTTGAATTGCTGGAGACCTTGTTCAGGGAAGAAATCTCACTCAGGGCTTCTCTAACTTACTCCATGTTTTTTAGGCCCCTCTCTAAGATTCAAATTCAGTTCTTGTTCCTTCCTTCCAGCACTCAAAGCAAACCTGGCTTAGGAACCCTAAGCTGCCCCACCACTGAGCTGGGAGGACCTTCTTGTAGTGATGGAGCTTTGGAGAACCTGATTTGGCTTGCAGTGTTTGCCATTGTAAATTCTCACCTGAGGGACTCATGATCCAAATTCACTTGCCCTCAGCCTCCCCTCCAGCACAGTGGGTAGGTGCCTTCTGGAAGAGAGTGGGCAGAAGGTTACCAGATTCGGGTTCATTGCTGCAGGCATTTGGAGGTTCTCAGCAGAAACCTCTTGTGTACAGGGAAAGCATTTTTCTAATTAAACTTAGAGATTCTGGCCACCTCCATGAAGCTGTCCAGCCATCTTGCCTAATTTGACTCCTGGGGAACAGGCAGCTGAGTGAAAGAAAACAAGAGGTCTGGTGTGACAACAGGGTGGGAGGACTGAGTTCCCAGCCATCCTTTTGCCAAGGAAAGCTGTCCTTGAACCCACTGGAAAGAGCCCCACGGTGATATGATATTGCCAGGCACGATGCTGGTGCGGGTTGCTGGGGCTCACTGGTGGATGAACAGCTTCACAGTGTGTGCAGTGCAGCTGTGTGTGGGGGGAAGGCAAGCCCAGTGAGGAGATGAGATCTGTGGCATGAGAGAAGAATGGCAGTTTACAGAAGACACATATTCCTGTGAAGAACACGAGTCCCCAGGGATGGGGAGGAGGAGAGAAAGGGCTCCAATACTGAGGGAGGGAAAAGGAGAGAATCATGGCATTGTAATTGGTGCTGAAGTCATGTCATCTTGATGAATCTCAGCTTTTAAGTATCCAGGCAGTGCTTGCACAGCCCTGAACTCTGCTTGTGTGGTTGTTCTTCACCAGCAGACGTGACCTGTGCGAGCTTTGTGTGGCCCCTGTGCTCCTGTGAGCCGTGTTGTCAGGACTGTTTATGGGTACCAAAATTTCTCTTTCTGGGTTTGCAGCGGGGAGGGGTCTTTATGGCCTTTGGATTTCCAAGAGGCATCAGAAAAAATGAAAGTTTCATTAGAAATCCTTTTTTTCAAGTAAAAGAAAAGGAGCGAGGATGAATCAGAGGGGAATTTTATGCCAGTGTTGGAGATTACTGGCAAGGAAGTGCCACATGGCCTGCCTCAATTCAACTCTTTTTGTTTTTAAATTTCAAGTCCAAATAAACATTATTTAGAGAATTGTTTGCTCATGCTTTTCCATTCCATTTATTTCACTTCTATTTAATGAAATGCTCTGTAGAATAGAGTTCTTTTTTTAGACAATCCTTGAGGATTAGAAACATGGAGAAGTAGATTAGAAACACGGAGAAGTGGAAGTTACAGATTTCTTGTTGAGCATTAGTAGTGGGAGCAAGAAAAGGGAGGAGCTGCTGGTTTTCCTTTGAAATTTCACAATGTTGTTTTAAAAATAACTGTTGACTCTTGATTTTATGATGCTCTTGGTTCTTCTAGGTTTTGATGGAGAGGGGCTTTAGTAATTTGCTTCAACATATACTGCAGGCAGAGATTTTTCCTTGTTTTGTTGCATTTAAAAATAGCTACAAATACTGAATATCTGTTTCATTATCTTCCACTCTAACACCAGTCTGAAACACTGCTTAGAATTAAAAAGTTTCACTCTGGGAAAAATCAAAAGTGCTTTTTCTCTTTCTAATTAACTTTTAATTGGGACAAATGCATGGTGCAATGTGCAAAGAATTGACACCAAAATAGAAGAATCCCTCTTTACGAGAGCCTGACATCTGTACAGGTTTTTTTCCCTCTTTTTTAGGAACAGAGAGTGAATAATTACTTCAGAAAAAGAATCCATTAAAATAATTTCTGTCCAATTCAGCTTTGGTATAAGGAGCTGCTCTTTCACTGTGTTCAAGTTGCCTTTGCTAGAGTAGCGTTACTTTATGTTGTGTGTGAATTTGGCTGTAAAAGCTTACCTGTGTACTCTGGAAAGTTCTTGGATCTTCGTTGAGAAATCCTTGAATTAGGAAGTGTCCTGTCCACACTCTCACTTACACAGAGTCCATTGTATCTATGTGCGAGTTCTATGATTTGAAAATTGAAGTTAATTTTGTTTTGGAGCTTTGCAGTAAAGCTGTAAAAAAGGAACATAATTCTGACCTATCTTGACTTAATGAGGTTATTATGGAAAGGACTTATTCCTTTAGGATTTGCCAGAATAAAAGTAAAGGGGGAAAAAATAAAAAGAGAAAGCAAAGTTACCATCTACTAAGTTAGCACTCTGTATAAAAATTACACAAGGAGTCCAGAGTTTGTCTCAGATGCAGTAGTTGCCTCATGAGTGATGTGACTGATTATCCTTCCTTGCTTCCTCTTAGAAAGAAGGGAGGAAAAAGAGAGAATAGTAATCTATCTTCTGTTGCTAATGCTGATGTGTGATCTGAAGGGATTTGAGCCAACTTGGAGAGCTCTTTGAAACCAGCAGTAAAATTAATTAGGAAGGTTTGAGAGGACTACGAAAAGAAGAGATAATGCAGAGAAGATTTCATTTAGCTTTGAAGATGAGCCCTTCCTAAGCAAGTGTTTCACATTTGGGAAGAGGCTGAAATTGCTAAATAATCCCTTTCTCTTTACATTCATTTCGGTTGCTCCAGACTGTTTAAAACAGGAGTTGAGGGGAAAGGTCTCACACACGCAAATTGTAGTGCTGTTATCTAAAGTGATGCATTTGCTTCTCTGTCTTCACTTAAATGACAATTCTCTTACGTCTGGTGCATACATGTACTGAATAGGAACTATTTTGAGGGATGCTCCCTGTAGGAATTTCCCTTCATCCTTATTTTGCTGTTTCTACTTCATTTATGCCTAAGGAATAAGCTCTGCCATGCCTGTGTCAAATCAAGAGCCCTGTGGTGCCTCTCCTGGGACACCTCTCTTGCTTATGCCACATCGAGAACACTCGGCACATGGAATTTGCTGGCCCTCCTTCCTTGAGAAACAGAGTAGATTTCCAAGCAGAATGGCTTTGTTTTTCCCTTTGAGTAAGCCTTAATTAGTGCCGGGGAAGGCAGTTTGCACTTGCAGGTTACCATCTGAATAACTTCATTGCACAATTTTTACAGAGGCCTTGGGAGAGTGGAAGTCTCAGAGTTGAAAATAACCTTTTTGTCTAATCTCAAAATAGGACGTGTTGCCAATCCTTATCAGGGCTTGCAAGTGTACAGGACTTGGCAGACTTGTGCTCAAACTTGCAAAAAGTTCAAATTGATCTATTCAAGCCGTCTGAAAATGCATGAGAGAAAAACATTTTCTCCTAAGGAAATCAAAAAAATATTTTGAAAATAAAGTCCCTGGAGAGTCTTTGAACTACAAACAAAATGGTGTTGCCAATTAGACTCCCCTGGTATGACTGGAAAAATACAAGCTTAATGTCAGTCAAAATAACTTCTTTATTTTTATTTTTACATTATATGCATAATTGATCCTAGGAATTAAGAGTTCAGGGATATTAAGCATAGCCAATAAAGGAAGATAGTGAAATAGAAAGCCCTTAGCAATGGCTGCTCTAATATCAGTTTAATTTGGACACAATTGCAGAGACCTCATGCAGGCTCACTTGGCAACCCTTGCCTTCTTCAGTCCTCTGTTCCTATCATTGCTATTTTTAGCCCCATCTGTAAAAATATGTTTTTGCCAAGGAGCAAAGGCGGGATAAATTCCAGAAAGCATGTAAGCAAACAAAGGAATCACAAAGCTTACAGGACAGTCACAGTTTCAGTTTTGTTAAGCTGCTTCCCATTTGTTCCCCGGCTTTGTGTTACCTATTTAGATCATAAGGCTCCTCAGGCAAGAACTTTGTTTATGCTTAAAGCCTGAAGCACATTTTTTGTACCTATGTAAATAAATTGCTTACTCTTACAGGAGAAGATCTGCACTTCCCCACTCCGAGGTGAACTGGGGAAAATTTAAGTCATATAGTGATGGCACTTTGTACAAGTGCCTATAATGGATGTGGGCAGCCTCAAGTTCTCAGCTCGTGGGCTGCATTTTCTGAGATGTATTACCTAGGCACACTGCCATGGCAGGAGGTCAGTGTGGCCTGCAGGCAAGCCAGAAGCAACGTCTCATCTCTCGCCAGCTCAAATTGTTGACAGAAGATTTGTCAGCACCTTTCTGTGAGCCATGCTGGAGAGGTCCTACTGTCACAAAAATGTTTAGGATAACAACCTGGGCATTGTCTGAAACAAAAATAGCCAGCTGTGCAGAGCAGCTGCCAGTTGGGTTAGGACTGCTGTTGGTTATTCAACACAAGCATTTTTGTGCTGTTCAATAGCACACCTGGCTGCTCCTTGTTGTGCCAGCAAGGTATGGATCTCCAGTGGTAAATCCTTTATCATGTCTGCCAGTGCTATGGGAATGTCTTTGATAGTCAGCGGGGTCCAAGTGGCACAGGATTGTGACATGTACGTGAGGTTTGTCCAGGGACTTTTTAGCTAGTGTGTGACATTCTTACATCTCTGATTTGTTCTAACTGGTCACTAATTGGAAGGTGGTTTGTCAAGAATTGCTGATGGTTAGCAGGCACCTTCTCATTGCCATTTGTTCATGGCTTGTTTGTACAGAATTACCCTTGAGTGATGCTTTCTATTGCTATGCATTTCTCTGGGAGGCAATGTGAGTGCTGCAGAGCTCCTGTGTGATGAGGGGTAGAGATGTAGGAAGTGTTCTTGGTGTGTAGTAGTGAGTAAGGTATAGGGCTTCAACCACTGTATCTACTGACAGCACTATGTACATGATAAAAGAATGACAACTACCATGCTAAATACATGAAAATGAATTATAGAGTGGCAGCTGTGTGAGCCAGGACTCCTTGAATTCAGTAGAAAATTTAGCTTTGTGGGTTTTCCCCCCTTTTTTAAAAAAAAAAAAAAATTCTCTTTTAATCTTCAGTAACCCCAGGAACTACACGCAGCATTTTTGTGCTGCATCTCATAACTTCAGAAATACCAGCTCACAGAAATGGATCAGTCAGGTGGGAAATTCCTGTCAGGAGAGTGCAAGCCTTCCTCATTGGAGGGAGAGTGGACTGTGGAAAGCCACGCTCCCTGTGTGTAACCAGACCTAACACGTGCAGCACCAGTGACATGCTCATGAAAGCGTCAGGTCTCCGGACCTGCAATTTACACTCGTGTTTTCGGATTCTCTGTACAGAAAAAGAGAAACTCTTCTTGTGGGTGAAAAATGGTGTGTGAATCTGTAAGGCTGGGCTGCAAAGAAGCAGATGCTGACATTTCTAGAATTAATATTTCTGCCTTAAAGATGCATCTGTCATCAGACTTCACTTTACAGGAGTGGAGGAGCACTTATCTAAATAAACATGGCAGCTGTTTTATTTGTTGGGTTTGTTTTTTAAATAGTAAAAAATATTGTTTCATTTTGAAAGGTGTAGTGTCTGTTAGTGTTAACTTACGGTAATAGATTAGGGTGTGTAGCTATTCTCTGCTTTAGAGTAATTTCAAATGACACCTCCTCAGGTTATCAGAGAACCACCCTGCAAGGCCACAGAGAGTAGGGGGAAGGTTAATAACTGGAAGCTCATGCAGCTGAGAACACAAAACAAATGCTGAAAACTTGCTGCGAAGAGGCTTCTGGACTGTGATCTCAGAAGCACATTAAATAAAATTAAGAGTAGGGATAAAAACACAAGACCTTTTGTAGAAATAAATTATCAGAATTCTCTGCCTATGAGATGAGGGTTACAATAGAAATAATTCACATTTTTTCAAATGTCTGCTTGGCTAATGAACTTAGCTATTTCCAGTACTTCAGCAAATCCTACATGTAAAAATGTATGTTTCTGTTTCCTATGAGAGTTTTTAATGAGTCACTTTGTGCTGATTTTAGGACCATTTTGCATCATTAGACAAAGGAGACTTAACAGGGCCAAGGAGACACCTACACTTGCAACCAAATGCAGATTTTACTTGCTTGCTTACTCTCTCTCTTAGGGATTACTCATGGTCTTTGATGACAAGGCAGTAAGCCAAATGTAAGATTGCACTGTAATTTTCATTTCCAATGGCATGTGGTGTGACCCTTGTTCTTGGTGTTTATATGACATAAGTATTTTCTGAAATGTAAAATGCAGAAAGATCTTCTAGTGTGAGAAGTCCCAGGTGTGAAAAGTTGTTCTTGGAGTATGTGCCTTCTTCATTAGGCTCTAGAAATACACTCTCTCTTTCTAGACAACCTAATGGCTCACATAGTTCTTTTCATTTTGACTGCTCCATGGCATTACTTTATCAAGAGGATGATGAAGTGCCTTTGCCTCAGGCTATGTCCTGTTTTGAAGTGCTTTGGTCAGCAGGACATTATGGGGAAGGTAGACACAGGTATTTCCAGCTCCTCTGGCTGTCTTTTTGAATGAAGTTGGCCATGTGCTGTGGCCTGAACACGGCCTGTGTATATGGCCTTGGAAAGAATTTATATATGACTTCCCACTTTGGGAGTGGCTTGTGAGTTTAGCTTGGAGATCCAGGCTGGTGGACTTGCCATGATGGGGCTGACCCAGAGCAAGAAGAGCAGCAGGCCTTCAGGCAGGTGCTGAAGGAGCTGGCCTGCCCAAAACATAGCCAGGTCTGGTGTGCTGTAGGTGCCTAAATGGCACCAATATTGCTGTGGTTTCTTTATGATGCCTAAGCTGCCCCTGAGGAAATTACAATCTGGGCATCAGCCTTTTACAGATGCTTTCCTGCCAATGAGAAGCCATTAATTAGCAACAGGATCCCATCCATAAAGTAACAGCAGTAGCTGGATGTGTACTTTATTGTGAAAAAAATGGGAAGAGAAGATATGGGAGATCTGAATGTGTGTCACGGTCCGTGCAGGGATGTGAAGGAGGAATATATTTCTGAGGGTTTCAGCCACCCTCTCCCCATGCATGTGCACATTGTTTGCTAGCTGGGAAGGAGGGAAAAAACCCTGTTATTCTTCTGTCAGTCTTGTTAGCCAGGGCTGGGAAATGTCAGCAGTTGCTGCTGATGCTTCTGTAAGTCATTACCCCTGGAGGAAGGAGGAAGTGGTAGAGGAACTGTGACTTGTACATGATTCCTAATCAAAGTGCTTCCCAAGGCTATTCGTGGAGAACTGCGGATTCCTCAGCAGGAACCCTTGCTCAGGCTTGTGCTGAAGACTAAAACGTGTTCCTTTAACTTGATCACAAGCCAGAGTATGCCCTACCCTGGAGTGGAGCCAAGGCCTATCCCTGGGGATGGACAGCTCTAGGGAGTACAAAGCAGTGGAATTATGCACCGTGGTTTTAGGGATGTTACTGTAAGTAGATACCATTGGCTGACAGTGAGTCTAATCTTGCACCACTTCAGGTAGATTGAAGCTACCCCTGTGACTATTTCACTGTAGGAACAGTTTCATAACCTACTAGTTTCATAAAGGTAGCCCAATTTTCCTAAAACTTTACTTCCAAGAAATTGTCTGAATGAGCTGCAGTTTCCCTCTTTCTCACATAACATTTTAAAGTGCATTTTTAACTCTTTTTGCTAAGTGCTTAGGACAAACAGGATCTCCTGTTAATGAAAGCCTTTGATGGATGCATTAAGGAAGTAGTGTGTATGTAATCCTATATTTCCTGAGGTTACCTCAGCAGAATATGTGGAGCATAACGTTGAAGGAGGCTATGTGCATGTATAAAGGTCTTGTAAAAAGCTAGAAGCAGTGTCCTTACTGCTACTGCAGCAGTATGATTTATTTTATCATGGATGTTCTACTGATACCAGTGTGCTTTACCATCAGACCTTGAGGCAAGGTCACCCATAAATTTTAGAAGCAATTGTCAAAAGATAAAGTCTCAACCTCTCCAATACCTCATAGGCCTGAACCACTGAAGGTTAGTTCTCCTTCCTTGTGACTGGAGCACTGATTTGATGTGAGCTGTTCTGGTATGTTTTGACCTAGTAACAGCTTTTCAAAATTCAGGTGTGTAGGCACCTTCTTCTAAATGGTATGCTTGTTTGCTCTTCCAAGGACAACCATAGCTGATTTTATTCACGAGCTTTTATATACTTTTGCACCCCAAAACCTGAAGTTTCAAACCATGCAATGGAATGAAATTCATATTGTCTACAAGGAAGTATCTGCATCATGGAAGAGAAAGTCTTTATTTTGTATCTAAATGCCAGATGTCAGAATCTGGGAGTTTGGAGATTTTATTCACTCAAGTCTTGCAATTTATTCCTGCAGATAACTTTAGGTGAATTATTGAAAACTAATACTCCAAGGCAAAGCTGTGTGGATACATCTGTAGAGTTTCTTGTTGTGACCAAGTATTTTAAAGAATGCTGATGAAGTGAGAGTCAGAATTGTCACCTTTCTCAGGACCACAATGGTACTAGTGTGCTGTGTGTGCAGGAAACACACTGGGGACACCGGAGGGATTTAATAACTGTATCTCTGCAAACCAACTGTGTGGAGGAAAAAGCTGTTCTCAGAAGGGAGGCCAGTACTGCACTGCAATGTGGGAATTGGAAGTGGGGGAGAAGGTAGTCATTGATAGCTGCCAAAGTGTGGGGTTTATAGCAGGACCATATACTGTAGGACATAGTAAGAAGCTTGTAAGGTGGTATCACAAAGCTTATGCTGTAGAAAAACAAAAGAAAAAAATGAAAAAAACCCTTTTGTGCAAGTTTATCTTATGAAAAGCAAGTGCTGTTTCTATAAATTCATTGTGGCAGTGGCTATCATTTTGCAAGCACTGAGTTAGGACTTTGAAACATTATGCAAATGCGCTGGTGGTGTATACACAACTGTACACCCACTGGACTGTGCTGCATGTGTTCTTGATGCCAATGAAAACAACGCAGCCTCCAACTGATTCAGGGGAAAAGTCAGCCTGCAAGAAGCCAGGACCTGTTTTACAGAGCTACTGCTCTGCTTCTAATAACTGAAGTTAGGAAAGTGCCTTGGATTTAACCCTAACTTTCTTATTATCTGCAATAGGACATGAATAAGCTGAAGAAGCTTGTTAGTGGTTTTTAATAGCTTTTCTGGCCGCAGACAGTTTCCAGCTTAACATGTTTTATTGCAATTTTTCATAGAAAACAGTTCTTTTTAGAAGAGAAATAAATAATCATGTGGCTCACAGCAAAGCTTCCATGGTCACTGGAGACCTCTGGTGTAACAGCTAAATTAATCATGAATAGCTGAACTCTCTCCTGCAGTGGCGTGCCAGAATTGTTTCCTTGCCAATGTCTTTGCTGTCCCCACAAAGCTCCTGCTCTTTACCCCCACCATGGTGGAGATCCCCTTTCTGCAGTGTGTGGCTGCCCTCGTGGCCCATTCCTGCTTAAGTGGTTGTCATCTTGCCTCATTTTTCCCCATTGCCTATGCAGTTTCAGGGACTTTTGCTTGAAGTGCTGTCATCCAAAGCAGATGAAAATCTATGGAAAGACCCCCACTGATTTGTGTGAACTTTGATGTAATCCTTGCCTACATCCCACCTTAAAATCCATCTCTTCCATCAGGTGCATATGTTCTAACCTCCAAAGGCACTGTGCTGTGGTGTGTACTGTCTGGTGCTGGATCCCTGTCCTGGTTTTCCTTAGCAGCAGAGAGATGACTTTGGCACTGATTGAGTGTGCCCTGTCCAGCAGCTGGCAGGGAGATTAGAGTGGGAAGTCTAGCCTGTATAAAGATGTCTGGTTTATAGGAAACATAAAGATATGTGCAGGGGTATCTGTGGCTGTGGCATTTCTGTTAAGTAGCTGTCTATTAATAATGAGCTATTTTTAATTTCAGAAGTCTAAGGCCTTTTGATACAGCTACCCAGCATGGACTGTATAAGGCACAGCAACAGCAAACAGTATGAGACCTGCAGCAAGGAAGAGAGTTTGATTAGTAAGTGTGTGAAATGGCAGCAAGTGATGGAGATGATGTGAAAGGATTCAGATTAGAGGAAAAGCTGGATTTGAGATGCTGGCCAATCACCTGCATGCTGAAGGC
>JAWWMP010000081.1:45441460-45476814 GCA_035047865.1 Dendrocincla tyrannina
GCATGCTGAAGGCAAGAACTACCTTTTGTGTAGCATTAAGTGTTGTTGTTAAAGTTGATAAAATTGAGAGAAATTTTTAGGTAGTTTCTTGTTGGGAAAAAAATGCAGAGAAGTGGTGGTCTGTTGCTGGAAATAGTGCCTGGGATAATGAATCAGTTCACAAAGGTGTTTGAGGTGCAGTGCATGTCCAGCCATGTGCGTTGCTGAGAGATGCTGTTGTTCTTTTAACTCACTATCAAGTAGCACAAGAAATAATAGGCACTTCTATTACAGATTTGAAGACTCTGCCTTCTGCACGTAACTTCGGAGATATTTAAAAGCACCTAATGAAAGACAGACAAATTTGTGAGACACATTACTTCTGCCTGCAGGAGAGATTTGTTGAGAGAAACAGATCTAACCCTGGAAAAGCTTCAGCTGTTGAACTGTCCAGGAGAAGGATCAATAAAGTAACAACTCCCAAAGCAGAACAAATTTGTGGGCTCTGGCTGAAAACATCCAACACTTGTGGTAACTGCTGGCCAGCCTGGAACAGAGGTGTCATGAATCCTTGTAGGTATGGGGGAAAAACCAAACACAACCACAAACACAGAAGTGACATGAAGAAAAATGTCTCATCTCATGGGAAGGTTGTAGTAGGTACAGGATACAGACCTGTCCTGTGTCCACCTGTCCCTGCTAAGGTAGGAATAGGGATATTTTTCTAGGGGCAGAAGAAGTAACAAAGCTCTGTTTCTATAGAGGTGTTTCACCTGATTCCTTATCTGCCCTAACTGCAAAAGGTTGAGTTTTTCTGCAGCACCTCTATGACACAAGCGTTGAATGAAAGGCAGGAGGTCTGGGAGGTGCTGGCTGAAAGGCCAGCTGGTGCCTAGCACTGTAGGATGCTTTCTAGTGTGCCTTCTGGGAAGGAAATTGGGAGTGCTCTACTCTCTGCAGCAGTCTGTTTAAAAAAACCCAAACCCCTCAAAACCTGTAGGAATTTAATGCCCTTGAGATCTTAATGTCATTTTGATTTTTGCTGTTTTATCTCTGTACACCTTTTTCAGAGGAGTCCCTTACCATTTGTGGCTGGAGCTAACCAGGGATTCACAAGCTACATGTTGTGCCTGATTTCTGCCTGTATAAGGCTTCTTTCCTTAGGAAATGAGTCTGAAAGAGGAAGAGTACACTCCACCATTAAACCTTGCAAGGCTTCCAAGTGAAGAAGGGCTATTTACAACATCACTCCAACAGAGCCAAGAGCTCAGTGTGTAAACCCTGGAGGGGAGAGGGCTGCTGGCTGTTCAGCTGCTTGACTCTGTTAGGTCAGCAAATGATTTGATTTCAGCAGGAGGATTGTGAAGCCAGATGCAATATAACCCCAGCAACACTTCTGCAGAGCACTCTTAGACTGGAGAAATACGACCAAGTGCTGGTTGCGCTGAGTCCCCCAGCTGAGAGCAGAGTCCTGTGTGACCTTCCCCAGGGAGCCCTTCTGCAGCTCCAACAGCTGTGAAATTTAGGAGCAGTGTCCCTGCCTGGGTATACCTGAAAGAAAGCTACTGTGCGACCCATAATTTTGTGTTCCAGAATGTTCCCTCTCACCCAAGGCAGTAAATACTCTGGTCCTCCACCTCCTCCCACAGGAGAGTGATTGCAACTCGTGTTTTGATACTTGAAATAAGGAGGACCAGCAGCTCCCCAACAATGGGATCTCTAAGTGGAGAGCTGTATCCCAGAGCAGCATATTTCAGTCTCCAGGAGGATGCTGGGACATGTCAGCAAACAAACAACAACTCGCTTATCTCTGCAAAAGAGAAAATTTATTTTCTTCATCTCACCAATCCCAGGAAATGTGGCTTTTGAGAAGTAGAATAGATGGCAAGACTGGATAGGCTTGGCACTTACACAAGCCACTTTACGCGCATGGCATTTGGTTGATGGAAAGCATAACTATTTAGAGGCTTCATTTGGTCCTCAATTACTGCCTAATGAATAATATAGTTAATTCCTCAGCAGCTGTATACAACCACATACACATTAACTTCCAAAGAGGGAGACTTTTTGGGTCCTGGTTTTAGGTGAAGATGTTCAAACTCTGTGACACTTCACAACTGTGCTTGCAATGTGCCAGGAGCTCAGGACATGAGTTTACATTAGCTGGAGACAACTAATCAAACTTTGTTACTGCACAAACACCTAACTAATGGTATCATAAGGGTGCACATGGAGGGAGAGGTGGTGCAGTCAAACTCTTACGTGCTGGAAATTAGCAGAGCTCTTTGTGCTTCTTTTGCTGTGTCCAGGAAAGCCTTTGCATCAGACTGAGGTAAAATAGGGAGGCAGTTTTAAGAATTGTGCCTTTGCTTTGCCCCAGAGTTTGCTTTAGTAGTTTATTAATAAGAATCTTTTAGTGTACCATTTCTAATCTGTATAGATCTTAGGTAATTTTTAAGACATTTGGGATGATTATTTTTATCTACATTAGTCTCTATGACCTCGTGTTAAAATGAATGTGAGCTCTGTACAGCACATGCTTCACATGCAGTTCTCAGGACACCCCTTTAGACTGTCACTAGGACCACTTTCTAAAGCCCTTCCTATAACAGAGATGCCTCTGAAAATAGGGTTTGAGATCTCTGCCCAGAGGTTAAAAATCTAGCACACGCAAGGCAGTATAATTACCCGCTGTTTTGAACTGAAGCTCAAGATCTCCCTGTTCTGAATTTTATCCAATACTTTCTAAAGAGGCATTTTTAAAATCCTAGTCTAGACAACAGGTCAGGGAAGCTCTGGCTTGTCTGTTTGCTGAACTGATTGATGCACTTTTGGCTTTTATGCTGAGAACTGTTTTGCTACTTCGTGCATTCCCTAAAAATCTTCCTCCTGTGACCCTTCCAGGGTCCTCACCATGCATGACATGGCTCTTTCAGGGACCCTGAGATGCTGTGTAGGGGTGAAGTTCCTCCCACAGGCTGTCCACCACATACTGCCACCAGCTTTCTTATAAGAACTGGAGTGTCTTTCATCTGATTTGGGAGAGAACACCTCTTTTATTTCCAGTAAATACAGTATCCTCTCCCTTTTGTACCTGAAGTCTACTTAAATGGCACATCTGAGACTGTAATCTGATTGCAAACTCAGGGCCTGGGTTTACAAGCATGTGATTTCAGGGGTGTTTTGGAGACGTTTGCATAGTTTGTGTTGCTGACCTGGTTTATGTATTTAGTACATGTTTGGGAGGTAGTGAAAATCTTTACTATGACATGGTAGTTAATACCTCAGACAGAGGTCCTGGTGACCAACAAGGGTATGCAAGCCAGTGCACTATCCAGTTCATGTGAAATGCTCTATACACATCAGCCAGTGTGGTGTAATGAAACAGGAGTCCTGAAATGGCCTAATATATTTTTTTTTAATTCCAGAGGGGTAAAACTCATTATCTGAATCTCAAATTATATGTCTGTCTCTTTATCAGTATATTTCCTTTTATTCCCTTTATGCCATTGCTATCACAAAAATGCTAATGTCTCAATCTGTTCGTGGTGACTGTGGTTGCTTGCACTGTGCTAGAGTGGTTGAAGACAAACAGTCACACAGCTGTGTCTTTATTTGGCTTCTCTTGCCACTGACATGGGGCAGACTTGCTCGGTAGTGATCCTGTTGAACTTTCAAAGGGGTTTTTTTTCATGATGGTGGCGTAAAATCTTTATTCATAGCTGGAGACAACCTTGAACATCTGTCTTAGTTCTTACAACAACCCCTGCTGAGTCTACACTGTCTGTCTGACCTTGCTCTCAATGTCTGGAATATGTATCCTGGAATTGAGAGCAGTGTAATTTAGATATTTCTTTTTATAATTTTTTTGTTCCTGTAAGGATAGCCTCACTGGTAGCAAATGAAACATTTCACACTTCTAGAATGAAAGGTAGAAATAAGTGTCTACAGTCCACTGTGGACTGAATCCTAATGCCAGCACTTAGCTTAGACAAAATATTCTGCAAAATCAATGGAAATTTTACTTCAGTTGGAGGATTAGCAGAGCCTTTCAAGCACAAGGTGAACATAGGGCAGAACTAGGGAGGAATCTTTTTTAGACGATTTATAGCTTCACTAAAGCACAGAGATAAAACCTGAAAGTGAAATAGAAAATGAGATGCCCCCAAGAAACACGGGTTTTGATAATACTGATGTTAACCTTTAACCTTAAATAACATGTATATAAAATATTATTAAGTTTAGACATTCTCGTTATCAGTACCAAACAAATTGGGAGTATGGAAACCTCTGCCCTGGGATTTCATGCTTTAAAAATATGCTCAAGACAAGCTGTTGGTGGTAGTCACTATTCTTGCCCTCTTGGCAGATGAAGCCCAAGGCTCTGGGAGATGAATTACAGCAGGCTCCCAACCTTTGGGGAGTTTTGGACAGACAGTTTTTTCTGCAGACGTTTCCCCCTCTGCCTGTCCTAGCTCACCTGCTGCATCCGTGTGTGTGGGTACCCTGTCCAGAAACTGCACCCTGTCCTTCATGCAGCGTGTCCAGCAAAGTCAGCAAAATGCCATAGTCGAGGGAGGAGCTCAGCAGGAGCAGGTGGATGGCTGGGCTAGCTCCGTGCCTTCATTTAAGGAGGGACTCATCTGTCTTTCTGAAAGACAGGCCTCTCATGGGAGCATTGGAAAGTGCAATTTCATCCTCCCTTCTCTGGAGTCTCTTGAGAAAGACAGGGTGAAACCTCAGTCCATACCACCCTCTGAGCTGATGGAAGGGGGCTGAGCTTGCTCTGTCTTGCAGCTATGAAGTGGCAGTAAGAGTTACAGTGGTTTTGCTTGTCTCCAAGGTGGAAAGTGAATCTTTTCATTGTAGACTGCAGATTTCTTCCAGTATCTGTTCCCTCCAGAAGACTGTGGGCTGCAGCAGCATCCTGTGATGAAGGCTCCATGTTACCTGTCACTCAATTATTTGCCTAGCTCTTGAATAGCATTTCTCACAAGCAGCAGATGTCACTCATACTTCACTGGGCTGTGCTGGCTTCCAGTTCAGGTTTGATTTTACTGGAGCAACTGGAAGGTGTTGCTTCAGACCTGGAGACTTCTGGGTGCCTGGGAGATGATGCCATGCTCAATGAGGAAATGTGAGCTAAAAGCTGTAGATGTAACTGGGAGGTAGAAGAGGCAGGCTGTTTACTGTGCAGTTCCCACCCTAGCTTAGGCCATCCAGAGCCAATCTTTTTTCCTCTGCAGAGTTATTTTTTTCCATTGATTTTCTTTGTTGAGCTTTTGTTGTACTGTTTGGGTTTTTTTTTTGTTTTCTTGGGGGTTTTTTTTGCGTGGTTTTTTTTGTTTGGTTGGTTGGTTTTGGTTTTGGGTTTGTTTTTTTTTTTCCTATGCAGTTTTATTCCATGCAATTTAAAGCACTGGCCACACTGGCTTTTTTGAAAACTGGTATTCTGGATGTTTGTAAATCTTCAATTATGATGCCTGAAGCTTTTAAGAAAATAGAAATATTGTGTTCTGACATTTCGGCAAGTGCCCAATGAGTAATCTCTCTAAGTTCTGTAGGGCAAGTAGAATTATTCTTTCTTTAAATGGAACAGGTTGATTTGTTTCAGGCTGGTTTTGAACTTGCACTCTAGCATGATATTCAAGCCTGGAAGAGCCTACCTGGGACAGAAACAAGTCAGAAACTAGTTTGGTGTTAAAAAGCAGCATTAGAGCTGGAAGCAGGAGTAGCAGTGGCATAAAAAGACAGATGCAATTGGTCTTAGTTTGTGCAGAGGAGGGACCAGCACTAAAAGTAAAGAAGGGGCTATAAACAAAAGACTGAAATGAAGACATATTTTACATTATCCATAGCATTTTGTATTTATAAAGATATCTGTACAAGAGGTTGCAAAAGCATCATCCTAATAATGTGCTAGGCCTGAACTTTGATTCAGTCAGTCAGAGAAGCAAAACTCCGTTGCAGTTCTGCAGAGCCATATGAGTATATAATATATGAGTATTAAATACAGAAGCAAGGTTGCAAGAAAGGACCCCCATGTGTGGGAGCATTGGTTTATCTTCACAGAATCATAGAATAGCTTGGGTTGGAAGGGACCTTAAAGATCATCTAGTTCCAACCCCCCTACCCTGGGCAGGGACACCTTTCACTAGACCTGAACTGCTCAGGCCCATCCAGCCTGCCCTCAAACACTTCCAGGGATGGGGCAGCCAAGGCTTCTCCAGGCAACTTGTTCCAATGCCTCACCACCCTCACAGCAGAGTTTCTTTCTCAGATCCAATCTAAACCTTTTCTCTTTCACTTTAAAGCCCTTCCCCCTTGTTCTGTCACTACATGCTCTTGTGAAGAGTCTCTCTCCATCTTTCTTGTGGGCACCCTTCAGGTACTGGAAGGCCACAATTAGGTCACGCCTTTTCCAGACTGAACAATCCCAGTTCTCATATCCTTTCCTTGTTACCTTCCATGGATATATCCCTCATCCTGTCACCAGGCTGGCTGAGGACTCCATGCCTTACTTTTTCTGAACTGTTACCGAAGTTTGAACTTTGTCTTCTCAAAGCCTTTTTCCCTGGGATGAAAGACAGCCCTGCTTCAGAGAGCCCTTCTTTGTGTTTCCCTCTTTCATTCTGCACCTGTGTCTCTTCTCACAGAGCTATTCCCCGAGCACACTAAGGAACATCAGTGAAGAATTAATTTCGTTTTGTCAAGTTTCTGGGCTGACCCTTAATTTAGAGCAGTCATTTCAGTCTACAATAAACTCTGTGTTTCTGCATGCTGCAGTGAAAGAATTACGAGCAGTCCTTGGCCATGTGTGTTCAGGATGCTTTGGTAGCCCCGTGGGACAGGTAGACATCAGTGCCTGAAAACTTATTGCGGAATGGGGGTACAGTCAGCATGTTATTCTGGGTAACAGTGAGTACGTGGGCCTGCCTGTATGTAAAAGCTTTTCCATGATTCACTGAGGCCATTAGGAGTGGAATGGTATGCCATCATTTCAGGCACAGAGCTCTTCAAAATGAACAGCTTTTTCCATCTTTCCCCAGGGAGCCCCGAGAGCCATCCAGGCATGTAGGTGGGAGGAGACTGTTCCTAAGTCTTCAATCACAGCATCCAAGAACACAAAGCTTATTGTTGGGATGAACCTGCAGCTCTGAGTGATAAATAAGGCGAGACAGCTAGATGAAAAGAGCTGACTTTCCTTGCTAAGACAAAGGTGGACTGATTTTTAAAGTCTGACAGCCTGGACCTCTCATGAGCATATGGAGCACATGTTGATATAGGGTCTAGAGCTAAACACAGTATTCTAAAAGCACAGTGAAGTAATCAGGCAGCAGAGCAGAATGAGAACAAAGATCTCTTTTGACTGACTTAATCTCAGACATATATTCTGTGCTTTTGTCTTTGCCTCTGTTTCTGGTATTCATTGATACACCAGGATGTATCCAGTCCAGTTTGTGCTTTTCTTTCTTTTTTCTTTCCCCCCTCATTCATTCTCAAAATTGCAAATGCTCTCTTGGTTTTCAGTCCTCTGAAGAAAGCAGACCTTCAGCTTTTGCATAGTTGGACTTGGAGGCTAACAGGAATGTGCTTTCTTAAGTGATTTTGGCTTATTTGGTTTCTGAGGTCACGGACATAGTGGAAGAACACCTGCTCTCATCTTGCTTCAGCACTTAATCCCTGTCCCAGACAAGCCTAGAAGGGCATGACACAGGAGATGAAGAATAATGTAAAAAATTGCTCAATAACTTCTTTTAACATCCGGAAAGATTCATGGATAATGATTTTATTTTCCCTGGGTTTCTCATATCCACACTAAAAAATAAGATAGCAAGACACTGTTTCTTCAACTATTACATTCATTGTTTAAAAGCTTAAAAAAAAAAAGAAAAAGAATAATCTAAGGTATCTGCAAGCAATATAGAAAATCTTTAAGGACAGTTGTACATGTCCTCTATGTCTGATGCAGGCAGAAATTCTTGTCAGCTTTGGCTAAGGCTTTTCAAGACCTTGTTACCAGTCTGTGTGTGTGTGTGTGTGTGTGCACATTTACTTCATATTTTGCTTCAATTTGTTTTCTAACTGAGCCTGTTTTCCTTCAGGGTGGCAGGACACAGTGCATCCAAGAAGTCTGCCCCATTCTCTCATGTCCCCAGCACCTCAGTCACGTTCCTGCTGGACAGTGTTGCCCCAAATGCTTAGGTGAGTGGGTTCTTTTCCTAGGAATTTTGTAATTAATATAATATGTTTGGACATAGCATATTTTATACCTGTATTGCACCATACTGGTAAATTCTAGGAGGCGAAAGAGACTCTATTGCTCGGTGGAGTTTATAATCTATGGGTTTTGAGCAGGTACTCAGGGTTGGTGTGTAGGGTTGTGATGGGTGATATCAAGCAAGCAGCTTCAGAAGAGCATTTGAACGTAGAGCACTTGGCTTGCTTGGAGGGACAGAGAGATGTTTCCCACCTTCATTATATGCTATACGAAGGAGGTTGAGGCAGGAGGAGATGTTTTGTGGAGTCTGCCACAAGAGAAGGGCCTCACCCTCTTGTATTATTATCCAAGTGTTTGTGTTCTTTGTTTTGAGGAAACGCAGGTCAGAGGAAACTTCTGAACTGACATTGCATTCTTACAAACTGTTGCCAGAGGCACCGCTGACCCAGGAGTCTGCCTCGTGGCTGCCTTCCTAAGGTGGAATCACAGTTTCATCCAAGAATATTTTCAATTGTGTCTTTCCAACACATTTCAAAGGTGTAAGTCAGAGGCCCCTAAGAAGGGCTAGTTCTTCCAAGTCATGACAAGGAAGGCAGTGACAAAATGAGGCACAGATCCCACAGGTTAGCATTCCATCTATTTCCTAAACAAGGAGCACTTACATCCTACCAAGTAAATTAGCTTTAATTTGCTCTGTGAGGTTATAACTAGGTTTGGAAAATTTTTCAGAGCCAATAACTCCCAGTTCTTCAATGCAAACTTTGTAATTTTGACTCTATCTTTATTATTATCCAAAGTCTGTTTCCAGGTCTAGGTTGGGGGTACAGGGAGGTCTGGGCTCAGCAAGCCATGTGGAGTTCCAGGTTCTCATAATACTTAACATTTTTGACTGCTTGGAACAAGCTCGAATTTATTTATTTGCTAATTGAGAAGGGCTACAGATAAATATCTGCCTGGAACTTTTAACCGCAGGACCAGAGAGTAATGCAGCAGAGGAACGAAATGGAGAGGAGAGGAGTCCAAATGCTGAGCTTCTGTTTTGGCTGAGGACATTTTTCCTTTCCTTCTGTAAACTCGCCTTGTCCTCTCCTCCCAATGCTTTTCCCAACTGAACTTTCCACTCCTTGATCAAGGCATTGGAAATGCCACTTTAATTTTTGATTGCTTCAAGGGGATCTTTCTATAGATTATTTTTCCCCTCTTAGAATGTAAACCAGTCTACTAATAATAATAGATTTCATTTTACATGCTCTTTAAAGCATTTCATGCGCCTCTGAGTAGATAATGTCTATTCACAGGGAAGTGTTAAAAGTTTTGGAGTGGAGGTAAAGCCAAGGGATGAGTAGCACACTGCATGGCAGTCACAAGAGAAACGTTTCCAGGGATGCTGAGGCATGGTTTTTAAAGTATCATGTGGAGGACCTCCCTGCAATTGAATTCCTGATACTCAGCATATGCAGCTTAGAAGAATGCTGTGGACTCTACTGGGACTTGAATTATTAGTTTAACTAGTGGTTATGAGCCAGCAAAGCCGACCATTAAGCCAAATATCTTCATCACCACATCTTTTAAAGTGGTCGTTCCTTTGTCAGTGGGTTTTTTTACCAACTATTTGAACTGGGTTGGCCACCCAGAATTGCGCTGAGTGGTTTGCAAGGCATGGCAAGAGGGTGTGGGAGAGAACTGGACTTTTGTTCACTTGCTGACACAAGCTATGCGCTTGAAGTCCTTGCCCCACATGGAGCAGTACAAGTGTTGTTACAGGCAGGACTGTGGCTGGGCTTTACCCGTAGGTGGTGCATGGATGGAGAGCAGTTCCTTTTAGGGCTAATGAGTATCCTCAAATGATTTCATGTGTCAGTCCTGCAAGAGAAATTAAGCCTTTTCAGAAGGATGCACAACCAGTAAAAAGAAGGCTGGCTATGCAAGCAGAGATTAATTCCAAGTAACTAATTTGCAAGAGAGAGAGGTTCACACTGTGCCTAACTGAGCAAAAGCAATTACTTCTTAACTTTTGTTTAACATTAGATTTGCAAAAGCTCAAGGCTAATCCAGTGGATTTTGCTGTGTGCTTATCCTTTTGTTTACTTATATCTCAGAGGAAAATGGAACCTTTCTCTTTTAAGGTGTTCTACATTTCTCAAGAATTATTGAAAAAGGAAGGAATTGCAGTGTGCCAAGACCTGATGGTTTGAAAGCTGAAGTATTTGCCTAGTACTTAGTACCTCATGTATGTACTTACAGTGGCCATCTGCTGCCTTGGAATTGATCCCTATTAAACATTAGACCTCAGAAACAATAAGCTAGGGGAGTGACAGCCACTCAAAAGGAACTTACTAGATGGCTGCCACCAAAAGTAAACAGGGCAATTCAAAATTAGGAAGGTAAGGATGGTGTTTTTGTGAAGAGCTCGTGTACGTATCATAATGGTCACTTGTTTAAAGTAACCTACTGGGAAAGAAGCTAAGGAATGAGAGAAGCTTACAAGAACCCCAAACTGTCTTGCAGCTCAGGTCTGAAAGTGCTTGCAGGATTTCAGGCCTTGAAGAAGGATTTGATTTTGGTGCTGCTTTCTCTGTATAGTGATCCAAACCCTTGCCTCGCTCTCATTAAACCTGAATATTTTATGGACTATGGAAACTAAATATCTTCTGTTGCCTTCATTCTGTTCATAAACTATGCAAATGCCTGTATTTCTTGCAGTCTTGTGTGAATGTGGTACACCGAGCTGTCTTAATGAGACTGGACAATACCTCTGTTATTTTTGCATCAGTGTCACTGAGTTGATTTAGCTTGGCTGCTGTGAACCCCTGAGGTAGATATGCTAAAGCCAGTTAAGACTGCTTTATTTGATAAGTTCTTGCATTAAGTTAAAGACTGTTTAAACTAGTTGAAGTGAACCTACCTTAAGAGTTTGCAGTGCTTACTTTTTATTCCTTTAGCTGCACTGTGCACTTTATGATGAGAAGGAGAAGAAAGATTTTTCCAATATAAACATGCTATAAATCATATTTATATTCCCTCCCACGGTAGAGGTTTTACAGATGAATGTATGCTAAAAGAACAGTGAACTGTTAAAAGTACATATTTTTTTCACACCAAAGTGGAAACACATAGCAAATGACACATTGCACATGAATTTGGTCTGGTGACAGTAAGCCCTACTATTTTTGTTGACAATATGGCATGTTTTCAACCACATTCTGTTTCTATTACTGTTTATTTATATTCAGGACAGAGGAAAGTGTTTGACCTCCCCTTTGGAAGCTGCCTCTTTCACAGCAATGTGTATGATAATGGGTCCTCATTCATTTATGACAACTGCACAACATGTACATGCAAGGTGAGTCCATGGTGCTTTCATACTGTGTGCTGCTGGTTGTCTGGCTCAGCAGTGGTTTGTAGGGCTGTAAGGAACTGTAAGCCTGATACTGTTCTTTGGCATCTTGTGTGGTCCCAAAGAACATGATCTGAAGAGCACTTGCAGTTGTGCTGGGGAAGTTAAAAAAGTTCCTGACTGCCTCAGCTGAGACACAATGCCTGACTCTGTGTGATGCAAAATAAAGTTGCTCAGACTATATGATCCTCTTTAGGTTTGCATTAGAGTGGAATAGGAGTTTCTAAATGATGAATTGCCACATCTCTGCTGAAGGGCAGTGATATTTATTTAGTTCCCTAACATGACTGTGACCACTTCCACTTCTGCCCTAGGCAAAATAATGAAAGTATCACCAAATCAGTAAGATTTTGAAGACAAATGGAAGTACAAGCTAAGCTTTAGCTTCATAGACCATGAAAGATTCCCTTAATCCATAAATAATTTTTATTTTCTCTGAGCTGACCTGTTGAAAGCAGTTGGGCTGTAACTTGGGTGGATGCAATGACTGAACAAGCAGGAATACTGTTGTAAGGACACACAGGAGCACAAACACCTTGGTGATGATTTTATGATTTCCATTCATCCTTTGACCTAGGATTCAACAGTGATATGTAAGAAGAGGTGCTTGCTTCCTGGTGAATGCAGTAAAAACAAAGACCACTGCTGCAAGGAGTGTGTCTCCTATGTCTCTCCTGAGGAAGTGAAGGTGTGCAAGTTTGGCAATAGGATCTTCCAGGTAAAGTTCCAGGTGTGGCTCAAGAGTAGATGCCATTGTAACAGCCAAACCAGCATGATTTTACTGTAAATTGGAATTGTGGCTTGGTTTTTAGCAGAATCCTCACCATCCTGCTTGATGATGGAACAGCTCAAAGGCAAAGCTTTACAAAATTTGCCATCTGCTTTTTTTTGAGTTTGTGTAAATTCTGCTGATACACAGCAGTAAAAAATTAGTTCCTCCTTGAATGTTCCATGTTGCCTCCCCCTCCATATGCAGAGGTTCAAGCTCCTGTTTCGTGGCAAGTGGTGCATTTTTAGTGAGAGGTGCCAATGCTCTGCTTTCCCAAGCAAACACTGACATTCATGGAGGAGTTATTCTGAGTGGCACGTAGGCTTCATGTGCTGAACCAAAGAGTCTTTTCCATAGCTGAGCCAACAGGAGCTTTGTGAAGTTCGTCTTGGCTGAAAGTTACTCAATTACATTTCAGGTCTCATCTTAGGAAAGCACCCCTGACATCTTATACTGGGATAGCCATGTAGTAACTGGTACCTACTGCACTCTCACCCAGTGTTTCCAGATCACACAGGATTCTCTGCAGAACACTTCTGCTATTGCTGAGACCCTGTTTATTTTTCCAAGTGGTGCAGCTTTTTTTTCACACTGTGTCAGAAAAAGATTCTGTCACCTCATGGGCCATCTGTGAATTAAGAGACCCTTGAATCAGATCAAATGTTAAGTCCTTTGTGAGTACTTGGTTTGCTCAGCCAGAATTGCTTCCCATTTATTCCATCTTTTGTGTACATAGCTGGAGTGTTTATTCTGGAAATTACATGTGAACCTACTGTACGCTGAGACTATACTCCATCTGATTGGCACTTTCACACTGGCGCCATTGTGCTTCAGGAACAAATGCCTACTTCTTAGGCACCCAACTAAAATATTCTGCTTCTTGTGAAGATTTTATTATATTACTAGTGTTATATGGAGTGTGAAAAAGTAACGAGACAGCACATCCATTTCTGGCCTCGTGTGCGAAAAGGTAAATCGAGTGTTGCTCTGTTGAAGTCAGTTCTCTAACACAGGTAGAATGGGCACAGTGAAGGTGTTTTTACACTCCTGTGCAAAACCAGCTGTGAGGCAAAAATACAGGATAGCTGCATGCACTCAGCTGTGATGTGTTCTGGTACCTTAGCAGTTGCCTGGTGAGTGGTCATCAGAGACCCAAGAGCATCAGAAACACCAGCCCATGGTAACAGGCCCTAGAAACGCAAAACAGGAGGGAGACAGCCTTTGACCAAGCCTACTGCATGTAATAATTTCAGATATAGTCTGGATTGTTGGGTTTTTTTCTGGTCAGAACATCATGTTGAGGTGGGCACATAATTATTCACAGCTGTCTGGTTGAGCTGCCTGTTCCTGTCAGGTCTCTCCTCACCCTTCCTTCCCAGCAGCCCTGCAAACAGAAAACATGCTCCATTTGGCTCTAAGCACACCAGCATAAGACTGTAAGTGGGTGAGACAGAAGGTTTTAGGAACCACACTTGGCAAATGCAACACCATGTGAAAAGGAGCCAGGGCATTTCCACAAGCAATTCATCCCAAGTGGGACAAGACCATGAGGCATATTATGCTCTGCACTTAATACTTTCAGAGCCATGCCTAGGCTGTCTTACCTGCTCTGCATTTGAGAAGTTCCACACTGTACCTCTTCTAAACATTTTCAGATGTTTAGCAGATCAAATATCTGTGAAAGTGCTGTAGTAATCTAAATTAGAATTCATTATTCAACCATTCTTGCCCTAAGTCAAAATGATGCTGCATCTGGGAATAAATTCATTATATGCTGACCTCTTAATCAAATACTTTCATGTGCAACAACCTAAAGACATCAGTCAACCCAGTGAATCAGGTTTTTCTAATTATGTGAGCTTAAATGAAAATTTGTGGTAGGTGTGATCACATCTCAGGCACTTAAGGGTGAGAAAACAGTGCAAATAATCAAGACACTGATGAAAAATGCAAATGTGATTTGGTTGACCTTGGAAAAATGAATTTCTTACCAAGAGGGCCAAAGGGAAGAAAACCTTGCTGAATTTGATCTGTGTCTTGAATCCAACTGGCCGTGGACAGACACCTCAAAATAATTTAGACTAAACAATGAGACAGTGCCAACAGGGAAGGTCATCCCTTCTTGTGCAATGATACATTGCTGAAATAGCTTCCTGTTGCCACCCCAGCTGATACTATATCATGTTCCCTCTTGCAGGATGGAGAGATGTGGTCCTCTGTGAACTGCACCATCTGTGCTTGTGTGAAAGGCAAGACAGAGTGTCGCAAGAAACAGTGCATTCCAGTCAGCAGCTGTCCTCATGTGAGTTTTTTAAAAGAGCTGAGCTTTCTCCTCATTTTTCTCTCCACCATTATCTTTTCCAGTGTTTCTTGGAAGTGTGTGCCTGGCAGTGGAGCATGCACTTTGTAAAGAAGTGATATTCTGGCATATTAATTTAGGTTGGCATTCCCCAGGTGTGCTACCTTTATCCTGAATATGGACTTTTCACCTCTGTCCTTGCTCTGCACACTCTATGCTCCACTCCCCTTCTGCCTTTAACTTTCTCTGTCCCAAGTGTCTGCACTGGAGCATTCCTTTCACTTATATTTAATAGAGTGGTGAGGTGACTATGTTAATATTTCAAGTGCAATTGCCTTATTATTAAGGCAAGCCACAGTAGGTTGTTGTACTTGCATTTCTCAGTGCATATGAGGCTTAATACTTGGTTGAAAATGTAAATTAGACAAGGCAAAGCAAATGATTCCAACCAAGCCATGCTGCTTTGTCTAAGGTTGTGGCTTGAGTATTTTTCATTTGAAAGTCTGAAGTGAACCCAAAGAGTGGTCTAACTGTAACTTCACTTAATTGCTTCAAAAATTAGCTTTACTTGAAACCTCAAATTAAAGTCATCTTTTGTTTCTTGGATTTCTGACACTGACAAATTATTTTATTTTAATGGCTCAAGCTTTCACAAGAGGGATCTCTAAACAGCACCTCATATAGGGGCAGATCTTTGAACTGAGCTGCAGAAGGCAGAGCCAAATCATTAGCGTTGTACCTTCTCAGTATTTCCTTCTCCATCCTGGAAGCCAGTGGGGAAAATGTGAGTCACAGACACCTACATATAAAATTTTTAAATGACAAACTCTAGTTTGTAAAGTTTTGTACATATAAACTTTTGACAGCCAGAAGCAGTGGGAGAATAGAGAGCCTGTACCTTGGCACGCCCTGTTCTGCTGTGACAATGGGCTTCAAGAACGATGCTGGCACTCACTGCAGAGGGCAGTGCTGCTGTTAATGTGCCCCACATAAGGTGCTACATACGTTTTAGGAAGGGTGACCAAATGAAGCTGTTCTCCTGGGAACATGATGGGGCTCGTGGCAATGAGGTTTGCAACCTTCAGGCCATTCATGATATAAGCAGCAAGCGAGAGCTTGGGCTCTTCAGGTCCCTTCAAATTCTGTGTTGGCTGAGAACCTGGCACATGTTCCACCTCATTTGTATTTACCTTGTGCTGATGTGTTGCAGTTGTTTAAGATACGTCTGAGATCAAAGTAGCTAATATCACTTAATAGAGATCTGCAGTGAAGTACATCACCTCAGCAGTATCTATATATAAATTTTAGCATTGAGATGATCAGTTGAAGTGGCTTCTAAAGGGAAAATGGTGGAGGGCAAACATTCACCATCCACAGTCCTGCAGCAGCATACGTGACTGACTGACAGACTCGTTCAGTGCTGCTACACAATCTGTTCCAACCTTAATGTGAAGTCCTAAACTGCCCTAGACCTCTGAGGTGAGGCCACAGGCAAGACCTGGTTCCTTAGGGCTGAAAAGACCAGCTTTGTTACGCTGCAGCCCCATTCCTCCCAGTATCTAGCCAGTCACCCTGCTTCCTGCCTCAAAATGCAGGCTGCAAGCAAACAGCAGGCACACATTATGTTTCTGCTCTTCCAAGCTAAATTGGAAGGACAAGCAGGAGAGAAAAAGGAAACTCTAGAGTAAGATTTATTTTCCTATTCCAAGTGAATAATATATGCTAATGGATTTAAATCTTTTCCTTTTCATCTCTGCTTCACTCTCCTTAATGAGACTTTCTGTCACAAATCTATAAACATCAATTAAACACACCACATTATTCAAGATAAAGACACATCAGTGGTTCTTTTACTGGAAGTCTGGATATCATGCACAGAGTTATGCTGCTGCCTCTACAAACTGTAGAGGTGTGTGCTCCACTTCTTTCCTCTCTTCACAATGTTTCTGACAGTAAGCAGTCTCCACTGACTATTGAAGAATAAAAATAAAATTTTATTTCACTGACTGTGGAATAAAATGTGGTTTAGTGTCCCTCAGGTGTCAGGCTGCATAAAGTTATCTCATTAAAGCTGTATTATGGTACAGACAACTGAGTGTGAAAGGATTGAAGATTCACAAAAAACTTAGAATATTATTCCATGACTTAAGTGCTTTACCATGCATTCTTAATACTCTTTGCATGACTTTATGGGGGTTTCTTTGGTGATGGAATGTTATTGTTTTTCAGCATAAATTCTGGGCAATTATTTCTTGAAAGGATGGGTTTCAAAGTGATAATTCTGCAGAAATTTCCAATAGTGTGCAACCATTTGTATTATTCAAGCTGTTGGTTGCAGGCTGAAGAAGATTGTTTTTGCCATTTCTTTAGTTTTCTTCACAGGGCTAGGCACATTTTTCTATTTCTTTTATTCTTTTCTTTTTGGAGCATTTAATCCTGTACCAGTAACTACAGGAAGTGTCTTTCTTAGCTGCTTTTCCTCTGCGATGGAGGCAATACATTACACAAATTCAGTCCCTCCTGTCACATTTATAGTAAAATTGGATCTCCTTGGACTTCTAGTGGCTTGTGGTTTCTGTTCCTTACCTTCTGGCCACTGACTCCACATAGATATTCCCTCTCTCAGGTTACCTGGCGTGTCAGCCTGCAAGGTGTGGTACATGCTGGCCCCATCAGCAGAGCTATTAAACATGTGTCCAGTTCTGCTGAACTTAGTGGGCCCTCCGTGTGTGCTTAAACTCAAACACATGCTTAAATACTTTAAAGAAAGGGAGTAATCTCAATACTTGGCAAGACTGAGTTTCAGAGACCCTTTGTACCTTTTCTTACCTAATTTGCTTTATACTTGCCCTAGCTCTGCTCTACCCTCTTTCTTGCTTTGTGCCATCTCCTTTCTCATCTCCTTCTGATCCTTGCAATTTTTCACCTTGCCCCCTCTCCTTGTGCCTTTGCATTCCTCACTGACATCTTAAGTCTGTGGTAGTGGTCAGTGGTCATGGACATGTCTCTTTTTGTCCTGCTGGAGGAGAGCCTGGTGAATTTTACAGCATGGAGCCTTTTCTGAGCTCCAAGGCAAAAGTTAATAGAATTAAATTCATGGAATGTGAAGACATTTGCAGAGTTCGATTCTGTGGGTGAATTTTGAACCCATGAACTTCAAGTGAGCTAAAAATTTATTCAGAATACGCTCTCTCATCTCTAGCACAGACTGTATTTAATGTTATACACATCTGTTATTATTACAAACAAAAAGTTGCTGTTTTTACTCTAGTGCCAAATGAGGCACAAAAAAACAACAGCTGTTGCTATTGCACAACTAAACAACCCCCTCCCCCCAGCAATTAGTCTTGCCTTAGAAAAAAATAGAAAATAAAAACCTCAGACATAAAATTGAAAACCTCATAAAAAAAGAAGAAAAATCCCAGAAAATAAATAGACTCAAATGTGGTCTGCTTATAAATATTCATAGGGAAAAATGGGATCACATCACTTAGCCCACTCCTAAGGGAACCCTCAATGCTAACGAACTCTTGCAGCACATGTTAGCAATAATGGGTTTCCTTATTCTACAAGACAAAAACAGGATCTCGGGCCAACATGGTGGCTCATGTAACCAGCCTCAGCAGGCTGCCTTGGAGCATCCAGTTTCACTTGAATTCTTGCCACTTCCAGCTCGGCTGATGATTTCAACTCTTTTATTGAAACGGCGAGGTAAGGCTGAGCAGTGCAGTGTGTGGCATTCAGCTGCATGTGTTCCACTCGTGCAGATACGCATTGCCAAGCTCCCTATTTCTGTGTGGTTTTAATGGTTGCTCCTGTCAGTGGTTTTGTTCTAGCAGGTGCTGGATAGGCCTCCCTGTTCCCTGTTGCAGCCTGGTCCTCAGCTATTCTCTTTGCTCTGGGGCCTGGTGGTCTCACAAACATCTTAAACTCTGATCCAGCCCTTCTCTTAAGTCCAGATATGTCTCAAGGGTGTTCGCGTTCAAAGACAACCTTACACTGAGCTGCTTTAGTGCCCTGTGGACAATGTGCCCGAGTACATTCATCCCCTAGCCCTCATTCTGTGTGCATCCTGCAGGAGCAGGATGGAGTGTGCTCCTGGAGTTCGTTTCTCCCCATACACATTGTCAAACCTTGGCAGTGCTGTAGGCAGCAAGCGAGGCAGACAGCAACAGGGGTTGCTGCTTGTGCCCACCTCCCTGCTCTCTGCGTAGACTTGCCATCTGCTTTTTGTCTCTTCTCACAAGTTCTCTGTGCTGTTGAGTGGCAGGATAGCACAGCTCCATTTCCTCTCTCTTTCTGGCCTTGCCTTGCCTGCTTGGTGGGGGACAGGAGCAGTGGTCGTACAGAGGGGACTTGCTCTGGGTTCAGCTGCTGTGGGAGCAAAGGCTCAGTGCTGGAGAGCAGCAAAGCTTCACGTGCCTCTTCCTTCCCTGTATGGGAATATGGGTGAGCTCCACTATCACCCTAAGTTCTGTTGAGACCAGCAGTAGTTTTTGTCTTGGAAAAACACGTTGTTCAGGCTGAAATTTTTCAGGCTTATCCACTAGCTTGATGGTTAACTTTAGGGAATTTAAGTAAAATCGGATAGAACATCTTTTAAGTTGATGAAGACTGAAGAGGAACATGAATGTACACACACAGAGTTAAGCCTGCTAGTCATCCTTGTGTAAGACACAACCATGAGTAGAATTGACCTGGGCAGAGTGGTGGGTAAATACTTGAACCCTGTGTCCATATTGCTATGATGAGACCAAATTGTGTGCTTTTAAATGTTGCACATCCTTGGCTGCATGCCTTGTTGCTTCACTGGGGAGATTGGTCCATGTGACTTGGTGGATGTACCACACGATTTAGCCAAAACAGATGTCTATCAGTCCTCCCTCCCTTCCTCTCTTCTTCCCTTCTTCCCTTCCTTCCTTCCTTCCCTCCTTCCCTCTTTCCCTGCTTCCCTCCTTCTCTTCTTCCTCCCTCCCTTCCTTTCCTCCTTCCCTCCCTTTCCTCCTTCCCTCCCACCTGTCTGCCTTCCTGCCTTTTTATATGAAATATCACTGGTGTGGGAGGGGGGTATTTCATTTTTTATAAGACTGCCAGGAAGCTCTTTGAATAGTTCTGTCTGTTTTTAGCACCTGATATTTGAAGCTGTAACCAGGGCATTGAGTTCAAACACAACTTGAACTATTTTCAAAGGCTTATCCAATCTTACAGCATGACACGGTCATTGCTCCAAAAACTGTTTCATTAAATCAGCCTGTTTTTCTCCCAATTAGGGTAAAATCCTGAACAGAAAAGGATGCTGTCCTATTTGCACTGAAAGTAAGTTCCTTCTTCACATTCTTTAAATTCTTTTCTATTCCTTCTGAGACAATAAATAATAGTAGAAGTATGTTTGCTTTTCTGCCTTCTTTTTAGAGGTGGCTAAGGGGCAGGTGATTATTGCTGACCATGGATTTTACCTCCTATAAGTCTATAAATTTAAAATAAAATGCTTGGGTATTTTATGTTTAATTTATTCTTTTTCAAAATAACACTATTTTTGTCAAATCCGAGGTGCTGCATTTTGAAGGATGTAGTTGTCCTGTGAAATTTGTAGGCAATAAAACAAGAAAATGAATAGAGTTGTAACCTTTAGGACTTGGGTACCTTTTATACCTGTACCTAACAGTCCAGCTATGTGTATATATAATCCAACACCTTTGCAGATGATTTGTGAGAGTTAAAAAAGGTGTGCAGAAATCTGAGACAAAGCCTGGGGCAGCAGTGGAAGGTAGAAAAGACAGCTATCCTTTCTTTATGATGTTTAGTTCAACTATTACCTCTTCATCCGTTTACTCTGACTTCAGGAGTGATCATTAAGTTGTGATATCACCTGTGTTCTCTCCTAGTCAGCAAAGCACTTACACAAATACTGATCTCTAAGCTAGTCCTGCTTAGGTCAATGGGGAGACCTGTCTTCCTTGAAATGAACAGGATACCATTACCTATTTCCTTCAGTACCTTTAAGTATTTTACCAAACAAGGACAAAGTGCTAAAATGGGGGTTTATGGTCTACAGGAAAGCTTCTGAGAGAAGGAACTGGTTTTTAAGGAGAATGTTCCTATTCTTTTGTCTAAACCCAAATGGTTTTGCTGATCAACTCAATTCTGGGTGCTCTTGGATTGCACAGACTCCATAAGCTAAATGTCTGTTTTTTCTACTCTGCAGCTCAATTATTTTGAAAAAAAAAATATTTTTGTGATAAAAATAAATCTAACTTGCAAGTCTTCATTATCCAAATTAAACTGAATACAAGTGACAACCTCAGAAACACTTGAAATAATGCTGAGCAGAGGAAGAAATGAAACAGGATTCAACTGACCAGCAGCTGATTTCATGTTAGCTCAGTTTCATGGGAGAAGAAATTTGCACAGACCTTTGCTCAAGTATGACATAGCATTAGTGTCATGATTTTATCAATCTCTATCTCACCTCTTTTCTTGTTTCAGTCTCATTTAACCTTTCTCATGTGTTCTTTTGTAATGTGAGAGGGGAGGAAAATAATGGGGCCAGCCATTCCCTCAAAGCACAGGAGACTCTCTACTGTAAGAGGTTGAAAAGAAGACAGTACAGTGACTCCCTCAGAAATGCTGCCAGAGAGTGATGGCTTGTGATAATTGTTTCCTGGGAGAAGGAGGCAAAACCCAGACTTCTTCAAAGTAAAAACAACTCATCTAGGAGCCAGGTTACCTAAAAATTCAAAACTTTGTGATGATATAACAAGGGAATAGTCATGATTACAAGATGTGAAATTAAGGGCAGACCACTGTTGTTTGTCCTCTGTAAAGAGCCTGCATCCATCTTCCCAGTGACCTCCTTCTGGGTGCTGGCACACTGCTCTTAGGTCTCCCCAAAGCTTTCAGGATGAACAACCGTGTTCCCTTATGGGAAGGGAACAAGGGTATTACAGGTACTGTGTGCATTGCACTGGCTGTCCCACAGTGATGCTCCACTGTTGCACACAAAACAGAAGGATCCCTTTTTAGAGGGTTATCTCACTGTGGACCCATTTAGTGTTTGGAGGGGAGCTCATTCTAAGCTTTTACGATGAAAAGGTAATGTACTTAGAGAGCCGAAATACCCTCTGTCCTACAGCTGTTTTAACACCAATGTTTCAGCAGTGCAAAGAACTAATTCCACCTTGGCGTTCATCACAACGTGAGATGGGCAAAAGGCATAAGGATTTCAGTGATAATCACACAGGTAGTAATGAGAAACTTCGCTAGTTCAGCCAATTCCTGATGAGATAAGATGTCTGTGCACAGCCCTTGCCCTCACCCACTCACTCATGTTGATCCTCTCTCCACATACTAACACACCAAACATTTCTGGCGGCCCAGCAGATATTAATTTTCCAAAGTAAAGACAACACAAGGAGGTGCAAGAACATACTGTACCCAGGAGAGCTTTGAGGACGGTTTAAAAGCAGCCAGTTCTACGAAGTGGGTCAAAACCAGTCACGTTGTGAAAGGATACACTTTAAACTGAAAAAAAAAATAAAAACAATCGAAGGATTATTTTCAAAGCAGTTTGTTGCAGAGAGAAAAAGTCCCTCATCTCCTTAAGGGCTGGAGGGTCTCTTTTGTCTACGGTTGCTGAAGTTAACTATAGTTAGTGTTGGCATGTTGCTGTTTAAGCTCCATGGCTGGCGTAGTTATCACTAATTAAACACAGTGGTCATACCCGTGGAAAATTCAACAGTTTAGTTTATGCTGCTGTAAAAAATGTAATGAAATGTACTCTTTTGGGTTTGATTTAGAAAAATCACCACTGACGTCAATTCCATAAATTAGTAATCCTGTGTTAGACCAAGGTCATTTTCATATTAAAAATAAGAAAACCTAAAACCTGAGTTCAAATAATGTTAACAGACTGCTCTCAACTTCAGACAAAGAAAGGAATTTGCAGTGAAGGTTAAATCTTTGTTGTTGGCAAAGAAGAATTGATAGGCCTTGCTGAAATGGCATGAAAACTTCCTGCTGAATCCATGTAGGTGTGTTTGAATCGTGGTCAGTAATAATCCCAACACAGTCCTACCCAAGGCATTGAGAGATTGTGTGGATGAAGCTTTTTCAAAATGGACTGCAGTCATCCAGCTCTGGCAGTATACATGATTAATTTTGCAGCAAAGGCCTCTGTTGGGGCAGAAAAGTTTGTTCATCACAAATCATTCTGCAGTATTTTTAATTGACAAAATGATCAATGGAGCTAAACCAAACTCAAGGGCATTTGGACCCAGCCTTAGGAGTAAAAGGTTGGTGCTTCTACCTGGTCCTTCACTTGGTCCTGCACACTTTTTATATGTTTTCTAGAATTGCTGAAAAAAGTGCTGAGTCTTCAAAGCAACAAAAGCAAACAAACAAACAAAAAGAAAGTGGGATTATGCATTGGAGGTACCCGTGAGAGCAGGAAGTGGGACTAAAGGATCACACAGACCCCCGTTATTTGTGTTATTTCCTTGCCACGGAGAAATACATCAACAAAAAGACTGCAATTGTGTATTCATACTGGAATACTGTTCATGATTTACCTCCCATTTCAGCTGTGATGGTCTACTGTATAAATATGTATCTGGACAAACTGGAATAGCTATTTTATTTATGAAATAGACCGTAAAGACTCCTGTGGAGTTTTTGACACCACACCTTGTAATGTGTATTATATCAAGCTGCACTATGTAGCAGTTATGAGGAAAGTACTCTATGGCTGTGCATTTTTTACAGAAAACCTAATGAAATTCTATTATGCGTGTTCTGTAGCTAGTTTTCAAAAGTTAATAATGTGTTCTGTTTGATTTAGAGCTTAATTCAGCATATGGGCTAATTGCATTCAAAGTTTCATTTTATTTTTAAAAAGCTGAGATATTTTTGAATTATAGATGTGCAACCAGAACACCCTTAACTGGTAAACTTGTATTTTTTCCTCCCTTTCCTTACTTAGAAAGTGTCCAAACCAATTTTGGTTATAATTTAAAGTATATTTTTCTTGGCCACTCTTAACTACCTACAAACCCAGAAGAGTGTGACCAGACATCTGGACATCTTGGACTTCAATTGACTGCTCTGATCTCCTGAAAAAAACAAAACAAGCTATTCCATGAGCACCAGAGCTAACAGAGCCTGGTTTCCTATGGATTTGTGTCCCATTGCCTTTATATCCCAACAAATAATAAACCCAGCTAGACACAATATGTCCTGTGGCTGGTCTGGAGCTACAAGTGTGCTAATTGCCCAGCCAATACGCTCATGCTGCTCAGGATGTGTGTGCTGACTGTCTGTCTGGCCTCCACCAAGCAGTATATATATTTTTGCCTTTCTAACAAGGCTTAATACTGTTTGGGGGAGTGGGGGCATTGGGTGGATGGCAGAAAGGTACTTTTTGGCAAGCACTTATTTCAGTAAGTGGTTCTTACCTTTACTCAGCATACCACTTATTAGAAATGAGTGGTCTTGCAGACTTTTATCCCTCCGTATTGGCCAAAACAGGTTGTGATTTTTTTTTTCTTTCTGAGGGTATTAAAACTTAGGAAATGCTAATGTGTTCTTTTCCATGCTGTTGTTTTTTTAGCTTCCTTTTTTTTTGTACAACTAAATGTGTTTTCAAAAACAGTGCTCCCTACCCACAGCTACCTTCCCTATTCCCTTTTCTAATGAAAGTCACTATTTCATTTGAATTGGGAGCCTGATTTGTAAACGCAAGGAAAGCATGCCAAGAGTTCTATAGCATTCACTTTAGCACCTAAATGCTATTATTAGTTTGCAAGTAAGCTGTAGAGCCTGAGGTAGAAGCTGAACAAACTGCCTTAATCACACATATAGTTTAATATTGTCAAATCTAAAAGAGTCAAGTCCGTTTCTAGTTGCTTTAAGAACACATGAGAAAACTGCCAAGCTCCCAAAAGCTTTTATGAATGCCAGACATATTTTAAATACTGATTTGGGAGTGACATGCAGGATTTCCAGAAGAGGTCTAGAGGTGTTTGCATCCAGCTCCCAGGAATATTTAATCCGAGTTGGGTGCCTGAGGTGTTTTGAGCATCACACCCTCCTGAACGTAGCTCTGAGGCCCTCCTTTGAAAAGTCTGTGTTCTTCAAGGATAGAGAGGGAATGTTTGTGTTCATGTGCATGTGTAGATGAGCAAAAGAAGGCACCAAAGATCATGAAGGCCAGGTTCAAAACAAACAGGAGGCAATGGTTCCTCACGTACTTTGCCCAAGGACGTTGTGAATGCTAAAAACATTTTTTGGTTCAAGGGGAGACTGGAAAAATTCACTGAAGTCTCTCAAAAGTTACTAAATTAGGAGAAATCTTGTCTAGCTCAGAAAGTCCCAAAACTAAAAGCAGTTGGAGGCTGGGGTGGGTGCTAGGGGGAAGTATTGGGTAGAATTGCCCTTTCCTAACTCTACCCCAGACAGATGAGGGAGTATTGGCAATAAGACGGGAACAGTTTACCGCAGGGAAAAAAAGGGAAAGAGCTTCACCCATGGCACTAGGACTTGTTAGCGTAAACTAGCACAATTCGTGCTCCAGTGTTGGGGAACATGACTTTGGTGATGCAGCAACACGCCTCCATCCATCCAGAGGAGGAAGTCACGCAGAATCCCAACTAGAGAATCGGTGCTTCCAATAGATTTCAAAAACTGCCGAGCTGAAAGACTGGTTTGTTTCAGAAAAGGAAAAGAAAAGCAAAAAAAAAAAAACCCAAACAAAACCCCCCCATAAAATATGATGTGATTGAAACTCTCCCAAAAGGAATAAACAACAAACCAGAAGCTAAATATGGCAGGAACTCTTTTCATGTTGACTGTCTCTTACAGTCCTGTCACACCTGGTATTTAAGGCTTATTTCTAGGCCAGCCAGTTTTTCTTACTGGCAGTGCCTGAGTTATCACACACACTCTTGCAGGGTGTGGATTTATTTTTTAAGCCCCACGATTTTAGCAAACCTTTCAAGAATGTTTTACACAGTGATATCAGAGAATCAATTATTCAGAGTGGGTTTAGGTGATTTTCCCTCCTCCATTTCCTTGGTTATTAAAGAAAACAGCAAAATTTGGATCCAACATTCAGCTATCCAGTCCAAAATACATTTTTGACTGCACTGCATCAAGTTGACATATGACGTGACATGATGTAACATAACATAAAACAACATTACTCTGCATAGCACATTAGAAATTAAAAATAAATATTTCCTTTGGATCCCATTGGTACTATCAATTTTACTTGCACATCTCTAAAGTAGGTTTGTTCCTCTTATTCTTAGCCACTTGCTTAGGTGGAGAATTAGCCTTCCCCTCCCAATAGGTGAGTTAATAACATGTATAATATGCCCACATTCTTGGCCTTTAGAAACACAGACAAAAACCAGTTCTTTCCTCTGGAATCTTTACTGATCTTTGGCTGATTTTGTTGTTGTTGTTGATAGATTACATAAAAGTTGTCATTACGCTTAAAGAAAAAGTAAAGATAGAAAAGCTGAAGTAGAATCTGAGCTGGTAATAACATGTATCTTAATATTCATCCGGGAAATGCTTAGGTGAATATGTAAGGAAATCAGAAGCATATTAGTGTGATTTAGTAACAGGTACATTCAGGTGGTCTCTATGTAAAATTTACAGATTTTCTTTTCCCATTAGTACAAATGATGTTGGTGATTAAAAGCTATATGGATCCTGCCAAATTATGGAGAATCAGTTAATCTTTTACTGAACTTTGGAAATCAATTATTAACATCCTTATGGTATCAGTGAGGAAAAGGAACCTCGCAGAAGTGCATATTTTTAAAAGCATTCCTCTTACCTAAGTGTCTTGGTTTTCAGTCTCTGCTCCAAGTCTGCCAGGCCTGTTTTGCAGAGGTGTTGGTCAAATATAGTTCATTTTGACTTTTAATGGAGCAGTCAATGTGACGTCCTTGAAAAATCAAAACTTTCGGTCCCTAGTTACCAGGCATAGTAAAGAGGGATAATAATGATGGCAAGATTAGTTACTGTCTCAGCTAAAGAAGCATTCCTGTGGCTAGTTAAGGGTACAGTACAAACCACACAGGTACCAGCTCTGTGATAGCACTGAATCATGTGGTGAGGGCAGACTGACTGAGGTTAGGCTTTAGGAACGCGTTTCTCACAGTAGGGGCAGTAGAGAACTACAACAGGTTGCCAGAGGTGGCTGTGGAGCTGCTTTTACTACTGCTCTGTAAGAGCAGGTTACATACAGTTCTGTCAGGAATAGTGTCAGTACAGGTGATTCTGCACTGCAGCTGGAGAACGAAAAGGTGATGCCTCCTGGGGTCCCCTTCAGCCCCATTTCTGGGGGCCAGTGTTATTCCTTGGGCACTCTTTACAGCTAGAAAAACACCAGAAAGTTATAGTTGCTTTAGCATAACACTAAAGCTGAGGCTGAAAAACCCTGCTGAGAAAGGCGTGTTATGTAGTTAAAGCTCTATTGCACTCCACGGAAGGAATTCCCTTCTCCATAACATTCATGCCTCCTTCTTTTCTTGTAAGGCTGAATTTGCCTTTTTAAGCTGCTTTTTCAAGCAAGCCATTTTTAGTTAGGTTTTTCTTTTTTATTTTTTTTTTAATCTCTAGTGAATAAGTTGTATTCCTTGTTACTCTCCCCTCCTTTGGTTTTGGGGGTCTTTTAAACTTTTTTTCTTTTTTTTTTTTTTTTAATCTGCTCTGTTCACTGGGTCAAATTGTCCTTCCCCTAAAACAAACATCATCTTTCCAGAGCAGCCTTAGCCCATGGGTGTCCAGTTGGCAGTAGCTGTTGTGCAGAACCAACACATGCGATAGCTTGTAAAACTGAATAAAGGTGCTGGTTCTACAGATGATTCAGGGAAAAAGGTACACACACCCAGTTTAAAAAATGTGCAATATTTGTAAGTATATTAATAATATCATAAAACATGGACAGAACCAAGTCTTGCTAAAGTGGTCTGATGGCTTTTAATATCAGGAAGTCACTGAAATGTGAAAAATTTCACAGGCATTGTAATAACCTAAACTGTTCTGATGGTAGATTTTTATTACTATTATTATATGTTTAAGGGACAAATCTACAGGTTAGCCAACCTTCCTATGCTGCCCCAGGAGTTAACTGGTCTTTGGTTCCCCCCCACTTTGGGAAAGACTTCCGCTAAAGCTGCGAGGCTTTTGTTTTTCAGAGATGTATCTGTTCCCAGTGGGTGTCAGCCAAAATCTGCCCTGTAGAGCAGGTCGATTAGGCGAGAGCAGCGTCCTCTAAGTTCTTATCAACTGCCTTTTTCAGACTTTGATTGATCCTGATGTGGCGCTTTTGTTTCTCACTCACCTGCAGAGCCTGGAGTTTGCACTGTATTTGGAGACCCTCACTACAACACTTTTGATGGACGGACATTTAACTTTCAGGGAACATGTCAGTACGTTTTGACAAAAGACTGCTCCTCCTCTGCCTCGCCCTTTCAGGTGCTGGTAAAAAACGATGCCCGTCGGACCCGTTCTTTCTCCTGGACAAAGTCAGTGGACCTTGTGTTGGGCAGAAGCACAATCAGCCTCCAGCAGCACCTCACAGTGAAGTGGAATGGGACCCGAATCTCACTACCTTGCGAGACACCGCAATTTCAGATCGATTTGGATGGTTATTTGCTGAAAGTGACAACCAAAGCAGGTAGGGCCACTGTATGTGTGTGTCTGTCTATGTTTGTGTGTGTGTCTTCTTTCTCCCTGAAGAACTTCTCAAGTTCAACAGGAACAGTAGTCAGTAAAAAGGCATGATAGCAGTAATAAATACAGTTATAAATCTTTAGAGATCTTAGGGCTCCAAGTGCTTTCAAAATTCCTGCAGCCCACAAGCAGACAGAGATCCCAGCTATGAGTTTGAAGTCTGCAGGATATTTGCTAAGCTGTATTTCATTCTGTGGGAGACAATTAACTGCCTGACTAGACAAATGTGCCATGATTTTCATTTCCAGTAACTTAAAATGGCTTATGCAAGGTGTGGTGGGTTGACCCTCGCTGGATGTCAACCAAACATGCCCACCAAAGCCACTCTATCCCTCCCCTCCTCACAAGGTCAGGGAAGACAAAATACAGTGAAAGACTCATGGACCCGGAGAGATCACTCAGCAATTATCATCACTGACAAAACACACTCAACTTAGGGAAATTGGTTTAATTTATTGCCAATCAAATCAGGGTAGGATAATGAGAAGTGAAGCTAAATCTTAAAACACCTTCTCCCTCCAACCCTGCTTCTTCAGAAACTTAACTCTACTCCCGGTTCTCTCTACAATCTCCTGCCCTGAGTGGTGCAAGGGGATGGGGAATGGGAGTCGCAGTCCGTTCATCCCATGTTGTATCTGCCACTCCTTCCTCCTCAGGGGGAGGACTCCTCACACTCATTCCCTGCCCCAGCATGGGGTCCTTCCCCAAGGGAGTGAGTTCTCTGCAGACTTCTCCAGTGAGTCCCTCCCATGGGCTGCAGTTCTTCATGAGTTTCTCCAGCATGGGTCCCTTCCATGGGGTGCAGTCCTTCAGGAACAGACTGCTCCAGTGTGGTCCCCTGTGCGGGATCACAACTCCTGCCACAAAACCTGCTCCAGCATGGGCTCCTCTCTCCATGGGTCCGCAGGTTCTTCCAGGAGCCTGCTCCAGGATGGGCTTCCTACAGGGTCACATGCATCCTTCATGCATCCACCTGCTCCTGCGTGGGTCCGTCCAGGGGCTGTATGTGGATCTCTGCACCCCCATGGTCCTCCATGTACTGCAGGAGGACAGCTGCCTTTCCCCATGGTGGTCACCGCAGGCTGCAGGGGGATCTCTGCTGCTCCAGCGCCTGGAGCACCTCCTCTCCCTCCTTCTCTCACTGCAGGGTTGTTTCTCTTACACCTTCTCACTCCTCTTTACAATGGCAGTTGCAGAGGGCTTTTCTTCCCCTTCTTAAATACGTTATCCCTGAGATGCCAACCGTGTTGCTGGTGGGCTCAACCGTGGCCAAGCCCATCTTGGAGCCAGCTGGAATTGGCCCATTTTGGAGCCAGCTCGAATGGGCTCAATTGGACCCTCACTGGCTTTCATGGAGGAAGCTGCTGGCAACTTCTCACAGAAGTCACCTCTGTAGTCCCCCCTCTGTCAAAATCTTTCCATGCAAATTCAATGCACAGCATCATTGTTTGATGCTTACACATAAGAACTGAGGGTTCAGTTCTTAAATGGAGCATTCAGGTTTTCATATTTTGCAGTTTAAGTCGGCAATTATACAAAGTCATGGTTATTAATGGTAGGAATAAGTTTAAGTTGTCAAAGTATGGAAACATTTCAAAGGGGCTACCCAGTGAAATGAAGGTCCTGGTTTGAAAATCGAGGCATAATTTGCTGTTCAGTGGCTTCTCGTTGGACTTGCTTTATCCCCAAATAAGTTGTCTGCAAGAAACAGAATCTTACAGGACCAGAAGCAAAAACAAATTAGAAACTTCAGAGAATCTGGTAATTTATTTCTAGAAATAGGGAAGGGAGATAGCAGAATCTCAGGTCTTTGAGTTCCAGAAAATCCATTAATTGACAAAATGCTAAACCAGAGGACTTCCATTTGGTTTGATAAACTGTTCTGAAGCTGTAGTATCCTTGTGCAGATAACTACTGAGAGGAAGTTTAAAATGTTCTCATTAGCATGTGTTAGGTACTACTGTGGTCCTGAGAGATTTCCCTTGCACAGTGAAGTACTGTTTCAGAGAGAATACTATTTACTGCTAATTCAATTAAATGCCATGTGAAAGCAGTGAAACCAGTCTCTCTTACGGAGCGATATGGTCACAGGTGTGACACACAGTCATCCTCCTTATCTAGCATGATTTTTTGTCCAAGGGGGACACTAGCACCCACTGTTGAGCTGAGAATTCAGGCACCTGCTCATATAGCCCCTGGAAATGTAAGTCTGCATAATGTGGATCCCAGTTCTGGGCTCATTCCTCAAAGTGGCAATGCAGATTTTTGTGGCTGTCTGTAAAATGCACACAAGTTGACCATTATTCACAGCTTCTAATTAAAAGCATCTTGAGGGTTTTTCTTTGCAGCCAGCTGAACACCATGAGTTCTGGCGATGTGGATTTCATTAGCCAACCACAGGCCAAGGAAAGGTTTTCAATGGAAGATGAATGACAGCTAATCCTGCTGCTATTCCGTTTGTCTCTGGTGCAAGCCTGATAAATGACTATACACATCCCTGTCCATGTGTTGGCAGAGGAAGTGCAAACATGGCATATGACAACATACCAAACAGTGTGTAATCACTGCAAATTATAGCCGAAATAATTCCTCCCCTTAACGGGGCAGGATCAGGTTTCTCTCACTGAATGCAGCACGTTGGGCCAAGTCCTCCTTTCCTCAGCACGTAAGGCCTGGAAAACAGCAGAACTCCATGGCTTCATTTTGCTGGGAGAGGACAAGCAGCAGAAAGGCTGTAGAGAGGAAGAATGTGCTGAGTAGAACTGGTTTAAACACAAACATTTTGTTCCACAGGAAATTCTGAGTGCCGGGGGGAAAAATGTTGGAGAATTTTCTCTGTTTCAGAAGGGAACAGAGATTTAAAAAAAAATATATGCCTTCCCAGTGTAGGGTGAAAAAAGAGGGGGAGGGAGGAAGTAATGAAAAATAAGCAAAACCACTGCACTAGAAGCAAAATTCAAAGTAAAATTGGGCTGGGAAATGCAGGGTCTGGTTCTTATATCTCAGCCAGCATTCCCACGGCTTTTGGTTTTCCTTCTGCAGAGCTGGGAGCTGAGCCCTGGGTAAAACAGGCAAGCCCAAAGCTTCAGGAAGCCTTGTGGTCCCTGGCTACAGGGCAGTGTGCATGGCAGGGCAGTGCAGAGCTCCCCCGATGGTGCAGGCTTCCAGGCAGCCCACCAGGCAAGCTGGCAGCAAACCAGCTTGGAGCCTTGCCTGTGCTGTGTTGGAAGTTCATTGAATACGAGATGTCTCCCTGAAGCATTTCAGTTCTGATGAATTGGCATTTTCCAGTGAAAACCTGTTTTGTTGCTGAGTTCCTCACCAGCTGTAGCCCTGGATGCCATGCAGCAGCAATCCTTGCACTCTGCACTGGCAGCTACTTCGTCATGGGTGTGCTTGGGGTGCTGTTGAGTCCTTCTCTGAAATTTGTGTGTTACAAGGATGACAGAGTAGAGGTTCACAGGGCTGGTGGGACTTATCTGTCCCTCTAGAGCACGAGCATTTTGTTGTTGTTGTTGTTGTTTCTGTGCTGATCTTTTGCACAAAGCCACTTTGCTGAGGTTTTCTTTACCATTTTGGCACAAAATCTTTAGGGAAAGGTGGTCTGCCAGTTCTTGAGGATGCCTTTACCATGAAAAATCATGCAGAACAATCGATGAGAGCTCCCAGCTTGGGGAACTCTGTGTGTGATGTGCATAAATCCAGGAGGTTATTTTTTTAAAAAATGCAGTGGAGCACATAGTGTGCCAAGTTAAGAAATCAAGTGACAAGTTGGTTGAGCACCTTTCAAAGAGAGAGGGAAATTGGAAAACCCTAAAAAGTAACTCAGAGAATATTCCTTTCCTGCACATCCCCAGATAGGACAGATGTTGCATCCTTTGGCTTCACATCTCTTGGATTCTGATCCTTGTCCAAGTGAATGGGAAACTCATCCATTTTGAGCGGGGGGAAGGAAAGGGGGCTATAGGCACCAAGAAACTCCTCCAAACAATTTCTGTCTGCCAAAGAGACCATTTCAAACATTGCTCCGTAGCATAATCTTGTCTGTCACAGCTCTTGTTGTTTTACACAAACTAACTGAATTTTCTGCTTATGAACAAACAAAAGACAGACTGCACAGTGCACTCAAGCTCCAACACAATTATCATGCATGTAGGACTAAATACCCTTCCTTCTTACTCCAAAAGGGAATAAGCTCCGTTATGGACAGAAACCTTTAGGCTGTGCATCAAAGCTAGAAATTACCCTTCCATCTGAGCAATTACAGCAGAATAAAGTGTAATTAAACCATACTCAGCTAGAGGAAAGTACATCCTTTTGTGACAGTTACACAGTGTGTCCCTTGAATCAAATCCAGTAATCAAAGCAAGAATCTCTAGGTTTAAAAATGTGCATTTTTATATTCTGAGATTAAAAGCCATAATTTTATGTTCTTTTTTGTCTGCATACCTGCATGCCTTTTGCAGGGCTACAAAACAGCACGTAACAAGCAGTTTAACTTAACTCTTATGAAGAGGACACAAATACTGAGGAAAATTCTAAAGTTAACCTTTTACAATTAATGCATTTTCACTGAAGGTCACTAAGTCTTGTCTTGAGGGAAAAAAAATCGTCATAAAAGGAAAATTAAGATAGAACCATTAGCCAGTCTTTTCTGACTTGGTTTAAAGTGAGCAGGTTCTGAGGGAGCTTGTTTGGGGAGGGAAGTTGAACACTGCCTTACAAACTGTGGTTATTATCTGAAGAGAACTGTCTGACAATTTGGATCTTCATGCTTTAAGCTTTGAGAAAGTTTATACGGTTCTCAAGTCTGAAGAAATCTTGGTTTATAAGTTAATGGCAGGTTTTTTCTAGATGCCATCACGGCAGAATTAATCTTGTGTCTGCAGATCAAGCTGTGTTTTGTTTTGTTCAGCGCTGTCAGAAGCAAAGACAGCTGGAATTTGAATTTGTCCAGCAATGATAATGAATGTATGAAGCAGCTTAAAAGGCAGCTTTCCCCCTTGCCACTGTGCTGGCCTCATTAGCATTGTAGTCTTGCACAATTTCTCAGTTGGCTGGGTGTAAAGTGTCTTTGGAGGAGGACACAGTGGTCCCATCCATGCTGAGGTTTATTGGATAATTTGAAACTGATTTCAGGCATAGTCACTTCAGGACATATTTGTGCTATCATTGCTAGCCCATAGTGGTAGGAAAACATGGTGTAATAGACTGTAGTGACAGGTGATGCAGAATTGTCTTCCCAGCCTTGATGAGTAAATTGTTCCCAAAACTCCTGGTGACATGGCCGTAATTGCCACTTGAGCCTCACCCTGTTTCTCTGCAGCCCGAGTAGGAGTTGTCGAAGGAGACAATGGGTTGTGTTGTTAAAGGAAGGCTTCCAGCTTTGAACTGAGTCACTGGTATGTTAATCAGTTACATGAGGATAGTGCAGGATTTGGATCACAGGGTGACAAGCACTGATTTACAAGAGGAAAGGGTGGTGCTAAGCCAGCCCACACAGCAAATGAAGAAAGCTGGAGTGAAGCCCTGGTCCTGCACTGCAGATTGATGCTTCTTGGTACTCTTGGCCAGGCAGCAGGAAGAGGGTAAAATCTGGATTACCCCATTTAAAAGCAGAATCCTGTGTTTATCCTTAACTAGTCACTGTTCACAAGTACTTTATGACAATAAATTAGCATAAACAAAATTATTTGTGATCTTCAGATGCAGGGTTACTGCAGGCATGTGAAGTAGAAGCATCCATGAGACACTGGAAATAATTACAAGAGAAGCCATTTTTGGGTAGAAGTTAAGCAGCAGTGATTCTTGGTGTTGTTTATCAGATACATATTTAACTCCTCAAAGAATGGAATTCAATTAATTTATGGTCACCCAGGTAAAAACTAGAAGTTTAGTCTCCACCTGATCTTTGGGATCTCTAAAGTATCCCTGGCAACAGAAAGACATTCAGAAGGAAGTCTGTTCCCTCTGAATTAGACACTCATGTTGTGATCCAGAGCTGCCTGTCTGTCTCCATCAGAGAGAGCCTGGACAGCTGACTTAAGGTAGCTTTTAGATGGATGCTGACAGATCAAGTGGATTTCACCCACAGAAAGTACTTTTGATTTTGATGTACCAGTAGTCCTGTAAAACAAATTGGAGCAGAGGGCTTACATCCCAACCACTAGATGAAGGTTAGATGTTTACCATCATGTCTCAGTGTTGTGGACTTGTGCAGACAGCTTCAAAAGGCTGGTAATTAATACCTTTTGAATGAACAGTTTGAATCGAATTCAGTCTTCTCACAACCGTTTTGACCATCTGATATATCTTTGTTGTAATCTTTTTAGCTCTCTTTACTCCCACAAAATAAGGTCCTTGTGTTTGAATAGTTGTATTCACCCGAATGAGTGACCAGTGTTAGCTTTGTAGGCAAGAAGAGGATGTTTCCCATGAAGTGGTCACTGGTGGACTCTTATGGGACATGGACACCTTTGTATGCCCATGACCTTGTGAAATTCTGGGCCCCCTGTGAAATCAGCTAGAAATTTACTTTAGCAAATTCAACTTGCAGAATTTTGCAAGAGCTCTCTTCCAGTGCTGAGAATAGCTCCATATTTTTTAGGATAACCCCATTCATTAGCGAGGAGGAACAAAATTAAACAGAGGCATGAGTGTATTGTAATTAACCATGATTTAAGAAATGCTTCACTTGCCAGAGGCACTTACTGAGAGATGTATGGAAATCTAACAGCATTGTCAGAACGAAACCAATGGCTTTGTTCAGGTTCCCATGAACACTGTTTCACAAACATGAGATGCAGTTTGGTATCCTCAATCTCTTCTTCTTCTTCTCTTTTTTTTTTTTTTTTTCTTTTTTTTTTTTTTTTTTTCTGTGCATGCTTTTGTCTCATCTTTTCCTTAGGCTTGGAAATCTCGTGGGAGGGAGACAGTTTTGTGGAAG
>JAWWMP010000081.1:45476914-45535975 GCA_035047865.1 Dendrocincla tyrannina
GCTCTTCCGATCTTTTTTTTGTTTTTTTTTTGTTTTTTTTTTTTTTTTCTTTTTTTTTTTTTTTTCTGTGCATGCTTTTGTCTCATCTTTTCATTAGGCTTGGAAATCTCATGGGATGGAGACAGTTTTGTGGAAGTCACGGCTGCACCGCATCTGAAAGGCAGACTCTGTGGTCTGTGTGGCAACTACAATGGGCACAAGCGAGATGACCTGATTGGGGGGGATGGCAATTTCAAGTTCGACGTGGACGACTTTGCTGAATCGTGGCGTGTGGAGTCCAACGAGTTCTGCAGCCGCCCGCAGAGAAAACCTGTGCCTGAGCTCTGTCATGGCACAGTCAGGGTGAAACTCCGAGCCCACCGGGAGTGCCAGAAGCTCAGAGCGTGGGAGTTTCAGAGCTGTCATTCAACGGTGGACTATACCACATTTTACCGGTGAGTGTGGCTTGCTGGGGAGGGAGATGGTAAGTTGCTGTGCAAGGAGAAAAACCACACACAGTTGGCCCAATTTCAGTAGCGTTTGAACACATGCACTGAGCTGCTTTTGCTGAGAATTAATATACAGGCTTAGAGGTACATTATGGGGAGGTTTCCTGAGTCTGCAGTCTGAAGAAGATGGTCCTGAGCTTGCAGACCCAAGCAGACAACAGTGAGAAGGGCAGGCAGGGTTGTGATGCCCTAGAGAAAAAGTACTTTTGGAGACTGAAGAAGGAGGGGGAAGAGACTTCAAGACATTTTGGAAAGCTCTGATTTCGAAGTCAGTTATAAAGCTGAGGCTGACTTTAGCTGCTGTTGCTTGTGGTCCAGAGGAGTGTGATGCTGGAATGAGCTCAGTTGGTTGGAGCATGGTGCTAAAAACACCAAGTTCGCAGGTTTGATCCCTGTGCAGGCTACTGCCTTTAAGAGTTGGACTCGATGATCCATGTGGGTCCCTTTCAACTCAAAATATTCTGTGTCTTCCCAGAAGTATTTTGAAAATTACTTTATTAAAACAGGGATATTAAATATGCCTGGTGCCTCTTGGATAGGGGAGTTTCTCCTGGCCTGGGAGAAAAGAAAGACAGATGAGGCTCTAGAAGCTTTGACTCTGAATTATTTAAGAGTTTTTATCTTTAAAATGCATCCAGTCTAAACCACAGATACATATTTTCTGTTCCTCAATTCGCATGAGTTTATTTACCCCTCACTCAGTAAATAAAATGGGCTTCTCTTTTGATTGCCTGACACAAAAGATAAAAGCAAGCTGAGTCACAGTTGTGTGGTGGTGGATGGAGCTGCCTGATCTCTGTGCTCCCAGCTCTTCCCACTTGGGCACATCTGCTAAACTATTGGGCTTATTAGGAAAAGCTTTCTAAAATGACTCGATTTCCCTTCTGAATTGCCTTTCCTCTTCTCTTATAATGAGACAGAAAGACTTTTATCTACTCCAGCAGAATACATCTGGGACTGGGAAATGCTAGAATCAGCACCACTTGTAGTCTGTCTGCCTGTGCATTTACTTTGCTATAGAGTATCTGTGCTGGGAGCCTGGCAAAGAGTAAAGATTGTATTGTGTGCAAGTTATAATACTTTATCTTTTCCAATGGCTGGAGGCACAACACAGAGCACTGGAGAAGCTTACACACACGCAGGTTCTGCTCAATGCATTTCAGCAACATTCCCATCTCACTTCCATTGTCCTTTAAAGGTAAGTGATGACAATGCAAATGGGAAACAGGCCCGGAGAGATTTGTTTCATTTTGCAGTGGATTTTTTGTCCCTTTTTTAAAGTAGCTCATGATTAATTTAGTGCAATACACTTCCTGACACCACAGCAGAAAATGATTTATATTTTGGCTACAGCAGCCAGGAAAAAAAAAATTCTACATGCTTGCATGTAGAACCCAGAGTTACTGTAGAGCTTTTCTGTTCCTTTAAATTTAAGTTTAATGTTTGTCCTGGAAAGACAGTGAAATCAAACAAGTATTTAATTTGATTATGTCCTTTTGCAGAAAAGTATATTTTTCCCTAAGGAAACTTTATGCTGAAATGAGCATCATATTCTGTCAGAAGGAGCTGTTCATTTGTTTCCACTGAGATGTTGCTGACTGTTAGAATGCTCAACTCCCAACACAAAGGAATAAAAGATAAACTAGAATTTATAGTTAAATGATATGTAGTAGAATGCTGCTTCATGTTAGAAACTGATAAAGTTGTAGCAAACAATTTAATCAGTGACCATCACCATTTTTCATACTGGGAACTTTCCACAAGGAGGTAATGATTAGGGGGACACACATTAGAGAAAGTTCTGGAAACCTTTCTAACATTAATCTTTACAGATGTGTGTATGTATGTGTAAGTATAAATATGAGTATGTCAGAGATTTGCATTTTTCATTAATTTCATTTCCATTAATTTCATTCAAGAACCCATTACTGGTGATGTACTTTTGCAAAAAAATTTAAATTACCATTAAAAAAAAATTAACGCAGCTTTTTACTAAGCTCTTTTGGAAAAGCATATTTAGTCAATGTTCTCTAATTTCAGGGTATGTTTAACTAAAATTTTTCATATTCTCTTTTTCTGACTCTGACCAAGCTCTTAGCAGTAAGAAAAGTGGGGAGGCTGAATGGCAGGGTCAGATTGTTTCATTTTCTATTCATCTCCTCGTTGCATTGAATAGCCTCTCAGTTTTTACCCTCCAACATTACGTACTGTGGAATTTTTCCATTTGAAACACTGCATTCTCAAGAGTTAACCTTTCTTGGTCATTCTTGCCTTCATTATCGACGTTGCTTCATTTTCATTATGCTGCCTGGGTAGTGACCTGCTGTTAATAAAATTTCTCAGAAATAGAAATAAACCCAGCAGGAACATTACAAATTAGGGTGTGTTTTCTCCAAATACCAAAAAAGGCAGTGAACAATGCATTGCAAAGATTTGTCTGACACCGTGTTCCCGAGGAGGTTTCTGTGAAGATGTCCCAAATTCATTTTAAATCTCATTCTTTTTACAGCTGTAGTTTCTCCTTTTGTTAGCCATCCAGTAAGCATACAGTGTGATTGTTGTGCTTGTTAGGTGAAAAGGATATATTTAAAGAGTAGAGGCATAGCTGCATGTTGACTCCTGAGCTTGACCTTGAGACATCTCTGACACCTTAGGTTGTGCACATTGCCCTTACTTCTTTTTTTTTTGGTGTTTTGGTGACTTGTGTTTCCCTGCAAAGCACATGGTTAGAAGAAAGCACAATGTAAGTGTACAAGAAAGGATTTTGAAATAGTCAAAAATTGTTGCAAGCCAACAATTTTGGTGTCTAATTTTATACCACTCTTTTAATGCTTTGTTTTGTAACTAGGCACGTTTTGTGGGATTTTAATTGTGGTTTGCTTTGTTTAGTTTTGGGCTGGTATTTTTTGTTTGTCTTTAATGCATTGCTGCTTGTTCAGTACTCATGAGTAGTACTCTAAATACAACCCTTGGGGTTTAGCTTTCTGGAGGCAAGTTTTTTAAGCAGGGCAACAATTTTGAGTTCAGGAGATTTTGGTAAAGCCAAGAAGAACTGATTAGCAGTTAGCATCATTACCATTGGTGCTTTTCCTTTTCTATTTGGTATTTCAGTATGGCTAAGCATCAAAAAAAATATAAAAATTAAGCCATGTTTACAATTCAGCTTGCATTCCAACTCCTGAAGCTGCTCTTGAGTAACAAGCAGCTGATATTGTCTCAATACCTCGTGCTGCTGTTACCAGGAAAAGCTATCACGTTATCAGGGTACCATTTAAGCTCTTGGATGACGATTTGGGGAGCTTAGGGGACTTTCTGTGCTCACCAAGCCCTACCCCATGGCTGATCTCATTGTGGATCTCTGAGCAGTGCTGGAGCAGGAGCCTGGAGGTGACTCCAGCCCCAGTGAGGCCAGGGAGCAATGTGGTTGTGCGGGGCAGTTCCTTGGTGTGCCTCTGTGCCTGCTTTGCTTGACCATGCCTGACCCCTCTCAGGAGCCTCCTTGGGGGGCACGGGAGCAGGGAGCCCCTCACAGGTGTGGGGACCACAGCGAGAGGGGCACAGCAATGTACAGCTTTGTACAGGGACAAGTAGGGCTGCAGGAGACACTACAGAGGATGACACAGGACTGATCCTCCTAGAGCACCTGCCCTCATTAAGCATCCATGGCTTTCCAGTAGGTTGTTGGGTTTTCTTTAAACTGGGCATCAGCAGATTTGGAACGTGACATCAACATGATGTCATTGTGTCACCCGCCTCTAATACACCTACATAGGAGCTGAGCTCCTAAATGACAGTGCTGGAGACTCTCACTGCTGCCATAACTTTGGAAAAAAGTCCAGTGTCTTGCTTTTGCCATGCAGTGGATTTCTCTATTTCAGATTGGAAAATTTGTGTGCTTAACTCTTAAGACAAGTGTTTTTATTGTTACTACTCTTCCTATTATTATTGCTATATGTTTTTTGTTTTGCTGCTATTATTGTTATTGTGTTTTTAACAGACAATAGCATACCAGATAATTAATTACTCTTTTTCTCTTTTGCAACTGTCCTAAGAGTTTGAGATATATTTTTTTCTCAAATACTTGAATTTAGTCAGTAAATTCAGTATTTTATGGCAAGCAATAATTGACATAATTGACATAATAGCATAATTTGTTTGAATCTGTTAATCACATGCATTCAAGAATTGCAAATCTCCTTTATTGCAATTCTCATCTTAAATGTTGCTTGAGATGTGATGACATTACTCCATCTGTATATAGCTTGTGGTTTATCAATTAATGATTTTCTATTGCAGTTAACCAAATTACTTTTTGCAGGTAACTACTGCAGTCCTGAAGATTTTCTAAAAGTTTCCACTTAACTAGAGAAAATATTACTGCTTAAACTTAGAGCATGAATTGCAATGTTGTGTAGTTTGTCAGTTCTCTGTTATTAACTTTGGCAGTTATGCCATAAGTGGCTGCAGAGAGCATGGCGAGCCATTGCATTGCTAAGTTAATTACAAACTCTGCTTAAAAGATTGGGACCGAGGGTTTGTGGCTTTGAAGCAGGAGTTTGAAGGTTTTTTCCCTGTTAACAATGGTGTCCTACAGCTGTAACATTCATGTGGTTATGCCCCTGTGTTCACTCAGCAGGATGGTACAAAGGAAATGTGGGCTGAAGAATGACTTCAGAAAATCCTGATTCAAGTCTTTATGGGGTGGGTGGAACTGGGATCTCTGGAACCCTCAGTTTGCTGCCAAGGGGCACATATTGCAGAATTCCCCCCTGTGAGGTTCTCTGGCCCTGGCTGTGCATTTGGGCTCAGCAGCTGCCTGTGCTGCTCCTGCTGAGGCCGGGCAGCTCCAGGGCTCCTCTGTGGTGTCAGTGAAGGGGGCAGCTCTGTCCTGGCTTCTGCTTCTGAACCAGCCTCCACATCTGCCTTTCCACCACCACAGGGCAGAGCTGACCTGTGTCCCTCTTCAAGGCAAAGCCAGTGGTGTTGGCTCGAGAGAGGGACTGATGGCACAGAGCTGTGACTGGTCCCCTTGCAGACCTGGCATGGAGCAGGGGATGTCTCTTGCTTCCACTTGCCATTGTGCTAAGATGTGGATGTTTCTGTGCCTGTCAGACTGCCTGCCTGAAGCTGGCCCTGAGTCTGGGTACTAGCAGTAGTGTAACCACAACAGAGAGGGGCTCAGGATGAAACAATTTACTCAGCTTCTTGGGCAAATTGTCACTGAGCAGCTGTGCAACCCAGGGAGCTTCTGGTTAGAAAGGAATTTAAAAATATTGGAAATAATAGTAGGGTTTTTTTTTGAGCAAATCTGCACAAGGGTGTGAGTTTTCTGTGAATCACAGAATTACAAAATGGATAAGGTTGGAGGGGACCACAGCGGGGTCATCTGGTCCAACTCCCCTGCTCAAGCAGGCACATGGCACAGAATTGCATCCAGATGGTTCTTGAATATCTCCAGTGAGGGAGACTCCACAACCTCTCTGGCCAGTCTGTTCCAGGGCTCAGTCACCTGCAGAAGTTCTTCCTCATGTCCAGATGGAACTTGCTGTGCATCAGCTTCTGCCTGTTGCCTCTTGTCCTGTTGCTTGGCACCACTGAGCAGAACCCGGCTCCACCCTCTTGACATCCTTCCTTCACTTACAGACATTAATGAGATCCCCTCTCAGTAGTCTCTTCCTGAGAGGGGAACAGGCCCAACTCCAGTCCCCCAGTCATCTTTGTTGCCCTTCACTGGACCCCCTCCAGGAGCTCCATGTCCCTCTTGTACTGAGGAGCCCAGAACTGGACACAGCACTCCAGATGTGCCTCACCAGGGCTGAGCAGAGGGGCAGGATCAGCTCCCGTGACCTGCTGGCAATGCTTTTCCTAATGCACCCCAGGATACCTTCTTGGCTCACGAACAGCTCATTGTCCACCAGGACTCCCAAGTCCTTCTCTGAAAAGTTGCTTTCCAGCAGGTTGTCCCCCAGCCTGCACTGGTGCAGGGGGTTATTATTCCCCAAGTGCAGGACCCTTTGTTGAACTTGGGGCAATTCTCTGCCCATCTCTCCAACCTGTCGAGGTCCTTCTGAAGGGCTGCACAGCACTCTGGCACTAAATGCGTAGACACTGGGAATGCCAATGTGTCCTCAACCCTTCCAAGAGTGCTGGTGCTTGGGAACCAGTCCTCCATGCCTGTCTGTCCAGGCTGTCTGCTGCCTTTACTTTGTGCCCCTGTACAAATTGACATTATTCCCAAACCACTAAATGTCAATCTGTGCATGTTCTGTAAGGCTGTGATGAGCTCACTGATATACAGGTCAGAGGCACCGTGACTGACAGTGCTAACAAATGAGAGAAAATGGACTTTGTAGTGTCTGATGCACTTTGGGATTTCTAGCAACAAGCATCAAACTGCCCAGCCTATATTCTAATGGTAAGAAGTACTGCAAAAACACTGCATATATGTAAGTCTATAGCTCAGCACTGTTTTAAGTCCCCTCCATGAAGTATTTTTCATCTGATACAGCCAAGAGTGAGGGATTGCAAGCTGCCAGAAGAATACTGTTTAGATGTAAAGATTAGAAGTTTGGATTTGAACAAATAGGTTGAATGGTCAGAAAACATAAATCTGAAGCCAAGCTAAGCTAAATTATCTGCAGATCATGATTCCTCTTCATCTTTCCCCACACCCCTGCCCCTGGTGGGGGATTTTTCACATAACCAAGTCCCATGCACTTGTGTCTGTTCAGAAAAGTACCTCAGGAATTTGGGGCTAGAAAACATTCTTCTCTTTGTATCAGTGGTTATTACAGCTGTAAAACATTGAAGCAATGCCAGAGGATTCACAGATGTCTCCTTTCCTGTTGAGGTATTGGGAATCGGGGAGGGGGAGGGATTAGGGTGGAGAGGGCTCCAAAATCTGACAAAACAGTGGTGTTGGATAGACACCATTCACCTGGGACTGTGCATGGCTTGCTTCCAGCTGAGAAGTGCATGCTTCCCCAGTGACCCAGTTTCTGCTGCCCTATATGGAAAGGTAATGATTTTTTATTTTTTCCTTTAACAAAGAGAAATCTCGTATAGAAAAACCAGATGAAGCAGCATACTACTGTGTGATTAAAACCCTGGAAGTTTCCTTTCCTTCAAAGGATGGAATGTCTGGAATGTGGGTTTTTTTTGCTTAGCTGATTACATGATCATAACCCTACCTGTCCTTTTACTGTGAATGAGATGTTATTTCCTACTGGTTATAAGTGCAATATGAGGCTTTTTTTCCCCCCTCACTTTCCCAGGATAACCCCTCAATTTATGATTATCATGTATGCAGGTATATAGAGACTTACTATAAAAACCTGCTTCTGCCTTGTAAAACGTCATTTTTTTCTGCTTTATTACCTGGTTCAATGAAATTCAAGTCAGGTGTTTCATAACCAAATGCTGTCTTCCTCGTTGCCCAGTGTCTGACAGATGTGAGACTCTGCATGTGCAAATGTAAGGTCAGTTTGACTGAGGCAAAAGTAATCCTGAAGGATGGTAGGAACTATGGGGTAGGGAGGAGAGGGGGAGACATCTAACAGGAAAGCAGGGTACCCTAAATGCCCTTCTCATTTGTCATTATAGACTGCATTCTCAGAACTTGTTGTTCCTGGATTACCTTTACCAGAGGTTTGGTAGGTTGGGTTTGTTTGTTTTTCTACAGTGCCTTGGAGTCACGAGGTAAAATCCTGATTCATTGAAGTCAGTGGGAATTTTGCTGTATTTGGGTGACAGGTTTTCATCCTGGTGACTTTTCCTGTCCCGTTCAGGTTTATTACATTTATCTCTTGCACTAGTTAATGATCCTGGTTTTGCCTTCCCACAATTTGTTGTAGCACAGACTATTTAAGAAAGCTTCTGCTGGTTCAGAGAGAGCAGATGCATTCTTTACTGGGCTGGACAAAAGAAAACACATTCAAATTGGGGCACACAGATCCTGTTTGCTTGCTTCTTTTTTTCTGGGGGAAAACTAAAGGCTGACTTCCCCAGGCAGAAGACCTAATTTTTCTGGCCTTTCCTTGTTTTGCTAACTTGAGTTCACTTGGGGAAGTTGTAGAAAAATGCTAGGTCTTGCTGTCCCTCACATTTTTCAAAGCTTGTCTGATAGGCTTTTAAACATGCCCTAGACATCTTTAATACAGGGTTCCCAATTGTAAATATCCTTATTAAAGCTACAGTAACAAAATGCCACTATTTCACAGTGAGCATGAACATGCCCTAGGACTACCATGGCAAAATACAAGCATGTCCCTGTTGCATACACTAGGAAATAGTTTTTGAAAAGGCTCTTCCCATTCTGGAAAGCACCACTGATGTCTCAGTATTAAAATATAATACATGATTTTTGAAAGAGGAGAGCAGGTGTGGAGAAGGACTGGTAGCAAAGCAGAGTGATATCCTCCCCTGTGGTAATATTTTAGAAGATAATCACCTGCCATTTGGTGCAACTTGATCCATTGCCAAAGAAAAAAATACTTGCTACATTGAAGCGTTCTTTGTAGCTGCAAAAATAAACCCCATTTTTGGAGAGATGCTATTTGGAAAAGTTGTCAGCATCATCAGAGGAAATCACCCCATAGTCTGTCAGGCATGATTTTTAACTGTGGCTGCTACAAAATCCAAGACCTTGGCTCCATCTCATTTTAATTAACCTCTAAGACAGGTTCTCAGCAGGGCTTTCTTTGCTAGTTTGTTTTAATTTAATTTTAGCTTTTCATGTTTTAAGCTTTATTGCAGTATTGATTTTAAATAAAATGCTGAGATGCTTGGCTGATGGCAACATGTCTATTTCCGTAAATAAATAATTCAAGAAACCAGCCCATCAGCTCTCATTGTCTGCCTTGGGCAGAGGCTGGTGAGTGTTGCAAGGAAGAGGAAACCCACCCCTCGGGTAGCTGGCCAACTGTGCCATGTCATACATGGGGAAGAAATCCCTTTCAGGCCCTTGAGATGATCAGTTTACATCTCATAGCATGAAATTTTAATTACCTTTCCTTTAACATGCATAACTGCAAAGCTACTATACTTCAGCTCATATTTTAAGCCACCTGCAGTATATCCTCCCTAATTAGACACACAGCAAAGATGAACGAGGGTGTTTATAAGCAGACAAATGAGATGAATTTGTGGGAAATGTTTTAAAAATAAGCTTAACCTAATCCTCCTGTTATTCTTATGAGTTCATTTATGCTCCTGGCAGGATAACCAGACAAAGCAAGATGTGAGCTGTGACCAGCACAAAAAAGAATTTCTGTATAAAGTTTGCCTTAGGAAGGTTTTGACATCTCCAGGCAGCTTATCAAGCTTGCTCTCGCTGTCATTTGGAGAGCTTACTTGGTGCATGTGAGGGGACCATTCTGGAGACATTATATGGGTTAGATTTGATGGAATGCTTTCTTGTGAGTGTTTTTAATAGTTGTAGTTTTTTCCTTCAGTTTTGCTGTTTTTTTTCTAAAGCTCACAGAGTATCCAAAAAATCTGGGGTGTTTCCAGTCTCTGAGATCTCTGTGGACCTCTGCATTATGTCAGCTTTTAAGTAGCTGTCTGTGGTATAAAGTAGCAGTCTGGGGTATAGGCAAATCTGCTTCTTTCCTGTCTGCCCCCATAAGGGGACGGGAGGGTCCCATACTCCAGACTTGCTCTCTCAAGTGAGCAAAGCAATTAACTTTTAATTATTCAAGCCTCGTTTTTCTTTCAGCGCACAATGGAATTATCACGTCATGTTACTGGTGATTTACACAGTCTCTCAAACAAAAGCAACCCAAACCATTTTTGGGGGGACCTCTCTTGCTGCCCTTCAACCTGCAAAGTGCTCACACCCTGGGCAGTGGAGCACTGAGAGCAAGAGCAGACTGAGCACCAGGCACCAGCAGTGTGATGAGAGACAGATGCAGCTCTTGATTAACTGCGAGCATACAGGTCCTGCACAGCCATGTGTGGCAGGGCAAGGGCTGGTGAGGGCTTGGGGCATGACAACAAAGGCTCCCGATCCCCCCTGTGGCACATCGTGGGACCTGAGGATTATTGGACCCCAGGGCATTGCAACACCAGGGCAAAGAGCAGACTCAGTGGGAAGTAAGACAAGAATGGGTGGCACAGATACTTGTGCTTATACAGTAATATGTATTTATCCATCTTAAATATTTGTCATCACAATACCTAATCTTGGGTAGGGTACATGGCACAGTGTGGGGCTGTCTGTCTGGGTCACCCACCCCCTTTAAACTGTTGAGATGCCAATTAGAAACACTTGTGTGTGGCCCTTTCCCATAATTAACTCTGTCTCTGGTGGATTCATCAGAGCAGGCACAGACTTACGAATGTTGTCAGTACCATCTTGGAGCAGGGGGAGAACTAAAATGCTGCTGGGTCCAAAATACACTATAAAGAGTACCTTCCTCGCCCTCAGGGAGCAGTAGGGTTATGTTTTCACCCCAGTGGAAGGCTCTGCATATGTGAGAGCAGGTGCTGATTCCACCTCTTCATCGTGATATGCAGAGGATGAGAGCATTTAAGTGTCTCCTTGACTCCCCCACTTAAGCCAGTTGAAATTAAAATTGCTGGGGAATGTGCTGGGGATCCTGAAGGGAGTTGGAGCCATATGTTTTCTTGCATTCCTGGGTACTCCTACAACTACCATTCTGTTTACATAATATTCCTAAAACATAAAAGCTAAAATAAATCCAGCATGTGAAAATTAATGACAAGACATTTCTCTTATGATCAGGCCAGAGGCAGCTGTCGTAAGTGTTAAGGTATTCAGACAGCTGATTTTTGTACATCAGCTCTCAAGTGAGGTATGTAGTTTACAGAGAATGAGTGCTTAAGGTTATGTAGCCTATGAGTACATGAAGTAAGAGGCTGTTGAGGATGGTGGATACCATGGCAGCAAGGAAAAAGTTTACCAAGTTCATTTCCTAAGTGCTCCTTCTTAGCACTTTACATTTTCAAATTGCAGTGTAAACATTTAATTCTCACTGTAGCCTGGTTTAAAGTTGTTGAAATGAAGAAAGACTTCTTTGCTCTGCAGGAAGCCAAGAGCGGAGTTGAGATTAAAATGTGAAAATGTCTGGTTCCTGGCCTCAAGCTCAAGTCCTTCTGGTGGGATTTAAGAGGTTTCACATGCACAAGAAGTGAATTGTCTTATTCTTGTCAAAACACAAATTCTCAAACTTTCAGAAAAAAAGTGTTGCCAGTTTTTTTAAGGAGGTACTAAATCTTTTCTGCTCCTTTAAGGCCCAGTTAGATGACAACCTCATTAATATTCCACGCAGCAATGTGTCTTTGGCGAGCAAGAACCTTAAAATAAGTCAAAACCTGCTAATGAATTGAGGCATGGACTGTGAAACACTTGCTTTTGGAGCAGGAGGAGTAGACACGCAAGAAAACCCCCATACTCTGTTTTCAAATACCAAGGATTTGGCTGAGGTTTGAAAGCCTGTTTTTGTTGTTCTGCTCATCAGTCTGCCTATATGGCGGTTCTCTCTTGTATTAATTTTTCAGCCCATTGTTCAGGAAAAGATTTTCATACTTGGTGGAGTATGGCAAGGTGATGTCATAGATCATAGATATCCTTGATGTCCTCAAAGGGGACTTCCAATGATTTCAAGAATTGCTGTGGTTATAGAAAATATTTTCAAAAAAGGCTTCTGGGCTGCTCATCATGAGGAGTACCTTCTTGGCCTTGTTTCCAAAGGCAAAGATGATTTGCCCACAATATAGAGAAAGATCACCACGGTATCACTGGAAGAGGTTAAAGGTTGTTCTATAAGCAGAGAAGAACTCAAACAGATCTCACAAACAAGTGGCTATTTTATCTGCCATTGAAGTTGTTACCATGATCTCGGATTCTGTTTGTTAATTAGGCTGTGTTTTGTCATCGTCTGAAATATGTAGTTCCCACTACCTGCATCACAATTCCTCACTTTACCGAAGGCCCAAATCTTCACTGCAACCATTAGCAGTGAATATCTGATTTCAAAAATACCCACAGGCACAAAGTTGTGATACGGTGCACAGGCATTTCAACCCATTGGTAAAGGATGTTTGGTTCATCTTCCAGCTGTTCTGTAACTCACCTGTGCTGCTCTCCAGATAGTTTGTGTCTCTGGCTGGTTTGATCTCTGTGCAGTTGTTTCAAACACCCTCTGCAGATGAGGAACACAATCTGTGAAATGTGTATTCTGCGTGGCTGGGTGAGGAAGCAAACTTCTTCAGCAGGGGATTCATTCTCTCGTGAGCCCGTGCTTTCTCCCAAGACGTCTAGAGCACTGCCTGACTTGGACATAATCTATTCCATGGTGATAGCCTGTGTTACAGGGGAGCCAGTGATATCCCCAGCCAGGATTCCCATCTGGTTTTTGAGGCGAGGCATTCACACTGCATGCTTCTTTTTATCAGCTGCGTGCAAACTGTGCACTGTAGCCCCAAGAATTTACTTCACCTTCCTCCTTTATTTCACTTTGTCTCTCAGTGCTGTTCATATTTCTCTCCAAATGATAAAGTACTTGGCCAGGAACGCTTTTTAGTTACAGAATACCACAGGGATTTTTGTCAACATTCTCCATCTATGGAATTTTATATGAGCAGAGGAAATTGAAATGTGGCACTGGAAGTAATAATTGTTGTGACATAAAAAGATGCTATTTGTTATCTTCCCTGTCCTTGCAGCAGATGCAGCCTGGGTTCCAAGACATGCCAAGGTTAAAGATCCCATGTAAATGCTCAGGGAATTGCTGGTGAAATATGTTTTAGTTACATAACTGTGATGGGCCTGGTCGACAGTGGTCTATGCAGAATGTTTAAAAGCTTTTCCATATGACCAGGAAGTCAGAAGTTGACAAATTTCCTCAGTGTTTATAATTAAAATCCAGAAAAAGATATTAAACATTTACTGGTTTCTATGTTGTGGTCAATATTAAAATTTATTGACTTGAGGACTAATATTGGCTGAGGTGAAAGTAAGCCTGATTTTTCCCTTAAGACCTACCAAATCTGGATGGTGACTGAAAACAGAAGGTTGCATGGTTTAGACACCCAATAGCAACCTTTTCCAAGGATCGGAATTTGTTCCTTTGACATTCTAAAAGACTCTAAAGTTTGTTCTAATGTTTGTTACAATGCCTTAGAAAACTTAGTGTTGCAGCATTGCTTTAAAGAGCCTTTTAATTGTGGATATGCCCCTTTGACATACAATTTTTGGGGTTATGTGGAATCCATGAAAATGCTGGATTGGCAGCCTGAAGGAGGGAGCATTGTGTGTTGAGTTGGTACAGTTTTGAGTGGATATAGTATGAACTACAGCAACAGGAGCTTCTTGTGGTGTCCTGTTGTTATGTTTCCAGCTCAGGGTGTGATAGCACAGCTTGCTGAAGTCCACAGTATCATCCCTGTATCTATCTGGCCATTGACTGTGAATTACCGAAACAACTGATGACTTCTATGACATGGACTGCTCCTTCCTGAGAAGAATGCAAATGCATCTGAACTCATTATGGGTCAACACTACTCATGCTTTTATCATTTGAAAACATTAGGTGCCTGAAAGAGGAGAGTTTGAGTCAGGCAAGATGGAGATCAGACTGATCTCATAACCAGCATATTACGTGACTATCACTCCTACATACATGACATATGTATTTTTTCCTGCTCCTGACTGTTGCCTGAATTATATGCATTGCTAAAGATCTGAACAGAGAAATTAATCTCTTGCAGATGCTGGCTTGTGGCTGACAGCATCCTTCGCTTTCAGACTTAAGGTACTAATAAAATTCTGCAGTCTGCTTTCCATTCAGATGTGAGAAAGTCTTCCAGATTGAAATGAACCGAGTCTGATTCATCTTTTGTCAGTGGCAAAAGCGGACCTAGTTCAGTTCTTAGGGCTCTAGACAGGATGGTATTTCATGAAGTAGCCCAATAGCCCACTCAACAGTTAGATCCAGAAACAGAGTTTATCCAGCAGTTATTGACACCTCCCTTCCTGGGCAGTTTGGAGCCCATCAAATTACCCAGTCAGACCTAATTCAGGCCTTTCAGTGGCTCACCAAAAGAATTGTGTTGTAAGCCGAGTGTGGAGTCACCAAGAGAGGATTACTGTGCTTATGTGCAATAGGAACAGAAACAGTTTTTGTGGTATTGAGTGTCAACTGCAAGAAAACCAACTTCATCTTAAGATTAATGGTATTTCTGAAAGCTGACAGAGACACATGGGTTAGTTTTCAAGGCTTTTATTGGTTATGTCCTTCTCTCTTGTAGTGTCCTCTCTCTGCTTTGAATGGGAAAGTTGTGCAAGCCCAGTGACACCTTCCTTGTCTTAGGAAAATGCATTATGTTCAGGTAGCTAGTGTTTCTAGAAAATAGTTACAACTTCTTACGGGGTTTACCAGAAGCCAGTTGTCTCAATGTTAAAAATGTTTGGTGTTCCCTTATATATCTTGTAAACATGAATGCTGTCTTTCTGTGCGGTAATCCAAATGAAATGGTGAAGGAATACTTTTTTTTTTCATTTTTTGTTGACCCTTTGCTTTCCCCTTTTGCAGTACAGGTGTGACAGTGATGGAGGAACACATTTACAGGTCTGTGGGGCTGCTGGTAAAAAGATCCCTCCTAGGGCTGTTCACAAAGTGAATCATTAGGCTGACTGCAACAATAAATACCACCACAGAGAACATGCAAGGATTTATCCAAAGGTCACATCCACCCAGAAGGTTTCTCTGCTGAAAGAAGCTTGCAGCTGTGCTAAGATTAAAGTGTCAGAGAACCCTAATGTGTGTGATTTTTTCACTCTGAGTAAAATATAAGCTGTTTGTCTAACTGCCCCAGGTGAGAGATGCTAGTGTCAGGCTGCCTTGGGGCTGTCATATATGTCTCCAGTGGGTTTTTAGTGTTCAGAAGTAATCTCCTCTTTGATACATTTATCTGACACGTCCTAAGCTCCTGTGATGCCCAGGAGGAGATCTTCCTCCCGCTATTCTGGCTACTTTAATAGTCACTCAGAAAAGGGAGGCGTAATGGGAACAACCCAGACAACTGACTGAGATCTGTGTTGTGCCCCAGAAATGGAAGTAGCCCAAATGAATCACTCTCCTTCTTACTTGAGTATCCTGCGATGTGATAAGCATTTTATCTGCAGCTGCTTGGGTGAGTTGTCTCTGATGGGCTTCAGTGAAAACCCTCGTGTAAACTGCACGTGTGGAAGGATGCAGTCATGTAGTTCAGGGTGTGGCAACATCTCTGTGGTTAATCTTGTTAATATTTTTCATTGATAATATTTTTAAGCCAGGAGTAGTGTCAGGAGTTTAGTGTTGATTTAGAAGAGTTTTGCCTTTAGTGGCGTGGGGCGCGCTGTAGCTCAGTCGCATTATGTCTCTCTTTGGTCTCTTTCTAGCAGGTTGCATGGGTTTTCTCCTTCCCTGTGGACAGTGGACCTGGCTCTCAGAGCTAGGCAGGACACCTTGTGCTTCCAGGACCATTCTCAGTGGTGGCAGACCCCAGCAGATGCTGTGGAAAAACACTGGTGGCAGAGAGGGACCTGCAGTGGTGCTGTACTGCATGTTCCTCGGGAAGCAATTGTGGTGGTTGTTGCATCTGTGGACAGTAAACAAATTAATCTTCTGACATTTGTGTTGCAGAAAACATGAGAGAAAAGCCATGAGAAAGTTTTATATAATTTTAATTACCCTTTGTCATTTCCTACCCACAAGTCTTAATTTTTTTATTCTCCTCCCCATAGGAGGGGCACATGTGGTGGACATGGGGGAGAGATCTGCTGGTCTCTCCTCCTGGGTTTCTGTTGGAAGTTGATTTTTCTGAAAACACTAAGTGGCATTTTTTTCCTCAGTATTTTATAGAAGCTTCAAGTGATCACCTTGTGAGACGTGGGCCCTGCTAAGGACTCCACAACAGGTTACAGGCAAATACTCTAACAGCTCAGCAAGAACTGTTAGCAGGTTATTTGGATCAAGTGCAATTAGAAGTGGCCTTGACTGACAGCTCTCTCAGCAGTGGAGCCATGCTGGTTGTTTGGATCATCTCTGAACCTGTTTCTGACTCTCTGAGTCCACACGGTTCTTACCTTGGCTTGAACTAGGGAGTCACAGAAATGATTGCAGATTGCTGTAAGAGATGGGTTTCCCTGTATGATAGCCTTTAAATATGGCAAGCTGCCATGAGACATGACATGAGGAGAGAGGAAAACACCTGGGGCTGAGCTGGTGTCATGTTTCTGTTTTACTTCCGAAAAACCTAAGACTATACCCAAATTGCACAAGATAAAATACCTTAAATTAGTTTTCTTAGCTTGTGCAGAGGTCCTAGAGGACCTTAGTGAAAGCAGAGCACACAGCTTTTGGCAGAACACCCAGAGCTTTTTGTTGGAATTTTTTTTCCTTGTTTAATACAAAGGTGATCCAATCCTAGTGGAGAGCAGTCACTGTAATATAGTATTTGTCTGTGTTATTATGATATTCAGTAGAAAACCTGTGAGCAGTGCAGTGATACACTCAGCTGTAGTGTGGTGAGACACAGAGGAGACCAGAGTCCCATTGCAAGGAAGTAATTCCTTTTCTTCAGGTGGCCGTGGTCTTTCATTTTGAATCTCCAAAGTTTTTAGTAAACGTAACATTTTTTGAAACCTTCAGGAGGTGGCTGTGTTCTGGGGCTGTGTGAATGGAAGGCGTGAAGCTTGGTTCCAGCTCTGTCCTGTGTCATGTATGAAACAGCCCAGGGATACATCAATCAAAGTCTCAATATATGAGTGTGCAAGATAAAGCCTCCAAATTCAGAGAGAATTGGTTTTCAGGTGCTGCTGTGGGGTCTGTCCATCTCTGCTGACCTTATGGTGCAGGTGGGTTATCAGCTGTGCAGAGCATGGGCTGCCATTTAAACCACTGCCATGGCCATCAGTGCAGAGTTTTGCAGACACACACATTGTACCAAAAGCTGAAAATATGCCTGAACCACTCAGGCAAAAAAAAATACTTTAAAATTTATTTTGCTGCTCTTTTTATAAAGCCACTTCTTCCCTGTCTCTGGTACTCCAGCCTTATTGATGCATGCATGCAAAAGAAAGAACCTCACAAAATCTCTCGTCAGAAGGAGATTTTGAAGCAGTGACCTTCTTCTGAACTTTATGTCATGGTTTCCATTGGCCGTCATGGTTGGTGCAGTTTGAAATTTCCTGGCGGCTTATCCATTGGCTCAACACTGCGTTTTTCACTTTGTTGCCCAATTAGTGGGCAGAGAGCAGACATGTGCCTGTGGAGGGGCCTGCTCTGCTGGCTTTATGTCTCCAGTGAACCCAGCAGCTCTGCTAATGTCAGTGTTCCTCGTTGAGCTCATGGCAGTGTTGCTGGGGAGCATGTTTTGTGGAAGACACGTGGGAGAAGCAGGCCGTGGAGTTTAGGCTAGCAGTAGATTTCAGAGTGCCTGTGAGCTGGGGGTAGGAGGGGACTCCGGTGCTGAGGGCGGCAGCTGGGTGCTTGATCTGGATTCGACTCACAAGTGGGAGGTATTTGCCACTTAGCTGGTCTCTGGTGTCTGCATTTTCTGACTTGCATGCTGTGTGATTCCTGTGATGGTTGGAAACAGCAATAAAAGTGGATTTAGAATGAAAAGGTTCCATTCTGCCATGTGGTCTTTTAGAGTGCCATGGGTTTTCCTATGTAGGTTTCTGGGAAAAAGGCTGCTCCAGGGGCCAGAGGTGTTTGCTTCATGTTTATGGAATTTGCACTCCAACCAGAACATGAAGCTGTTGGAAGTTCCCTGGAGATAAGACCATGAGTGTGACTGACAGTGTGAAGGGGATAACTAAATGGAGAAATTTATTCTGACTGTTGCTGTGTAAATGGATCTCTTTACAGGGACTGTCCCTTAGCAGTGCAGGATATGCAGAGAGCTAGGACCACATGTTGCCAGTTTTACTGGCTCCAGGGGATGCTCTCAGTGCAAGCCTGTGGCATGGCAATTTATACAGCTCTCTTCCACTTTAGATCAGCTGTGGGTCAGACCTTAATGGCACAGTTTTCATCTGTCTCATTGCAGGTGAGATGATTTGCTTGAGGCCACCCCAGAAAATTGTATGTGAAGGTTCACATGTCTATTCAGGATTAATAAAGAAATGTGTTTTAAGGCTGCCCTAGACTGCTGTGCAAATGCATGAAATGAATCGTAGGGCCTGCGACTTCTGCCCCTTAAAACTGTAGAGCTATTTGGTAATACAATAATAGTAACAATAATTTTAAATAATTGTAACAGTAAAGAAGCATTGCTCCTAACCAAGTTCTTCTTTACAGCCTTTAACCTTTTGTTTTCCTGTTTGTCTCCTGAATGGAAAAACATCTCTGGGTCACTTTATTGCACAGAAAACAGGAAAAAGAAAATACCTGCTGGGATTGTCATCACAGCTGATGGAGCCTAGTCAATTTAACAGATTTTTCGCAAACTTTGCTGGAAAACTGTTGTTTTATTTCAAGTTATAATATGGGGCAGCACTTGCTGCTTCTGTTGTCCAGAGAAACTCTCTGTTTTGAATGTCACCCCTCATGACCCCATTTTTGACCTGGATGGCTCAGGCCTGATTAATCTAAAATGACGCAGCCAAGACCTTGGGCCAGGAGAGTGTACGTCTATAAAATCTGGTTAATACTGGACAAGTAATATGATATAGCAATGAGGCACGGGCATCTTCCACCTCCGTGCATATTCCCTGTTGCTTTTCAAAGTCAGATGCAGGGCTGTGCTTCCCCTTGCAGAGGGCTGGGATTTTGAAAGGCCAGTTAGCACATGTCTGCAGCGTCAGAGGAAGCCCTAGGAAGCATGTGTGTCCCAGAAACATGATTTACATAGTACTCTGTGCTCACAGAATGTGGTCTGTGCATTTTTCTCACCCTCAGGAGTGCGCTGGAAGTAGAAAATAAAAATGAGAGAAGGACTCTGCCCCCCTCAGACGGTCTGAAGCAAAGGCTCAATAGCAATGAAGCACCTTGCAAGGCAGAGCAATGGGGAGGTTCAGGAGATGGGGCCAGGGCCAGCTCTGCCATTCTCCCCCTGCTGAAGACGTGACTTGCATGTTACGTGGGACAAATCACTTCCCAAACTGTCACCGTTCCTATGCTTTCCCAGAACTGGGTCCCAAAGGGGAAATTAGAGGTTCTGTGGTTGGGTCTACCAATTGCCTTGAACTTGCAAAGAATGAACTTAAGACTTGGCATCATTTCTTTCTTCCATCCTCACAGATGTGAGATCTGACCATCAATGCAAGTAATTTAACAGCTGCCTGTGGTTTGAATCGAGCCTGGGGCTAAAAGCTGTTTGCATTCAGTGAGCCTTATGCAAGTTGCATTAAATGACATGGTGACTTCCCTCTGGGACATTTACATAAATAATTAGCAGCAAAATGGTATCTTCAGCAGAAGCTATGTAAGGATACCGGAGTCTTTCCCCACCTGTACATTGTCAATACTCTGTGAAAATGCATTGCTTTACTTGATTTCTTGTTAAGTAGAAGATTTTAATGCTCTGGCTCTTACCTTGCCAGTGCTGTGTAAGTACAAAATTTAGGCTTTTTTCACAAGTTATAAAGTACACAAGCTGCACAAGCTTAGCAGGAAACAGACAGGGGGAAATGGCACTTCAAGCTACTTTTACTTTACAAATATTTACTGTAGTAGCACATGAATGTAGTTATGCTTTGGGCCTGCCAGTGTTTTTTGCAATGCATTGACTTGTGCTATGCATTCGCTTTTGAGGCTCCAAATTGCCCCCGTGCTTGTGTGTGTAAAATAAAGTATGAAAATCGACCATGGAACAATGAAATGCTTCTGAGGCTTTACCTGCTGATCTCAAGCATTCAGGGCTGCCTGCTACCATTGCAGCTTCTGATTGGCATAAAAACCTCCAGGTGGTAGGTTGGCTCTTACCCTCATGGGGTTCCTGGTGCAAAAGCACAATGTACTTGTGTGTGACCCGCTCCCTCCCACCTTGCAGTTTGCAGTGTTTGGGGAACATCAGCAATGTATTTCCAGTTTCCTCAATTTTGGGATTCTGTTTGAATGGAAAGAGAAGGGCACTTTCTGAGGCAAGGAGAGGGTGGGGGAGACTCCTTTATCTGGCATCACCACAAAAGCCATTGAGGCAAGGTCTGAGGTTAGTTAACTATGGGACCAGCCTGGCTGGTTGATAGGTTGATGACCCTCCCAAACTGAGTGGTTGCCTAGCTAGAAGGTTCTTTGACCCTGGCTCCTTGGCTTGAGGTTAGCTCAGGTGGTTAGAGCATGGTGCTAATAATCCCAAAGTTGTGGGATCCATCCCTGTATGGGCCATTCTCTTAGGAGTTGGACTTGAAGATCCTTGTGGGTCCCTTCCAGCTCGGACTGGTCTGTGGTTCTGTAATAAGCTGCTCCACAGCTGGGCAGCAAGGGACTGACTGCAGACATGCAGTCATGGGCTCCAGTGTTCCCAGAGCAGAGGTGCAACCTTGCTGTCCTTCACAGCTCTTCTTGTCCCTCTTGCTACCATATTTCTGAAACAACAGGGGTTCAAAGCAAAATTGGGAAAATACATGGTTTTCATGTGATTTCTGGAGATGGATACAAGCTCTGCGAAGGAACAGATGTAGGAGGGTAAAGGGGAACAGACTCATAAATTGCTGAGAGTCACTGCTGAGACTACGATCACATGTGATATTATTCCACTGCTGAAACCAAATCTAATGTATTACTGCCGAGCCAGATTTGGGGATAGGAAAGTTGGGTAGAGATCCTTGCCTGGGGCTCTCTGTGAATCTTTGCTCTTTCTAGTGAAACTTGACTGATTTATGGTCTGGAAACCAGAAATGGCCCAACATGCATCTAGTTCCAGAGGCAAATGTTCTTAAAACTGAGTGTTCCATTGTGCATGTGTGTGGATATGTGTATGGGGTTTGGAGAATGACTTTAGTTTGTTACTAAATTGGAACAGATGTCGGATCTGGGATTGGAGATTTCAGTTTTTCTCCTTGTCTTGTGAAAACAATGCAGTTGTATCATTTCAACTGGTGAGTTGGAGCTGGTGTGCAGCTTTGGTCTCAGCTGTGTTACCCTCCAAGCTCTGAGGTTTGTCTGAACTGAAACACAAAGTACAATTCAAATGTTAGGAACTTGGAAAACCAAAATGGAAATAGGTGTGGGTAACAAACATTGGTACTTCTATGGACAGGAACCTTTCAAAGTCCCTTGCACTTTACTGCTGTTGTTTTAAATGGGTCAGACTATGTGGGTAGCCTAGTATAATATCAAAAGTAGATGAATTGCTTATCCTAAGTGTGTTAGGATTGAAAATGGGATTTTTTTAAAAAAATAGTTAATCCTTCTATTCACCATTTTGAAATATGGCTAAGGAAAATCCTGTATGAAACAAACAGACAAAACGGGCATACAAGAGAAGAACTAATGAACATACATAGTGAAAGGGAACATTTTATTCTCCCCAAGTAATTCATGCCATTTTATGGTTTATTTGAAATGAAGTAGTCAGTCCTGGCGGGATAGTGAGCTACTTGGCACATATGTTCAGTTGCATCCATGGAGAAAAGAAACAGCTCTTTCTGGAGAAAAGTCAGTTTGGGAGTATGAGTGAACTTTTTCAGAGCTGGTTGTGTAGGATGAGACATCAAAAGCAGGTGGTGCTGGCCAACCATACCTGGCATTACAGACATGCAGAATTTTACCCTGAGCTTCAACAGGGACGGACTTATACCAACACCACGTGTTTCTGGAAAATCTTAACCATGAAAGAGCCTTCTTTTCTCAAGCCAGGCTGGGTCCTCCTGTAACCAGCTTTTTGAGAGGAGGGAGAAGTTGGCCTGAGGTTAACCACCACATGCCCAGCTGGGACCCACTCAGAGATGGTGAATGTCAAAATGCTTAAAATATACTCCTTAGCCAAAGCTAAAGCTAAATGCTTAATATCCAAACACCCTTAACAATTGCTTAGAAATACAACTAGTCATTCCCAAGTCCTAGCTAATATTTTTATATAACATCAAAAAGCCTTACTCATGGATTAGGATCCTAGGGTGTTGGTGTCAAGCACAGATCAGAATCTCCTTTAAGTTCTAAAGATATATGTTTATCTAGCTGTCAAGACAGCCTGTCCCATACATTTTTCTGCCAGTACTGAACTTCATTTGATAAAGAAACAGCCTGCTTCACTGTTACAACTTCCCCATCAAACTGCTTCCTCCACTAGGATTTCAATGGGATTGAAAAGTGGGTGTATTAAGAAGCAGAAGGAGGAAATCCTAATGGGGTGTCTGTAATATTTCCTATCTTCATTGGATATATGTCATATCCTCCAGTCTTTTTTCTTGCTCTTAAGAAAGGTAGTCAGATGTCACTAACTCAGCAGAGTCAGGTCAGAATGCTGCTTACATGGAGTGCCTCATGGGGTTGAAAGCACACACAGCAAGAAGTTTGTTTTAGGACTTACTAGATGGCATGCTGCCTTGGAAGGCAGTGCTGCAGTATAATCATCAAGAGGCCTTATAAAAACAGATCTGAAGGACTACAAAGGAAAGCTATTTGCAATGCACAGCAATACGTTTTATTGAGCATACACAATCAAGAAAGGTATTTTTCTGTACTGAGCACATCTGTAGACACCCTTGCAAGTATACACCCAAGGAAGTTCTCTTTTCCCGACGTGAAATAAAGACCAAACGGTAACAGCATGTGAGTATAAAAATTAATTTGACAGTTTGCATAAAAAGGGGAGGTTAATAATATGTTTTTCTGAGTTTCATTTCTAAACATCTAATTCTGACTACCTCAAGTCTTCCTGCCCTTTAACTTAACTACACCCTTTTGTCACTTCCCATCATGAAAATTGTATGACATTTCTGGGAGATGATAAACAGGTGTTACTTTTCATTCTGGCAGCAATGGCATTTTGGTGCAGGATGAAATAATCCTACCATTAAATAAGAAGCTCACAGTGGTGTTGTGAAGCTTAATTTGTTTGGAAAATGCTTTGCAGTATTCAGATGAAAGGCACTCTGGATATTCAAAGTATTATTACTGCACAGCTGGTGGTCTACACGCTGCAGATGTTTCTTCCATGCTGTTGCATGGTTACTTAAGTGGCTTCTTAGTGCAGATGTTCATGAGTGAGCATGCACAACCTCCTCTGCCTATGTTTTTTGACACGGATTTTATTGCTGCCTGACTTTTGATCTTGAAAAGAATATTCTTCCACTGGTGAGGTGCTACGTGTGTGTATGACTCTGTCCCTGTTGGTTCAGCCCCCACTGCAAACAACAGCATCTGCAGATATTTACTGTGGGCCTTTCTCTTTAGCCTCCATTTCCTTCTGTGGCTTTTACTCGTTCCCACAGTGTTTGACTCTGGGGACTCTGCCTCTTCTGTTAATACTCCATCACCATCACTCTCTTCACGCAGACGTGATGATTCCCTTTGTACTCTTTGCCCAGATGGGATAAAGCTCTTCGTTGCATCTTGATTCTTTCTTTACTTGGCTGCTGCTACTGTTACATAAACAGATCTCTAAGAATTGCTGGGCTCGCCATTCACAATAACATAATCTCTCTGAAAAGATTTCAAGATAAGATGAATTTCTAATTTCTGCATGTTCTGTGCTAGTGTTTCTTATAAGTGGAGAGAGGTAAAGTCTGACTGCAGCTGACATCCACATGGAGTGTGCTGAACATGCACAAATCTCCATGCTGTATGATTTCATCAACCTATCTGGCAAGAGAGCTAATGCTAAAATGTATGGTCCTCTTGTTTTCGTGCATTTCCAGCAAATGACAAGGTATCCAGTGCAATTCAGAAGCAACTGAGTAAACAAGACCTTTGCCTAACCTGGAGTGCAGTGCACAGCCCATTGCATTACTGACCTAGGAATAGAAAAGGAGCAAATCTGTATATGCACACGTACACACAAAGAGGAAACTACAGCAGAATGGGACTGGCTCTGGTTAACATAGAATCTTATTTGCAAGATTCACATGGAAGACAGAGAGGCTTTGGTACTATATACCTGAGTGTTTCTTCTGAAATGTATTAAAGAACTGAGTTCTCTCAACAGCATGTTCAAGAGCTGCAATCTTGCAGCTTAGAGGAATGAGTCCTGGCCTTGCTGAGAAGGCACTCACTTAAAGATGACTGCATCCAGACAAATAACTTCAGAGAGCAAACAGAAATCCTATCACTTTCTACACCACTTTTGTAGAATTTTATGCAGAATTCATCATGATTCAATGCAGAAGGCTCAGTCTTTACCCAGGAAAAGTACATCTGAAAATAAGACAACCTTGAGAAGGCTAGACCCTGGCTACATTGTGAGGTGAATTACACCTTGGAGACTTCATCATTTCCACTGATCTTTAACTGTGTAACAATTTGTCAGCGCTCATGAAGTTTTCTAAATGACATCCACGGAGACCATGGCTACATGGAACTGATAGGGCTTATACAGATATATACAAGTGTTTTTTTACACTCCTCTGATCCTACTGAAGTGTCTAATCCTTTCTCTGGGTTCATCTTGGTAGGCATAGCTTTCATTCTGCCTCCCTAGCATCTCTGAGCTGTAAAAATGGCTGCATATATATGTGTAACAGCATTTACTTCACCTTACTTCACCACCATTGCCTGCTACAAGGGGATAGGCTTATGATGCTGTTACTTGTCCAGACCCCCACATTTTTTTCTCCTTTGCTGCTGGTACTCCAGTTATTCTTCTTCCAGTGCAGCTATTTCTAATATTGATATGCCCTGGATCATGAGAGAGGTGTGGGAGCAGGGGGGAAAGGGAGAAAAGAGGAAGGCAAGGAAGAAAGAGATTCTAATGTTCCCTCATTACTCAGTTCATCTGCCCTGTTTAATGACCAATACCTCCTCCTCTCTTCTGGTATATTCCTTTGGTCATTCTGGTTAGATAACTCAGCTGAAATCTGAGTAACATTTGGATTCATATAATCTTGCTCAGTAGGATGTGATCATTTGTGATTTACTATTACTTGGTAACAAAAGATTCTTTTGCCCATGATAAAAACTAAATTAAATCACTGGGCCCAGAATGGTGGCTGAAAATCAATCAGGAGAGGCTTTCACTCCTGCCTCTTGGGCTTGAGATTGAAGCATTTCATGCAGTAGCTCTGCTAGGAGTAAGCTGGGCTTCCTTGCTAATGTAATAAAACACAGAGCATCCTAAGGGGATGAGGGAGTTGCATTCCAAAACTTGCACTGCAAGCAACCAAAGTTTAATGGAAAACTTTGAAAAGATCCTATTAAAGAGCAATTTTCCTCCTATATATCATACAATCCATTTTATGCTTTCCCTGCTCTCTGCTATTTTTTTCCTTACTTGCACCAAAACAGGATCTTTGTTTTGACAGAGCTAATCCACTCATGCTTTCATATGGACCCTCAGGCTCCCCACCTGTGGAGAGATCCATGGGAGCAGAAAAATTACTGATGGGGTGCCACATACTCCCCTCAAAGGGAAAAAATCAGTGGCTCCCCAGAGTTATGGACTGTAAACATTGTGGTTCCTGAGGACCCATGGAGAACATGAACACAACCTCCTGCACAACCTGCAAAACCTCCAGCAACAGCTTTTCCTCTTATTGCCTTCTGGGACTTCTCTCTGCTATCAGCTGGGCTTCCTCAGGAGGGGTTTGCTTTGCTGCAGCTGCGCCGCCTCCCTCTTCCCAAAGACCAAAAGGCACATTTCCACCCACAAACTTTGCTGGTGAGAAAGGATATGGTAGCTTGCAACCACTGCCAAGTTTGACAGCAAGCTTCATAACAAACTGGTGCAGCTCCGAGATCTCTCCACTGCTTTTGTAGGGAGGCCAGGAAAGGTTTTATGGAGTGAAAAGTGATGGAGAGAGAATGAATTGCTTTATGGCTCCATCAGGCAGCATGTTGAAGGTGGCTAACATGAGGCACGGATCTGTTCCATGGAGCCTCTGCCTGGGCAGCAGAAAGAGGCAAAGACAAATTTAGATGTTTAGGACTTTGGATACAAGACTAAGCCAGGAATTTAGCTAAGCATCTTTGCCACTGAACGTACCCACAGATGAGCTTGAGAAATAACCATGATTGTTCTATGATAGGGAGGACTTGGTCATGTTTGTTGCTGTAATTTCTCGCTAAAGATTGCTGATTTCCATCAGAACTGTCTTGGTATCTAGCCAAATAAATGACTGTGCCCAAACCAACACACTGAAAGGTAAGTTTGAGAGCAAACCTTGGCTCCATGTGCTCATCTCATCCCACCTCACCCAGAATTGTAAAGCCAGGTCATTCTGGCTTTATAACATCCACGTGGGTTTCTGTGGTTCCCAGGACAGGCTGATAAGTCATGGAGTCACTATGTCTACTACAGGAAATTCTAATTCATAGCATTTAAATTCAGGAAGCTTGAATTTAATGTTTAGTTGTGTCCTGAAAGAGTCTGGATCCTTCAAAGCCTTGAACTATAGAATTGAAAAAAAAGGCTGATGACAGTTCTGAGTCTTGGCTCCTGTGTTGTCAGCAGGAAAATCCCCATCCATTTTACTGGAGCCAGTGTTTCATCTACTGCATTTTCATGCTCTGTACAGTGTTATGCACTTGAGATCTTGCATTCAGGAAGGTTAAAGAACTGTGGTAGCATGCAAAGCATGTCTCACCCAAAGGTTTCTGCGTGTGAAGTAGCAGGCTAAGTCGAACTGACCAGAGAGCAGAAACCAGGTCTCTGCCTCCTAGCTGAATCCTGTATCACTGTGCTCACCCTCTCCCTCTGGTCTCTTGAATCTTGGCTGGGACCTGTTTTAACACGGCCATCCCTGGTGGGCCTCACTGTTGGGGTGCCAGTCTGGCTCGTGCCTGCCAGCACCCACAGAGTCCTGAACACATTCAGAGCAAAAGCAGAGGTGCCTGAGGAAGTGTAAGTATTCAGCATGAAAAGGTCAACCTCATCGGAGTCAGGGCAACAGTGCCAGCACTGCAGTTCTGCATTCATGTGTTTGAATCCTGCCTAAATCTTGCTTTATATGCCTATGTCTTTGTGTGGGTCTGGGCCAGGACCACACAGGAAGCCATAAAAACCAGAAACAGAGTGGTTTTCTGAATTTTTCAATTCAGGTTAGCTGATTCCTGTGCCACTTCTTCTTCCAAGTCCTATTTTTAATAATTACTTTGATGAAGAGCGAACAGGGAGACCTCTGAGATGAAATGCACTGTGAGGATGTGACAGGCTGGAAGACGGCATGCTCATGAGTGTGACTTTACTGAGACAAGAATTTGGCTCCTGTTCTTAAAGAGAGCAAGATGAGGAAGAAAGCGATTTTCTAAATAGCAGCCTCCTGTCTATGCTTTCCCTTGTTCTCTTTCTTTTTCCATCTGGAGCCAGTAACTTTTTAAATGCTCTGCAGCCACCTAGAGGAAAAAAACCACTTGATTGAAGTTAATTTTCATATGGATTAAGCCAGGAAGTGGGCTCTGCAGAGTTTAAGAATGTGAGTTTCTAAACTAGCCAGCCTGTTTATTATTATATCACAAGACCTCCTTGAAAATATATACAGTGAATCATCATCAAAAGCTAAAGATAACTTCAGTTTATGTTTATAGTTCAGAAATATTTCCTGCTTCGTGTTCTCATTGTGTTTGTTACTGGATATGACATATTTTTATGACAGATAGTATAGCAGGACCACAATACATTTTGTCAGCAGACAGAAGGAGATGATCTGGCTTGAATTTTTATTTTAGAAGATTTAAAATTAGAATTATTTTATATGTTTATCTAATGACTATGACAATACGCTATTGGTTTATCTGCATGGTTTATGTTTCAGTAGAGCCATGGCTTCAAAACCTCAATAGTTTTTGAGGCTCTATCTGGGATGTTTATAAGCTCATGAAAAACCTCTGGCTTTTCTCAGATGAGGGCTGTCACACAGAATACACTAATGGGCTCTCTGTCTACCAGAGTGAAAGTTGATGCAGTCATATTAGAGCCATTTAGTCTATGCCACGTTCTATGCACTGCATGGAACATAATAACAAACTTTAGCTGTTGATTGAAAGTAACACTTTAATGTATAAAGTTAGATATTAAAGCATGTCTGTCTTTTTGAAATTGAATTGATATGAGTGGGTTTTTCCTCTCTCTAGATAAGAGATGGCAGCTCAGTCGCCACTTGTGCCTGAAGAGACTGGGAGGAAGTATTCTTTAAAAATCAAGTCTAGACATGGAGAAAAAGATAAAATTTTATGTCTGTTACATAATGGAAAAGATCAGAATGATGATGGATTTTCTTAGGTAGCTATGCCAGAGGACACTGAAAATTCCATTATGATGGAGTGTCTCTGTCATAAGGCAAATTCAGTTTAGCAGTGAAAGAGCTAAGCTAAGCATGTGCAGGCAGTGAATGGAAATGTAGAATGCTAGCATGGATATTGAGAAGGTCCACTAAGACATCCTCCAGTTCTTTTCCTCGCATAATAAAGACTTGAGATGCACATACAATGTGGTCAGTCAAAGCATCTTGAATACTGCTACATTATGTCAGAACACAATCTGTAATAAGGAATCTCATTGGCTTAAGACATTCTAAACAGGAAATTTAGGATTTTTTCCTAGGTTGTGGCGAGGGAGGGAGGTGATTCTGCCCCTCTACTCCGCTCTCATGACCCCGCCTAGAGTACTGCATCCAGTTTTGGGTCCCCCGCACAGGAAGGACATCAGCCTGTTGGAGCACATCCAGAGTAGGGCCACAGGGGTGATTAAAGGGATGGAGCATCTCTCCTACAAGGAAATGCTGAGAGAAGTGAGTTTGTTCAGCCTGAAGAAGAGAATGGTTCCGAGTGACCTACTTGTGGCCTTCCAGTACAAGAAAGATGGAGAGAGGCTTTATACAAGGGCATGTAGAGACAGGACAAGGCGGAGTGGCTTCAAACTGAAAAAGAGTAGGTATAGATTCTATATTAGGGAGAAATTCTTTACTGCAAGGGTGTTGAGGCACTGGAACAAGTTGCCTAGAGAAGCTGTGGCTGCCCCATCCCTGGGAGTTTTCAAGGCCAGGTTGGATGGGGCTCCAAGCAACCTGGTCTAGTGGGAGGTGTCCCTGCCCATGGCAGGGGTTGGAACAAGGTGATCTGTAAGGTCCCTTCCAACCCAAGCCATTCTGTGATAAATTATGGGGTTCTAGAAACACAAAGTAGGTCAGTTTGGGCATAGGAAATCAGTGGTGAGCACATAGTTTGCAGACCTCAGGCCACTGAGCCTATGGAATATGGGATTTTTGGTAGAAAATCCATTAGGAGATGACTTTCTTTCTGAACATTAAACCCCATAGAGTGTCTAGAGGGATTTTTTCCATCAGAAATCTTTGCATAAATGTATGATAAGCCCTATCATATAGCTTTTAACATACAGCTACTGTTATCTTTGCCAATTATGTGATGGATATTTCCAAGTAGATGACTATGGATATTAGTTAAAAGAAGAAATTCACGTCTTCAGAAACCAGGTCCTAGCGTTTGAACCTTCAGTGTCAGATTCCAGATAACACTCCTAAATCTGTGTGTCTTATCTTTTTGCTGATCCCAACATTTTCTTCCAAATGACCTCTTTATGGTAGATTTGGCAACTCTGTCAGTTCTAGGGCAGAGTTATGGCTCTTGTATTTTCCAGCTAGATATACAGATCACAGATCATACAACATTCAGGCAGACAAATCCTTTTTGCAGTAATCTCATCAAAGAGGGTGGAACAAATTGTGTGTGTACCACTCCAGGAAGCAAGTAAAATGAAAGCATTTTGATGAGTACGTTTCGGTGTGAAATGGGTTAAGGAACTTATGCTGTATTTCTTCTTTATTCCAATAATTCCAATTGCAGAGTTTTACGTAACTCTGTGCACAGAGTTTTTTAACTGTATCACTTCAAGGTATTGCTGCATAACCACTTGAGTTCTCCTGCATACAGATATTTATTTCAAATGCCAGGACTACTTCTTTCAAATGCCTTGGCTGTGCAATGCAGGTGAAACTCTGCGTGGTGCAGAACAACTGAAATAGAAGAAGAAGAGATGAAAACTCTCTTCCACTTTCTGAAAGTGAGTGGGAGTGCAAGGGGTCAGCTCTTCCAAGGCTGTGGGTCGCATTTCCATATTCTCTTGGAGTTCTTTGAGCAAAAATCCAGTCTTTCTAAAGGTGGCAAGTCAGCTGCTCTACTGTGCTGTAACTTTCAGCTCTAGGAAATACTCTGAGTCATACCAGATGCTTCTTGGAGTTCAGCATGGGACTTCATTGTCTTCTGTAGTCATGGCTTAGCTATTTCCCCATGGGGGGGATTTTAGCCAGCCTTTCCATTCTCAGGACCAGAAAGTACAATTAAAGCCACAGACGCCTGTAAGGATCCAAGCACAAGATACAGAAAGCCTACTTGACACATTAGTGGGAGAAGTATCATGAAGAAAGAAGTAGGGAAGGCTGCTGTGCTGTTTTATTCTGTATTTGGTTCTTCCTCCTTTTAAGTGCATTTACATTTATACTACATATTCAGAGAGATTATAAATAGGTGTCAGGGTAGTGCTGTCCTGACAATTGTTATTTTATATGGTTTTAGAAAGCGTTCCAGAATGTTTTATTGTTAATTTTGCCGTATTCTTGTGGGTAATGTTGGTTAAGGCAGTGAAACACAATTCTGGCCCAGTATGCCAGGTTAAAAATACACACAGAACACTCTCTTTGGCTTTATCCAAAGGCTTTTGGATAATATTTTTAGCAGCACGCAGTATAGGCTTGTGGTGATATTGCACAGCACAGTATGGTTTTTCCAGAGGTCTACATGGACCCTCATTTATTCAGTGTTTTGAAAAGACCATTTTTGGTTACCCTTTGTGAGGCAAGTATGGGGTTTGATTTTTTCTTTTAAAAAAGAAGATGGATATGCAAAGAAATCAAATTGATTTGCTTTATGTCTCCACCACATTGGAAAGTACCAACAGTAATTAGCACTTGCATTAAAAGCATCCTTTTCCCAAGTTGACCAAACTCCTTTAAATAACTGCTTTGGAAGGGTGTTTTGTCAAGGAAGGGATGGATGTGGATATCTTGTGAGATTCTGTTTAATTATCTGAGTGCCACATCTATATCTGGACCAGGAACAATGGCACTCAGGGTTAAATTAGGACTGTTCAATGTGTGTGTAACATGGCAGCTGTTCCCTGGAATTCTTAGATCACCTGCAGCTCTTGCCCTTTAGTGGAGTTATGGATTTTATAACTTCTTTCTGCTTAGCTCAGTGTGGCAATACAGTACATGGTTGACTCAAAGTTGCAGAAAAATCAGGGTGAAATTTTAGAGCGTGATTCAAATGCCTACTACTGCAAACTCCTCCTCTGCAATCTGCCAAAAACAACAGTCATATTCTCAAGCTTTATGGCCAGTGCTTTCTTTATAGGAATGAGATTTCCCCACGGAAAGGATATGCCTGCAGTAGATTTGCTATGCAGTGCTCACCAAAGATGAGCTGTGAGTTCCCTTTCTGCTCCCACACTTTGAGGGATTTTTTGGAGCCAGTTCAGCAGTGTGGGAGTCCTTCAGCAAGGGGGAGTCTCCAGTACAAAGCACACATATCCTGCATGAAAGTTTTTCTGGGCACTTTCACACTTCTCAGAAAAAATAATCTGGGAACTGATGATTAATCTTGGTTATGGATGCCTTTATAAGATCCCAAAATTGAGGCAACGTTACCTTTGTTATGATGTGTGGGAAAAGCACAGATGGAGTACAGCTATAGTTACCTGGTCTTGGAAGAAATGATCCTTGAAAATTATTGACTTTGCTGCATGAAACAGTCTGTTCCCCAGGCAAGTGCTCTGAGTGAATACTCAATAGATGTAAGGGTTCCTGTGTTTTCAGCAGCCTCCAAAATTACCTTCCTTTTAAGTTATTTGCTGCTTTTGCATTCATATTAGTAAACTCTGGAGAAAGAGAAAATGATCTCAAGCCTTTCATCTCAAGCCTTAAAGCCATAAAAAGTCTCCAGCTCTACATAGTACACTTCAATACTTCAGTAAGCTTAAACATGCACATACAGACAAGAGAGAGCTTTTGGCAGCAACAGCATGAGACTTTCCATTGTACATTGGAATATGGCTCATCTTCTTACTTTGTGAAGTGACTTTTCTATCTGAGGCCAGAAATAATGGCAGCTCGTTGAAACTTTATCAGAAAACCAGTCCAAACCCCCAAACTTTCTCCTAACAACATAACTACTGACAGAAGCTTTCATAATTCCTGTAAAGGACTAGGCCAAGCTTGTACTAAAACTGATTTGGCACACCCAATAAGAAGTTGTCCCAAGAAGTCATGTCTCACAGGACGGCAGAACTTAACCTTCTCCTCTAGGCAGATAACCCTTCAGGCTTTGGTGTTTTCAAGAGTACAGCTTATCTCAGGTGTAGAGGACAAACCCCATCACCACCTGATGCCTCTTCACATATGGAAAATCTATGGAGTGATGCTTTATTTCTTCATTGCTTTTGTAAAGTCTCTTGAGACCAGCTGATGGGAAAAGGAAGATGTTAGTGTTTGCCATCTGTGTAGAGCCACTCTAGGTGCCAAAGCGTTTCAAAAATGCACCACATTACATTCCTGTTGTGAAGTGGGAGGGAGAAAAATGCAAAAAGAAATAGCCCCTCCTAAAATGGCTGGTTCTGGTTTTGTATTTGTGTGGGGCTGCTGTTGTTCAGCAAGTGAACATCTGCAGTTTCAATCCTGCGTGGCACGGACTAAGGCTGTAGACTTCACTGCTGTGATCTTTTCCTCTTCTTTCAAATACTTCATGTAGCACAGGGCTCTGTTCTCTGCCCTTTGTGGGACTTGGAGACTTTCCATGGTTTAATGTGAAAAAGGGCTGTTGCCGAAGGAGTGCACTCATCCGGCTTGCTTTGAAGATGTGGCGGCAGAGTGTGTGTTTGTCTTCTTCAAGGGTGTGTCCCCCAGCTGCCGGATGCCTTCACTTTCATGGATTTCCCCTTGCACCAGTTTGTGATTATACACACCCAGTTAGCGCCATCTCTGACACACACCCTGCAGGCAGCACAGGCGCCTTCAAAAGAAGGCACAGAGAGGCGCTTGGTACTAGGGAAGGACTGAGAGGCTGGCAGCGCTCCGGTGCTTATGGAGAGCAGGGATTCCACATAAAGTGCACCATCACACACCAGTGGGGTTTTTTTTAGAAATGTAAATACGTCCTTCAAATCAATGTAATTTTCTTTTGGACCACGACATCATTGCATCTCTGTGTGATTTCACTGAGGGCAAAACTAAGACTGCCTGAAGTATCTCGTGTGTATTTTCACAGCTTGTAAAATAACTTCATTTTATAAGTAGCTTGCACTGCAGTCTTTTCGTGGGATTATTTCTATATGAGTGTAATGTTTTGATGTTTAAACTTCTAATATGTTTTAACTTCATTTAAGTGAATGTTTTGTTCTTGGTAAAGAATCACAGTACCATAGAAGACCCAAAATCTGTTACTGTGCAGTACAGTAACTTGGCAGTGCACATTCATTATTGACATTATTTCAAAGTTTTACTAAAGTGTATTTTTCAGGTATTTGGACAGCCCAGTCAGATTAGAGATAAACTTCTAATATATGCAGTTAGCGGCACCAAATCTGCTTATCAGTTTCCATGAAGGAATGATGAGAAGGCAGAATCTGGGGGAGCAGAGAATAATTTTTGAAATGTATCACTGGAGAGGGTAAAAAAAATAAAAACTATGGGCATACCAAAGATTTTTGCAAGGGGAAAGGATTAGGACAACAGACAAGAATTGTATTTACCTAGTGAATCATCCCTTGATAGCCCTTTAATGCAACTGTAATAGTAACTTTGAGAAGTGTAATTAATTGCAAGAAGTAAACATGTTTGGATAAAAACACAGGTCTGAAGTCAAAGCTTGCCCATGGGCCATTGGCAGATCCTCCCTCATAGCCAGCCCACACAGGATGGACATCATTTTTCCATGTTCTTTCCCAGAACGGCCCTTTGACGCTCACAGTGGCTATCAAATAAAGCAGATACCTTCTCCTACTCACTGCAGAACTGATATAAAAAGACCCCTCTCCCCAGCTGACTGCCATTATTATTAATGCATTAAACTTACCAGCAAGGAATTTCATTAGGAAATAGAATCAGATTTTATTTTGAGTCGCTAGTCTTGGCAGCTGTAAATATGGATTTCTTCGCTCTCATTTTTGATTTAATATTAATTAATTAATTGAATCAACCTTACAAATAATAGTGATTGTAATTCATTAATAAAACTCCTGCAATCTAATGACTGCTGCTCAGCCAAGCCTAGGGCTTGAGCCCAGCATCTGTCACCAGGATTAAACACTTGAGGAAAATAAAAATTACCCAAGCAATTAGGTATGTAATGAATCAGCAGATTGTTTGTGTTGCACATGGCATGCCACCTCCCTTCGTGGGCACCAGCAAATAGTGCTGATCCCAGCTGGACTCAGATGTCTCCCTGTGGAGCCTGTCTGGATGTCCATGGTCATTACAGCGCCAAGGATTAATGGCATAGTGTTGCTGGGATGCTTATAGGGACTACCTCTCCACACTCTCAAAGGGCATGGCTGCCCTCCTGCACTCTGGGAATGGTTTGGAAGATTCCCAGATCCCCCAGATCATGTCTAGTCTTTGTCAGGGTGAATGCTAGCCTTGCCATGAACATGCCAACACTTAAAAGGATGGCGTGATTCCCGGGGAGCCTGAGGATTTCCTGACCTGTAGGTGCATTGACTCTGTGCAAGACATGGCATCCCTCTCTTAGTAATGGTAAAAAAATAATATATTTATGCTCTAAAAAGCATAAAGTACTGCAGGTTTAGGGTCTTATAATTTCTGAGGCAGAAAGTTGGTGAATATGTAGCCAACCTGACGCTGGCAAGCATCCCTGTAAACACCATGGACATCACTAATAGCTGAATCTGAGTGGAGAGCAATAAAATGTGATGGATAAAGGAGGCTGCCACAGAAACAAAAATAGGGTAAAACAGTATCCTGATAATGAACTTTTGTCTGTAAGGATTATTACAGACTTTCTTTGTGATAATAATTCGCTGCAGTAGCAAACAAGCATCCACTTTGCTGTAAAATGAAACATGCACCTCCTAAATTGCATGGGGTGTATGGAGCAGTGCCTGCTGCTGGGAGATCACAAAGAGGTGTTGTGGCCGAGGGAAACAGTGCAAAGGTATTTAGTGAGTCATATAAAAAGGTAGCCCTTTGTGCTTGCACAAGGCCTTTTATCAGCTAACAAGATCAAACCATGCCAAGGATGTTGTGCTGATCTGTTCATTTGCAGCCTATCAGTGTGATATGTGTACACCAACATCTGTTACTGGAAAAGATGTAAAGGGACTTAGTGCAGAACTGAAGTGAAATAGAATTACATTGTCCCTCAAAAGTATATTTCAAATGAAAACAACTGATCTGTAAATACCAGCTTGTTTTGTATTTGATCCAAAGCAATTCTGTTTATTCACAGCACATTTATGTCAGTAAATGCAGGACAGGTAACCTTTTTACATTAGCACTTATGTTACTTACCTGTCTGAGTGAATTTTGAGGTGATTTAATGTTAGGGTAAAACTATTAGAAGCACATGGAAATGTCAAGCAGAACTGTCGGGTTTAACCATATGACTGGTCACAGTATTAGCCAGTGACTTTAGCAAGGGGAAATAACTCCTTTTTAAGGGGCACTGTTGGATATGCAGAAACAGGCTTGTCTGTGTTTTAGGGGCCACTAGTCCTCTCTCCTACTTTTGAACAAAGGGCTCCTAATGACTAGAGCATTGTATGGGCATTAGGGCTCCTGATTACTTTGACTGAGGTGTTTGCACCTTTTCCAAGCTATTATCTCTTCAGAGTATGGCGAAAGCTTCTGGGAAATTAAGCATATATCCATCCTTCTCCTATGGACATTTGAAATTATGGTCCACAGGAAGAGAAATTAATATGAAGAGTTCATTTCTTATTTCAGCCCTTGGTCTTTCTGGGCAGTTTATGCCTCTTACAAATGTCTTATCCTTTCAGGAATGGAAAAGTCCCTGAACATGAATGGAGCAGGGGGTCTTGCTCATTGACACCCAAGGTTCATACACAGAGCACCCTCAGTTGAAAGCAGATGACCTGAGGGCATGATTTTCAGAGCATGTCTCCCCTGTACCTTGTCCCTGCCTTAATAATTCTGCTTGGAGCAGTGGATACTCAGCATTTCTGAAATTGCATTGCTGCATCTGCAGAAGCTTTTGAACATTTTGCATATAGAGAAACCACTGACTGCAAATCCACTGGCTCTTGCCAGTTATATTTTAGGTCTGTGCCAAATGGGCACGTGTTCTGGATGAGCTAACTTGAAATAGAGTGGTGACATACACAGTAGCAGTTTCACGTAGGGCCATGTTAGCAGCTTTGCTCCCTGTCGTGTTTTGTGGTGATTTCACATCAGAATGCAATGGAAGAAGAGGGTGGGAAGTATTAGCAAGTGCCTTGGGGATTTTCTGGTGTGAAACTGCTCAGTTATGCTGCATCACCCCTGCTCCTTTGGAGCCTCTTGAAGTCTGGCACTTAGTGATGCTGATGAGAAAACAGGCATATAGTTATTTTGGGGCCTTCAAAGTCTGGGGGTAACCTGGAGAGAAAGCATCATCTTTGGATGGAGGGGCACTACAGAAGTCATACACTTAACACTATGACTATTATCGTTGGTAAAATTATTAAATTATTACTTTCTAAGGAATAAATAAGAAGTTTTTATCTTACGTCGACACAAAATTATTACAAAAATGGAGTTTGCCTGTTCCCACTGTGGTCTCTGTCCTCTCTGCCTGATATTCTTTGGGTCTCCTCACCCCCCTGTTTCTCTGTGGTTCCCTGGTGGTTTTGAGACTGTTCTGAGTCAGAGTAGCACATCAGAAAAAGAGGTGAGCCCTTGGGATATAACAGCAGGGATGCTTTTAACTTTCTTACCATTTAGCACAAGTTGCTGTGGCATTGAAGGCCGTGTGGCTGGAAAGTAAAGAGCTCCAAACCTCAGAGAGATAACCTGCCAAAGCATTCCTTGCTCATCTGTTTCGGGGCTTTGTTCTGCAGGTCCTGTGTGACAGACATGTGTGAGTGCCCGGTCCATAAAAACTGCTACTGCGAGTCATTCCTGGCGTATGCCCGAGCCTGTCAGAGGGAAGGGCTGAAAGTCCACTGGGTGCCGGAGCAGAGCTGTGCAGGTAAGCATTTTGGGACTGCTTGTCTGCTCTCAAAAACGAGCCATCTAGAAAGGACTGGAATTGCTGCAGCTTGGAAGTTTTTCTTCAAGATATGTAAACTGTTGATCACAGATAATGCTTAGGCTCCTTTGACCTCCTATCAAAACACACTTATATTTCCCAACATTGATTTCAGGAGGTTCAACAAGAGAAGAAGGATGTATTTAATGGGAATATTAAAATGCAAACCTGCATTCATTGTTTGGTATTCAGTCCAGGCTCCCCATGTGATTAGGACTGCATTAATTGCAAGTAATTGTGAGTAATTGTTTCTGTGAGAAGTGGTAGCCTGTGGTTATGGGCACTTGAAGTAAAATGCAGTATTGCAGATGAATATTTCCCCTGATGATGGTCTCATTAATTTAGGACATTCTGTAACGGCATCAGCTTGCCTGGAAATGTATTCAGATTTATGTAAAGCAATTGACAGTAGCTGGAAAAAAACCCAACAAACAAAACAATTAGAAGAGGATACTCATTGCTGGTCAAAGAGCTATTACTCTGTGGTCCATTTTGGTGATTGTGTGTGGCTCAGGGTCTGCTCTCTCAACTTCAATTTCCTTTTCTGTTGAAGGCGTTTTAGCAGGGATGGGTGAGTGACAGAGCAAATTACATTTGATTGACTGGTCCCAAAAGGCTCATTTCTTTTTCATCCAAAGAATAGAACAATCCAGACAGGGTGTCACTAAGTGAAAGCCCTGTTTAAGGATGTGGTCTCAGACAGCACTGATAATGTATATAATTTTAATCTATTGATCTGGTAGCAGATCCACGCAGAACCTGAAACAAGCATCATGCCTTTTTTTTTCCCAAAGCACTTCAGACTGAGACTTCACTGTGGCAGATGCTGTAAAAAGAATAAAAACTCCAGTCCCTGCCCCAAGATGTTTATACAAGTGTTGACATATCACGACTTAACTAATTGAGGCTTCATTTCACAATTTTTTCTGGCATCTTACCAAAGACAAGAAAAGTTTCTGAGGCAAACACAGTCCTTGAGAGAACATTATGAAGGAATTTAAACATATAGCTTCCATTAAAGCTAATGAAAGAAGTGCTTAAATCCACAAGAGTTTTTTAATCTCAGTGCAGAGTTGTAAAAGAAAAAGGGAAGTCCTGTTAAGCAGGAAATATAGATAAGCTGAACATGCCCTCAAAATGCTTCCTTAAGTATCCAATGTCCAAGAAGTAGCACCATCTTCTACATTAAATCATATGGTAAGTGTTAAAGTGCATCCACTGCACTCTATATGGTACCAGTGGTCAGCATCAAGATTTTAATCTTTAACTTACTTTTTTCTCTCCCAAATGAGGAGTTATAATTAATGTGTCCCAACAACAGATAGAAGTTCCTAGGCAAGAAACAATATATCCATAATAAAACTTTAGTGTTCTGAGAATTCCATTTCCTGCTTGACATTTCATGGCTGGTGGGATACTTGCAAGAGTTTTGTTCTCACAAAAATGATGTGCCCTTATTAGTAAAGTCCAGTTTAATTATACTTTTATGTGTTTTAAAACCAGATCTTGTGCTCTTGCCAGCTTCTCTACCCTGACTGCTGACTGCTTAGCTTGTTTTTGTAATCTTCAGAACACTCGTGTTGTCTGGAGGGCCAGCCAAACAGGATGCTCAGGAGGCTGAATTACATGTCCTGTCCCCTGCTCTTCTCTCTCCCCCAGTGTGACAGCATATCCTCCTCTACGTTCTTACACAAAATACTGCTGATATAGGTGTGCTGACCTATGAGGTTGGCTCCATAAGGGGAATATCAGCTCTCATGTGACTGGAAGAGAGAAGATAGAAGCTAATGAGTAAAGAAAACAGGATAGGAAAGAGTGGGTGAGATCCACGTGGTGACTGAGAGGGTTAGGAAAAGGATATGGCTTTCCATGGGATGTAAAGGGGAGTAAGACCTATTAAGATGGGCACAGGAAGAAATATGATTTGTGAAGGAGAAATTAAAAACTAGGAGAGCCAGAGTGAGGGAAAGAAGAAATAAGAGAAAGTGACACATGCAAGAGGGAAAAGAAAGGACACAAATGGAGGGAAGAGGTTTGAAAAGGAAAGGAAAAAGGATTTTTTAACCCAAGGAAGGCTAAGCAAGCAGTTTATAAAGTGCAGTTAAGTAAGCTGAAATGGTAAATGGCCTTTGGCCATAGTAATTTAACATAATGATTTAACGCTGCATTTCTGAGGACACCAAGAGGAAGAAGACTCAAGGCTGGTAGATGGCAATAGCTCTCTGCTATTGGCGTGACTTCCAATGCGAGCAGAAAAATCAGATGAGGTCTATAACGTAGTGCAAAGTGCACATGGTAGCACTGATGTGCTCACATGCTACAACAGCTTCATGAAAACTGAACAGTTCTCTCTTTTTTCCTAAGTGATCAACTGAAGTGGAGGAAGATGAGTGTGTATCTGATTTTGACTCCTTTTTGAGTCTTTGCTGTAGAATTTTTTGGCCAAAGTCACTCTTCTTCCCTGCTGTACGTGGCTTTCCTTTAACAGCTTCATTCTGTGTGTATATGTATCAAGAGGGTATTCTGGCTTCTCAGTGGGAACTTACTAAAAACTGAAAGTTGAAAATACTAACATGAGTGTATTATTAGAAGGTCAGTGCCCAGATCTATTGCCTTTTACTATATTAGAAGATGTTGTTAGTTGGAAGCACTATGAGTGACATTCCATTTGAAAGTCCTACAAAAGACTTCCAGTGTCCAAACCGTGTAGCACCAACAGAAGAGGCAGGAAGAATCACTGATGCTCAAATACTAGTTCAGCATTTTCTGTGGAATCAAATTTACCAGATATTATCCACCAAGGGGATCCTTCAGCAGTTTTATGTTACATATTTTGGCTTTTGTGTGGGGGAATAAGGATTCTTCCTATATAATTATGGCCTTGTCTATAAAGGCAGGCGCAGACAGATAAAAGCCTCCTCTGTGAAACTGCCAGAGTGGCTGGAACAAACCAGGTCTAGTCTGAAAACTATAGCCTTATTAGGCAGGGTTTATTAGTTCAGGCTCAGTGCTGTATTTATGTGACTATATGGCTTCTGGACTGGAGCTGGCTATTCTCCCACCAGCTCACAAAGTGGTCTGAGGAAGCTCACATCTATCATGCCAAACACATGTTCTAGAAGAAGAGTGGAAAAATCCTGTTGGGACTGGTAATGTTGCAAAATACAGTATTATTAGTAGCTTTTGTACTTTGGGTTGGGTTTTCGATTTTTTGGTTTTGCTAGTGTACTAAGGAAGTTATTAGTAACAGAGCTCAGCTCTTTAAGAGAGGAATTTGCCTTAAAAGACGGGTGCAAAGGCATCACTTCTGTTTTCCATGTTTGCATGGTACTGAATCATTTCAGCAGTCCCTGGGAAGCCTACTGCAGAATGTCTTTATTTTTATTTTTTAAACTGTTGATGAAATGGAATGTTCTGGATCAATCATACCACATGTTAACAACTGAATCACTCAACAATAAAAGCCATCCAGGGAACTTAAACAGCAGTTATTATACTTTTCTGATTTTCCCCTTGACAGCATGTTAGTACTGCCATTATAGGCTGCCTACAGCAGAAAATAAGTCATCCTATCTTCTACATGGCATCATCTGAAGGAAAAGGAGGTGTTTTGACATACCACATCCATGTGTGGTAGAGCAGAGCTGGGGAGTATTTACAGATGCCACAGCTGCTGAGGGCAGGCTGTAACATGTTCTCATTTGCTCTAGGACAGAGATGAGGAACTGGAAAAGAGACCTTGGCCAGCTTTGCTCAAACCTACCAGCAGAGGAACCAAACAGAGCTCAGGTTAGAATGACAGGCCAGCTATTGCTGCAGCAAAGGTTTGTGGGGTGAAATCTCTGCAGCCTTGAAACTGAAGCTCGTAGACCTTTCTGTATGGAAACCACACGTACTGGAGTCTAAAGTTTGGTTTTGGTTGGTCCAGTAGAGATCCCTTGAAGGGAAGCTCACTGTCAGACCGAAGGGAGAAGAGGGGCTAGTGAACAGCCACCTTAAGATAATTCATGTTGTGTATGGACAGTCACTAACCATCTTTGACAGCTCTTCTAGGCAGTACATTGTTTCCAAAGGTCCTGGGAGCTCTGCACAATTTTGTTTCCCTCTTACAGAGATTCAGTCTCTATTCTTAAAACATAAGCATAGAGTTTCTTCTGAATCTAACATTTTATTCTAAGCTCAATATCGCTTGCATGTTTTTCCCACCTTCTAAATTTTCTGTTTCATTTAAATTTCCTTTTATTTATTCTTTTTGTTTGTTCCTTCTTTAATGTGCATGAAAGTTATCATGCAGAGCAAGATAGAAATATAAAGCTGGGAAAAAGCTCTCTAAAGATCTATGTCCAGAAGCTGAATAAGCCTATCTTGAACTTTGCAGAAAGATGGTTTCTTCCAGCCTATTCTAAACCAGTGTTCAACTAAAGATGTCTCACAGAGTTTTTAGGCAGGTTGCTCGTGTGCTTTCTTATGCTTAAAGATAGAAAGCTTTTTTTTCCCCTGATAGCTGATATCTGGCTAATATTTAGCTGTTGATTCTCTGTAAATCCAGGGTAACTTTCTTCTGTACTATGCATTTTTTCCAGTTGTGTGTTTGCTTATTAGTGTCTGTGTCCTGAGAACTGTGTATGCATTCTTGCTGTAATTTCTTCTTCAGGGCTGCTTTTCAGATATGCATTAATGCCATAAAATACACAAGAAGTAAAACTTGCAAGAAGCTGATGCTGTTTTGAAGATCACTTTGTTACTGGTGAAAAGGAACCCCTTAAATTTATGGTGCCTTAGCAATAAGACTTCCATCCTCTTTGATACATTCATACATATTTAATCAATTTATTTCTGTTTTCTCTTTATGAATAATAGCAGTACTGTAATGACACTGTAGGCCAATCCTTACAACAAAACAGCATTTTCTGCCCATAACAGAACTGTTCTTTAAAAAATCTCAACCTTCATGCTCTCTAAAAGTTGAAGAAACCTTCATAATGCAATCAGCTCTCTGAAAATAACAAGAGATGAATCTGAATCCTTGAGAGTCCCTTACCATCTATAAACTATTTTATCAGTACTTGTTTTTGCCATCAGCACAGCTGTTAAAAAGAATAACAGACTTTTATTTGCTATCGAACCATGTATTATTCTCCACACTAAAAAGGCAGGATATAAAATGTTGAGGGTTTAAATATTGATCTGGAGGGGTTATAGTGCTTTTAGCTGAGCCTTCAGTGGTCTTTTATGTTGGAAATGCATTGAACTGTCAGCTACATGAATTAATGAACAGATACTGGAATCGTTAAGTACAAGAATCCTCATTCTCAGTGATCCCTTGGTAAAATAGCCCAAAGGATAATTGATATATATTTTTTTGTTTGTTTGTTTTAGAAATGGTGCTGCTGAATTAGGAGTATTGATCTGGTTTGCTGTATATGCAATATAGAAAGTGTAACAGGATCAGAAAGTGTAACGTGGTGAATGACTCTCTCTTCTTATTTCAGTTGGAGTGGAACTGATAATAACTGTCTGTCCATGTACATGTTTCAGAACATTTCATAAAAGGCATTGTAATAACTAAGTAAACAATGTTAATCCTTCAACATAAAACATAGATCTGCTTATAGATAGAAACTTCCAAAGCTTTTTATACTATCAGCTGTGTTAAAATTCTCAAAAAGTTCAAGACTGCTGTGGACTTTACAGCTTTTTGATTAGGAATTTTGTTACCTTTATGTTTGTGATATAGTATGGTGGAATCTTCTTACAAGGAATTTTTTTCTCTACAAATTCATCACACCAAAATGTGCTTTTTGATATTTGCAGTAGAAACTAAACAAACTTCCCTTGTGGGGCTCTGTGTAACATGCATATTTTGTTCCTTTTCAGCTACCCAGTGTAAACATGGTGCAGTTTATGATACCTGTGGTCCAGGATGTGTCAAAACGTGTGACAACTGGAACGAGATCGGGCCCTGCAGCAAGCCCTGCGTTGCAGGGTGCCACTGTCCAGCAAACCTAGTTCTTCACAAAGGGCGATGCATCAAGCCAGTCCTGTGCCCACAGCGATGACAGTAATTCTCTTCCCATGGACATAACGAGGGTGGTCACAGACCCCTTTGATGCTCACAGCCTGTGAAGGACTCCAGCTGTTTATGTGCAGATTCTGCAAAGTCCATGTCTACTCACAGAGTGTAAATATGCTCCTGTGTGTGTATTTTTGTGTCTTTATGTATACACACATGGCACCTAGAAAGATATATAAATGTATACTGTGTGTATGTAGATACACATGTCCATACACAAGTGTCCTAAACATAAGTACAACCCATATATTTATATATATGTCCACACACAAATATACATAATTTCTATATACCATAGAAGGATGAATTATAATATGTATATTTTTTGCTATAAAGTTTATGTATTATTATTATTTCTAGGACCCTAATCTGTAAGTCATTGTATAAATAAACCAGGTGTTTTTAATATAATATAGTGGCATGAAAAGATTGGATGACTTTGCCATTGAAGAAGTTTGTCGTTTCCAAGGAAAGTTCTCTAGGGCCATAGCACTGCCAGACTGGATTAGTTTCAACACAGAACTTGGATTTACAGTTGTCCAGGAAACACATTTCTCTGGAGATGGAGGATTTATCTAGGAATATTTCATGCGTACCTTAGGGCTGCATAGTGATTGGTGACAGTGCTTAATCAGGCAGAGAAAGCTAGGGATTGGCTTTTATGCTTTACTGAAATAACTGTGCAAAATGATTTCCAAAGCTGCTTGGACAACTGCCAGCATAGAGGTATTTCTTTCTGGAACAGCACCAAAGAGTCAGGGGCCAGATTCTCAGAAGCATTCGGCACCCAGCAGCTCACTTTGAAAATCTGACCACTTCCCATTTCATATCCTCACGCCCCATCTCTGTTGTTGGGTTTGGCAGTGGCTGTGAATACACAATAACGAAATATTCATGTACATATTAGCCCCTTTAACGTGTTTGAAACTGCTAGGTTTGTTTCATATTTCCCCCAAATATTATCCAGAAAGCAAATCCCACAGTGGAGTGTTTGATTTCGTTGTGCCTTAAAACATTAAATCATGCCCGGTTTAGTAACTCATTTAATTTATCTGCCTGGTTTAGAAGAAAGACAAATTCACCACACCAAAAAACAGAAGAGAATGTCAAATGCTAATTGGAGAACTGCAATTTATTTCTTTAGTGGTCTTTTGGGTGAAGTTTCTGAGCATGTGGGCTCTGTGAAGTTTACATGACTTCTGAAGTCTCCCAGGGGAGAAGCAATAATAGGGGATTTCATTAGAAACTGATAAAAAAAAGCCATACAACTTTCTCAAGCCTGAAGGGACAGGGGGCTATTTTTCTTCTACTGGAAAACCTCTTGTAGAGCCTGATGGAATGGTCTCTGGAGACGAGAGAAATCTTTGGGCATCTGATTAATGTTTATAATGAAGTAATATCCTCCCACACAGCTACTTCCATCATGCCTTGCCTTGAAATTGCACATTGTGATGCTTTGAACAACTTTCTCCTTTAATTCTTCACTCTCCAGAAGTTAAGCAGGGTCTGAGTTTACAGTAAGTGAGTGGGTAGAACACACGTGTGTTACACAGCCTGTCTGTGATCCCATCCTGGAGGAAGATGCTGAGTGAACCTGGTTAACTTAGCCACCACACTGTCCTAGGTGCTGTACCACCACAGTGTTAAAAAGAGCCCGGCATATAATGCCAAGGGTGTTCCATGGATGTGCATCCAAATCTTAAATAAACTCAGCTTGATCTTTTTTTGTCCCCTTTGTGTTCATTTTCTGGGAACAATCAAAAAATTCACTTTTACTGGCAGAGAGGGTTTTGAAGACACAGACACAAATGCACTGGGAAACAGAATTGCAAATGTGCAGATCCCATCAGAGCAAGACTCTAGAAGAGTTTTGTGTGGCTTGTGTGATAATTGAATGGTAAAGCTGAAATTTAGAACAAGTGCAGTTGGTTCAAGGAGTTAAAATATAAAATGACAGTCACTAAAATAATTTAGTGTCAGTTAGACCAAAGAACATTTCAGCGTGCGAGCTTTCGATTATGAGATATGAGATCTAACCCATTAAAAAGAATATTTGCCTACCTTTAGTTAGGACAGATTTTCATTACTTACTGCTCAGTGTTTCCAAAATAAAAATGCAGGCAAAGTGAGTGGCATTCATGAGCAGTGTATAGATCTGTCCTTCTCTTTCCTCCTGACTGATGAGGGGGAGCGAAAGATGAAGGGAGAGCCCTCCAGCTCTCTCAGTCCACTGATCACATTCAAGCAATACTTACTTGATGCCAGCTTTGATTGAGGTGAAGGGGTGACTCAGTCTGTCTGTAGGATGAACTCTATTTTTAAATGTTAAAGTGGTTCAGTTTGAAACCTGACCTACAGGTCACCTCAAAATGAGGATTCATTTCTCATTTCAGCTTTTTGGTATCTGCTTAATTAAGGGTAGACACCTGCTCTTTGCTTTAGTGATGTAGACTGAAGAAGAAAGTGGTTTTATCTCTAAGCTGACTGATCGTGCCCTTATGGTGCTGTAGAGCTTTTTCCTCCAAACTCCACAGTCTTCAAGGCAACAGTAAGTGATATCATCTCTCTGCTCAGTTCACATGTACAATCTTCGATAAAAGGGTTCTGCTTTTTTAAAAATTGCCCCCAAGTTTCAGCTTGGCAAAGGTATCTGTAGTTACCCTGTGTCTAACTGAGCTGTTGAGACTGGGTCAGTCCCAGATGGGCCTGTCTCACTCTGCTCTTCTGTTTGCCTCTCTCCTTCAGGTCTATTCAGAAGTTGAAGGTGCAGGCCAATGCTGTCAATGACAGCATTACCACTGGCCTCACAGAGTTTGGGTTGCAGCCCACCTTCCTCCTGCTGTCTTTGCTTATGAAATGCTACCCCGAGGATGCTACAGTTGGAAGTTTCCTATATGTCACTGGGGATTTATTTTTGACAAAATTCACTGGTAATCCAGTTTTAGTATGCTAAATGTGTTTAGTGTTCAATAATGTGTTTTTTTTTAATAGTAACATAAGGTTGCTAATCCATATGGCATATTCACAATGCAAAACTGATGGTTGCGTAAGCTTTGATCTTGATAATGCTTATGTCAATCTGTGCATATCACTTTGTGCCAGTTTCTGAGGTGAAATATGTTAGAAGGAGCAGAGGTTCCAATCAAAGAATGATCCAAAGGGAAAGTCTAAGAAACACCTCTGTGATCCAATGGACAGAGTCAAGGAAAGACTTGGATCAATAGTTTCCCCGTTAACCTGCTATGTGTTCTCTGGCAAGTCATTTAATATTTTGTACTTTATTGGGGAAATGAGGCTCTGGATTTATGCATATTTTTTAAGTTTATGGATGGAAAATGTTCTCAAATGCCATATGTCACCAGGGGAATGTCAGCTGGTATTTCACCAATCTACTCAGGTCTGCTTTGCATCAGGTTGTTGCCCCATGTCTCCCATATCATCATCACTTGAAAGTCAGCTTTTAGTTGACATACGTGGAGGTCAAATCTTTTTACTTCCTCCTCATGTCTATTTTTGTTGTATATATTGAGTTTTGTATACCATGGAGACAAGCCATAGCCAAACAGCAATTTGAGCTGTAGCCCAAGACTCTGCAGGGTACTCCCACATCTTCCAAGAACACTTTTCTTCTACAGAATAAAGCATGCACTTGGACCAAAAAAAAGTAAAAATTCTTAATGTCCAACCCAAATGTGAACCCATCCTTGCATCAAGTAAGTAGTTTCCAGCAGATAGCCTAAAAGAAGTGAGTTCTTCTCATATTTTCTGCTTTTTTTGAACACAGGATTCAAATACAGTTTGACATTGCTTGGCTTCCCTCTGGCAGAACCAGACAATTGCCATAGTTGGACTGATCTTGAGTGACACTCTCGGGGTACAGTGGCTTGAGTTTTTTTGCCTTCATCAAAACTGGACAAGGTTAAATCAGAGCTAAGAGATACGAGAATAACAACCCGTGCCTTTTCAGCTGGACAGGCTGCAAAGAAAGTCACTGAGCACTGAAGTGATGAGGTGTTTAACAATTTCAGGAGCAGGGCATTATGCCAGGGTCTGAGTATTTGATAAACAGGAACTTGACATAACACTGATCAAATGCTTGTTCTGCTATCCATGATTTCACCATTTTTAGAAAGCCCCGTGGCAAGAGAGATGTTTCTGCTCCCTTCCAGGAACATTTCTAGTCTATAACTGCAAATGTTTCAGGACACAGGCCTATCTGTGTCTAAGGAAGTGTAAGGAATACTGCCATAGCAGTATTTTACTCGCTTTGTAAAAGTTGTTGCACAGATTAGTATTTCTACACAAAATAACTGTGGCACCTGAGCACCAGAGTCTCCAGGAACAAAACAGCATTCTCCTGTGAACACAAGGTAGCTCTTTATCCCTCACAGGGCCATGGCACTCTGTTTGAATGAAGATGGCAAAGTAATATGAGGCAATAAAGAGGCAGGGTGGCAGAATAAGGGTAAGAGAAAAATGAGAAAGAAGAAAGTAGTAATGGGATTTTTTCTGTATGTGGATATTTTCCCTCTAAATGGTAAGAGCTAAACTGAAAGTGTTCTTTGACAAAAGCAAAGAACTAAGATTCCCTGAGCACAAAACCTCCAGCAACCACCAAACCCCAATCCAGTGACAGTGGAATCATGTGTTAAGATCAGAATAGGTTTATATTGTTAGGTATAGAAATCAATAATTAAAGTTATGAGTGCCTATTCCTACTTTTCTGACAACTCTTGCATCACCTTTGAAGAAGACACCAAAGTTAAGGAACGGGATTTTATTTCCAGGGCTGAGGTGAGGATTTAATTTCTCTCGTGTCCACCAGTGCAACAAACCTGCTCTGGTTTCCTCCAGGATGTATGTTTGAGTGAACACACATCATCACAACTGTCACAACAAAAGGCTACAAATGCACTTTTATAACTGCTCTTGTTCCTGGCTTTGTGACAAAATTGCAAGTTCCACTTACTGCTAAGAGGGCTCAAGCCATCTTTTTGACACCAGTTTTTCCAGTCAGCAAGATTACTCAGCATCAATCAGCATTTTAGAAACTTCAAGCAATGTTAAATGTGAGGTGGAACATTTCCTATTGGCGTGACTTCACCCTTTTCTTCGTGAGTTATGAGTTAATGCCAGCCCTGCACGCAGGAGGCAGTTGGCTCTAATGCAGTGTGTGTGTGTGTGGTGGAAATATAGAATTGCCATTATCATTGTTAGTGGTTTCTGTTTCCCTAAGTGATGCTTATACCTGGGAATCGATATAGTTTGGTTTTGCACATGAAAGGGAATTGATGGGAATGCAGGAAATCCCTGCCCATGTTTTTTCCTTACCCAGTGGTGAAGAAACGCTTCAAAGTCTGCTTCAAAGAGCAGAGTGTAAGCCTGATAATGGACAGCTACAACAACCTGTTCATAGCAGCAATTTCGCCTTATACTCTGGCAGTAAGTGGTTGGTACTTTAATGACCCAATCGTTCAAAGCACTTAACTGTGCTCAAACTTTGAATAACCTGCCTTGCTTCAATGGGGCAGTGTGCATGCTGACTTCTGACCACATGCTTAAATGGTGTGCTGGGTCAGGGCCAGAGAGTTCAGCATCTGGCAGGATCAAATATTAAACCTTGTGGTATTGTGTATTTCTTCACGATTTCTATGCACAGATCTGTTTTATGATCATGCTGCTTTCTACTGCCAGAACATCATAGAGTTAAGGCTTTTGAAGCCTTTTGTTTTGAAACTTTAGAAGATTGGAGATTTTTTTTCTATTGATTTCTGATGCCAATATAGTAATTTTTTACATCACATTGCAGTTTTGTACTCTATCCTTTTCTCCTTATTTTTAAAACAAAAGGTCATCCTGAACTTTTTGTTTGTGGGTTTTTTTGGCACTGGTAAAAGTAGGGAACTATTTCAGTGGCTTAACTATAGTTCATTATAAAACTCTGATAGTGTATTAGGGTAAAAACATCTGCAGTGCAAATCAGTATAAATAATTTGCTACAAGAGATCACAGTTTATAAATGAAAGGCGAAAAAATAATTCCTTATTTTCACAATAATTTTTATAAATGGCATTAATAAAGAAAAAAGAATTGTGGCTATAGAAACTGATGAAGAAAAGACAGCTAAGAAACTTCCTTTTTAATATTTAGTGCAAGTATTCAACTTATCAAGAATCACTGAGTGGCTTTCAAAACCCATAGGAAAAACTTGATTGGGTTCTATAGAATATGAATCAAAACTCAGGAGTGGATATGTCCTGATGCAGTTCTATGGTTAAAATTTCACTGTGTCTTGAAGGAAATGAAATAAATGAGCAGAGTTTGAAGGAAATTGCCATCTTAGGCATCTGAATGTTTGTTTGCTAGTTTGGGGTGTAATTATGTAGATGTTTGAACCCCACCATGTTGAATATTCAGCCCTGATTTTCTTCATATTGGTGTGCATCAAGAGTAACTCCAGAGGAACCGATGAAATTATATCTGTGTCAAAGGCCAGTCTTGGTTTGGGGGTCTTTTTATTTGTTTATTGCAATTAACTGTTCCCATGCAAATCATCAAGGGGAAAGGAAGCTGCAGGGAAAATTACAGTGTATATCACATGTATTAAATGTTTGAACCCATTAACGTATGGGTGGGCTACATGAAATACTTTGTGTGGAATTTGTGGGGAATGCTCTGTAGTGTCAAGAGCATCACTGCAGAAAGTTTGCATTTTAATGTTTAGAATTGCTGTGCTTACTCATCCTAAATTTTTAACAGATTTCACTTGAGGTGCATTCATGTAAAAATGAAATCTATTTAAAATTTTACTAAATTTCTGTATTCATTGGTATAAGTTTATAACTTTGTTGAATTTATTATGTAGTTTAATGTCTCTTACAAAGCTGCAAACTGTGCAGTAACCTTGCCATGGCTTGTCTTCAAGTGTCTATAAAGTTTTTGTAAGAATATTGTACTAATATGATTTTGTAAAAGTAGGGTTGTGCTGAGTGTGTTTGTAAAGGCATTATTTATTGCCCTATAATTTTAATATTTAAATATTAATGTTTATTATCTTTATGCAGATAAATATAGATGCCTGATTATTTCATAGCTGTCAATGAAATCTGCTGTTATGATTTGCAAGGTCTGACACAGAAAACGTCTCCCACACCATGACTGCTCCTGTGTCCTCCTAGGAACTGATGTTAGATGCTGTTATTTCTTGGGATGGGAGGAAGGACCCATGCAAAGTGTTTTCCTTTACTTTTACCTGGGATTTGGGGACCCTTTGTTCAGTGACTCATTTATGTGGTGCTGCTTGGCCAAGTTACTTCACTGGTTACTTCACTATTTTTTCCCACTGGTGGGGCAGAAATGATCATACTTCCCAAAAATCAAAGGGACTTCAGGAGCAATGAATTCTTTAGAAGTCCTCTGGTCTGTATTTGGGCAAGGCTCCTGCTAATGTACATTGGGCTCCACATCAGGCCTCATAATTGTCAAGAATTTTTATTTTTTTGCCAAGAGGAACTTTTCTGCTTCTGAAAGGGTAAGTAGATAATGAATCCCAAAGGTGTGTACTGAGAGCAAGATGAGGAGAGCAGGGAAGGTAAGAAATTCAGCAATTCCACTGAAATCCATAGGATTCCTGGTGCTGCATGCCCTGTAGCTGTGGCAGTCCTTGCATGGTCTCTGCTAACTAAATTCATGTGAAGCCCCCAGTGACAGGCTGCTTCAATACCATGAGACACAGAATGTTCATTTTGGGGAGTTCAGGCATGTTCTTCAGACTTTGTCCCATTGCTGACACATGAGGGCAGTGCAGGGGTGGCAAGGTCTATAGTTCAAAGGCAAGGTGATGGGGCCCTGCCAGCTAGTGAGCCTGGTGACTGCTCACACAGTCACACACAGCTTTTACGCCAGAATAAGCACCCACTGGTCAGAATTATTCCATATTGGTTTTCCCACCCATTTTGGATGCAGGATCTTCACCAAGAACGCTGCAGTATTAATTCTCCTCCAAGACAGAGTGCAGTTATGGGCTTTACTCTCACTTCTCTCTTGCAGACTTCACTTGACTCTTGGTGAGATTAAGCCTAAAAACAGTGAACTCTTTGTCTACCCATCATAAGAACTTTATAGACTGACCTTTTGCAGGGCACTTGTTCATGGAGGCAGAGTATAGGGCTCATAAGCACCTCTAGCAGAGCAGCTGGTGGACTCCTCCACTTCTGCTGTCTTGTTCCTTTGAGCCTCGCACATCACAGCTGTAATCCTTCCCTCCCTTCTCCTGTGTGACCTGTTTGGAGCTGGACAGCTTCTGACACTCATTTTTTTCATTAAAGTGCTCAAAGAGAAAAGTCTTCTTTAAGAAAAATATGGAAGAAGGCATACACAGAGAATGAGAAAAAAGTCTGGAGTCTGTTTTTCATTTCAACATCTCTAGATTTATTTATGCATTTCAGGCTATTCACTCAATTCAGGCTAATAATTAGAGTATTTTCTTCATCACAGTTCACCATCAATAGAGGTTTAATGTTTGGGAATATTGGTAATAATTGTTTTGCTAATTAAACCATACTGAAAAGTTAATAATCCTCATTTAGGATTTTGAACTGATGGTAACTTCTGTTTTTATCATTGTGTCCTGCGGTTGGCACACATTAAATTTGTCCTTGAAAGACAATGCTTTTTCTTCAGTTGTATTCATCCTGTTTTATTTAGTACATCTGGAAATCAGGCTCAACATTACTGTTATTTCCCCATCTCCTGCCACTGCCCTGTGGAAGGACATGGTGTTCTGGAATGCAGTTTCTCCCCCAAGTGTCTGGCCCAGTCTGTGTTCTATATGTAACTTTACATGGATAGATAATGCATTTCAAGGACTACGTAAGTACAGTTTTTACATTCCAGAGCTGAAATAATGCATTTGATAGTTGACAGAATTTATATAATTTAAATGTTATTTAAAAGCTGGAAAGAGAATAGCAATTTTGGTTGCTATTTTCTGAATGTACAGCAGGTGGTGCTTAACAAATGTGCTTTACAGCCAATGCCTGAAAACAGCAAAGCCTGGCAACTTGAAGTTTAATTGTGCTTTCCAGTGTTTTCAAAGAAGCAGTTTGAATGGAAGGCCCTCAACAGGATTGACATACTTCAATATATACAATGTGCACAGTGTTTGAGTGGTGGGGATACAGCAACAGCTCTTCAAAACCCACCTCTTGTGTGCTAGAAGGAACTATACATTTGTAAAAGAGTTAGGCATTAGCAGGATTATTCCCTCTTGATCTTTGTCCTTTTCCTCCAGGCTCATCATGGTTCACTTAACTAATGGGGAAGATCCAAGCTCCCAAGTACTGCTTTCCACATGGACGAAAGACTATGAAGGAAATGGTGTGAGGAGACCTAGTCTGGTGTCCCTGAATTCTCATTTGTATACCTGTCAAGGAAAGAATTTCTTCTGGCCTCAACAGATGAGCCTGTGCTGTGGCTCTGGTAACCTTTCCTGGTGTGGATGGGACCTGCCTCAGGACCAAACAAGAACCTGAGTCACTGTTTCCCCTCTGGCATCTTATTAGCAAGATAAGGAAGGTGCTGGGGCTCTGAGGTGCTATTTACATTCTGCAGTGTCGAAACCTCAAGATTTATCTCAATAAGGCAGCTGTTTTACACAAGCAAAAGCCATCATGAGCCAAGGGAATAATATGAAGAGGGGCAATGAGTCAGAGAGCTAAAGAGAATTTACTGACAAGCTTAGTAAAGTTTTAATTAAACTTTATTGTTCTTAGGCCTGTTTTTTTCTTCAAAATCATTATTTCTTTTGATTTAGAAGTGAATTTTTTAATTTACTCATTAGAAGGCTCACAATTAACATCTCAGAGAGACCAATGCCTCCTGCACAAACCCTGATAAGGCATGAACAGCAGGAATGCAAACATTTACACCGGTGTTTAGTAGTGGTGTATCAACCCAAACCTTGTTGGAGCACTTCTGAAGCCTGGAGGGTACCTGGCTGCAGACTGCGAGCTTTAGTGACAGCCAGCCTTGCAAAAACCATTGAGAGGACTAAAATCTGTGCACATAATTGCCTAAACTCTCTGGAGTTACGCTGGTTCTGCTTGTCTGTAAAGAGGCAGTCATGCCACAGTGCTGCCCCAATTTTGCTAGAGTCAAAACTTGGTTCCCTGCTAGAACTGAGACTGCTTGTCCATGGAATGGGATGGCAAACCCATAGATCTTATGGGCAGCTGTGGGGGATGCAGCCCCCATCCTGCAGCAGTTTTAAAGGAATCCAGATTTTAAGTCAAGTTCATGCAGCTGCAGGCCTAGTGCTGGTGTTAAGACTCCTTTAAGAGCTTGAGCACATCATGAATTGGATGCTTTTCCAACACATCTGCAGAGGGATGCACATGAAGATCTGCCATTTGGACTCGGATGTAGGAGTCTCACATCTGCAGTAGATTTAGTAGGATTCAAAAGCAGAGTGATTTCAAATACAGACCTGATCAGATTAACTTGGAAAAAATACATGGTGCCATGAGATGCTGTGAATCATACCTAGTAGTTCAGATAGGGAAGGAAAACCTGTTTAAACCAAGCCAGAATCCAGATTTTAGAGCAAAGGTGAGTGATCCATTAATGATTCAGAGCCCCTGAAACCTGAGTGGAAAAGCAAAGGGGCTGAAGATCTACCAGGACCTTACACGTGCAGGCTGTCTGAAAAGGCCCTTGTTGCTTGCTCCAGAGCCGAGGAGGGAATGAGAGTGCATCTCTCTGGCATATGATGGCATATTGTATAGTGGGAAATGATGTGAATTTACCTGAAGTGTTGCCAACCAGGCATAGCCACATTCTCTCTGAAACCTTTCTAATAACAGACAATTAAAGGAGCCTCTGTTTAATGATCCTAAGAACATTTTGAGGAGTAAGTGATTACAGCCAAGATTGTTGGGAGCCTGTTTGCAACTGTCTGCTTAACCACCATCTGCAGCTGTTGGCCCACCTTCTGCTTTTGTTTAAATCTGTATTCTCCACGGGCAGATCACAGTGCTGCTGTGGCAATAATCAATACTGCTCTCATTTTAACTTGCTCATCACTGAAAAAGCCAAGTTTAATATTGAAGCTTTTAAAAACAATATTGGGCAACAGACTGCTTTGTTTAAGTTGCTACTTCATTACGATAATAAAGCTGTAGGAAAAAGATTCATTGATATATTAATCTGTCACAAATTTATAGCATCTACTCCTCTTTCATCGGTCCCATTTTGCACAGTATTGGGCAAATGCCAAAGCAGACTGTAAAAAAAGAAATCTTTTATGGGCTTCAGTAAGAAAGCATGATTTACCCAGTCCTGGAAAGGATGTGCTCTTGGGCATGGAGTCAGGTCAGCCCAAGTGTCTGTGCACATTTGCTTTGCATGTGTACAGGCAGGATATGATGGGGGAAGGCACTGTGACTGTATCATATGAAGTAAACCTGCCCCTTTTAATGGTGAAGGCAGGTTCTCCTTTCCTCCCCAAATCAGAATATTCCCTTCTGATGTGAAGAATTACAGTGTTTCTCGACTGTGAGTCTTTCCAAGGTGGTCAGGAGAGAGTCCCACCTGGAGCCAAAGTCCTCCTGTCTGCTTCTGTCCCTGCCACAGTCAGCAATGGCTTACTGAGAGCTGAACAGAAAGTAGATTTGGCTCTCTACAGACCTTCTTCAAGGGATGGTTAATACTAAAATAGAAGAAACACTAAGCAGATCCCTAATGGAGCTGAAAGGAACAAATTTTACTGCTGTATCTACCAGCACCTCATCAGAATTTGTACTCTAAAATTTCATATTTGGGAATTTTCAAAGCTGCCTTCCAACTAAATGGAGATATATTCAGTGCCACAGTTTCCAGTGAGGAAAAAAGAAAAAGAAAGAAAAATTGAAAATGAAACCAATCTCTGCTGTCACTCTTCTAGTCTAAAGCTCGTCCCCTTTAGCCGAGGAAGGATAGGGGCAGGCAGTGTGAGAGAGGAAAGTACTTGGCTGCAGCTGGAATTTAGAAAGGTATAAAAGTTGTCCCCTTATTTAGGAGGTTGTTCTCTATAATGCTTGCCTAAATGTAGCTGGATTTCACAGGTTTGGGTTGTATTCTCAGAAGTGGAAATGGTAACGTGGAGTTGGGTGTAATAAGGGTGCTCTCAGGAGCAGAGTATTGTGCCATATCATTTGAAGACTTAAGATATCCTTATCTTTGGGTTTAACTCTACCAGTGTGTGCTGCCCCAATCAAACTGAATGTGACTTGCCTCACTGCAGTAAATGTAAGCTCCAGTTGGAGGCATGTGATAGAAATAAATTCTGACACCTATGACTTTGAACACTGAACTGGCTCTTGGGGTATCCTGTAAGGCTGTGGGGGGTTGCCATTTTATCTATGCCCAAGTTCAGCCCTCACTGGCACTAACAGGTATGCCACATGTTTTTTTCGGAGAAAACAGAAAGGCAATTACTCATTTTTGTTTAAAGTCAGTGGGATCAACAGAAATCCCTGTCCCAAGGCACAGAGTAGAAGGACTAAGGTGTGAGCAGGAACTTTGCTGTGGGTCCTTTTAAACTGGCAACAAGGAAAGGCACTGGGGCACTGGTTTCATTATGGTTGTGTGTGAGAGGAATCTGAAAGTGAGTGAACAGCAAGCAAAGCTTGTGAGAGAAAGACTGAAGAGGGGTGAGAAAAGCTGGACTGAATTGTGTTTATAATCACCACTTTCTCCTGTATGCAAACAGGACACAGAACGGAAAACATAACTCCTTACTGCAGACAGACAACATGTCCTACACAAGAAGCTAACTGCTTGTGGACTAATACCTACAAAAGCAAGTGTTTAGACCAGATGCTTAGTAGCATAAGTTCACATAATGTGTTTCTAGCACAGCTCCAGTGAAATACTAGAACCTCTGCAGCCAGTATCAGCTGACATATTCCTTAAGCTCCCTTCATTCTTAACCAGCAAACCACCAAGGACTCCATCTACATGTCATAAACACACCTGACCTGTCAAAACGATGATCTTCGCCCTGCAAAAAGTCCATTATGGTCAGAAATTGTTAGAAGAACAATAGTTTCAGGGCTCTGGTGTTTCTTCAATCGTGCCAAGCACAGGGCTTCCTTTCACAAGCCCTAACCCATCACCTTCCTTTGCATGGTCTCTCTTCAACACACATCTCTCTCTGGCTGCTGGGACTTTGTGTTTTGGGTTTTACAGGCTGTGATTTGTTTTGAGGCGAGGAAGATGAAAGTGTAGGTAGCTGCTCAGCTCAATGCTATGTTGTGCCCACGGCGAGTTAGACATGATGGCTTTGGATCAGTACTCTCTCAAAAGACTATGAAGAAACTTTTCCAAACCCTTCCTTTGTGATTATCTATAAGCAAGGCAATGAACTGGATAGAGACAGATGTTTTTAAGGTTACTTTGAAAAAGAAAAGGCTTCCAGTTTTTAGAAATGTCAGAGTTATTAGTCAAATAATCTATTTGTATAAATCAGTAATAATTCTGTAAGGCTGCATTGATTCCTCCTCACATTTCCTGGTTCAAGGAGCAGCATTCCATTTGGATGGAAAGCAGATACGAATAAATCTTTGAAGCAGCCCAAACAGCAAGGCTGGACCTTGAGACTGGTCTGATAAGAACTTAATTGAAAAATCCAGTTCACACCGCTGTGGGACTGACTCCATGCAGGTTCTGGAGGCAGCTCTGAATCACAATCAGGACGTTCAGGTCCAGCTCCAAAGCTGCTCTCTTTACGTGTCCTTTGGCTTTGAATACCCTGCTGCTATACCACACATGTGCCAAGTGCACACCTCAGATTGCTCTCAAAACTGTGCTCTTTATCAAAAATATTAAGTTAGTAGCCATAAAAAATATTTACATTTTACATCAAGATCATTCATTCTTGTATTGCACTTCCCAGGAAGTACACTCGGCTATTTTAATTCCTGAGCCTGTTCCAGAGAGTTTAGAAAGTCAATTCTGGGCAGCTCCATGAAAAAAGGGACAAAACACCCTTCACAGTTCAGCGTAATTCTATGAGAAAAGATTTCTGAAGTTTATTACAATCATTGACTAGAACCTAGGACAATGCCAAGTGTTCATCTCCATAGTGGAATGAAAAATGTTATTAGAGTGATATGAAATATTGACTGCAAACATTCTATAAATGTATTTTTTCCTGTAATTGCATAGGCAATCTTAACTGAAGCTCTACAAAGCAATAACTTTTTTCTGTAAGACTTTGTAACCATTCTCTATGGAACTATTGTTAAGTTACCTATACTAGCAGGAAAGAAACTGAAACAATCTTCAGTTGAACCATAAGACACTATATATAGTTTATAGCATTTAAAATAAAAATTAAAGGATGTTTAAATTTTATTTTGAAGGCAAGTAACTTTGCACATTACTCTTTGCAAATGGTTTTCATTAGCTGTAAACACGAATTTCATAGCCATGCCTTTGATTGTACGGAAAGTTTGATTAGAATAGGGTAAAAGTGCTTTTCTAGAACACAAATCCTTTATGAATTTGGTTTTAAGGTTTCCTTTGCACAATGCATAGGGGAAAAAAGAGAAAAACAGAAACAAAATTTTAGATGGGTAACTTTGAAGACTGTATCTATACAAACTGCTTCTATTAGATGTATAGTATCAGAAATTTTGCTCTGAATGCTAAAAGGCAATTTAAGTTCTTCACAAACCAATTAGTCCTCAATAAGTGGTAACAGTTGGGGGGGAAATTGTAATAACTCCAAACAGATTAAGGTCTAAATCTTGTGGGGTTTTTTTTTGGTGGATGTCTTAATTCACAAGAGATGAATACATAAAGAGATTTTGCTCTGAAGGCAGTAAGCTGAGGTAATCTATTTTGAAGTTTGTATCAAGGGTGTCAGTTTTTTCCTTTGAGGTCTGTTGGGTGCAGGTGGCCACGTCTCAAGAAGAAGCAGCTCCCGGTTTGGTTAAGCATTTCACTTCAGGGATTCTCCCAGCAGATGAGGGGATGCTGCAGGCAGCACAGTAGGGCTGCTGAAGGGATGCAGGATGCTGCAGGCAGCACAGTAGGGCTACTGAAGGGATGCAGGATGCTGCAGGCAGCTCAGTAGGAC
>JAWWMP010000081.1:45536075-45558721 GCA_035047865.1 Dendrocincla tyrannina
TGCTGAAGGGATGCAGGATGCTGCAGGCAGCACAGTAGGGCTGCTGAAGGGATGCAGGATGCTGCAGGCAGCACAGTAGGGCTGCTGAAGGGATGCAGGATGCTGCAGGCAGCACAGTCAGTCGGAAACACTCCCGATGCAGGAGCTGTGAGCAGAGCTGCTGACTGGGGTGTGTGAATCCCCACAATGTCAGATGAGGTGTGCTAGTTGTCACCCCTGGTGATATCCTACCTATGCCATGGGCATGATGTTTTCTCCACGGTGTGTGGGGAGGCTCCAGGGCAGCCAATGGGGCCAACAAGAACATCCACTTGTAGATGTTGCCAGTAGCTTCATACAAAGCAGTTTGTGTTTCCACTGTCTCTTCATATGAAACTGCTTCTCCCTGCTGTGCCAAGACTTCCCTTTTTTCTCCCCACCTGCCCTCAGCGCTGAAATTCATCGTCTTCTCTCTTGATTATTGCCATCTGCTTTGCTGCGATCTCCATCAGGGAGTACAAAATAATTACAGGGCTCATTTTCTGCTGGCCTGAAAATACAGCTTCTCCCAGCTTGTTGAAGATTCCTCTGTCCTCTGGAGAGCAACTGTTTTTGTTTAAAGGCCCTGGCAAGAAATTCATGAAGCCTCCTTTACCCGAGTTTTCAGCTGGAGTGAATATTTAAAAAATTCTGATCATGTTGACTAAAACTCTGTCTTTCTTCTTGGTCAATAGAGTTTTATTTCCCCGTGTTTTCAGAGGCCCCCTAGTCTGCTTTTCCAGCTGTCTCTGTGGGTTTCTGCTGCTGGTAATGGTTGAAATTTGGGGCTTGAGCAGACACCTCAGAGGCAAGAAGATTGATCCTCTTTCTAAACATTATTATTGCAACTTTAGTTTGGAGAGTTTTGACCAACAGTTGTAAATTTGCCAGCTACAGCACATGTTCATTTTCTCTCAGCTCAGGGTCACTGGGAATATGTATGACAATGTTCTTCTCCTTAAGGGGGAAAGGAAAAGGTTGTGTGATACTGAAGGACAAATTCTTTGTAAGTACTTCCATAGAGGTGAAGGGATGTTACAGCATTTCAATATGACTCATATTATTTTCATGAGTCAAAAGCCTCAAGCAGGGTGGGCTGCTCTGGACAGCAAAATGTCTGAAATAAAAGGGACAAATGTTTTCCAGAATGAAACAGTTACTGTGTTTGCATTTATTTTTAGGTTTATGTTTTGTTTTGTTTTTTATTTTGGAAAATGCATGTGCATAAAGTTCATCTCAAGGGACTCTGTTAGGGATGGCTTCTCCAAACCACATTCCAGTAATGATTCTTTACCACCTTGCTACACATTTTTTTCTTCATCTCTAATGATGCTTGTGGCAAAAATCTCCTACAGAGCTAGCATAGGTTTTCTCTCATTTAACAACATGATGACCCTGCCCACCAGCAGAGCAAAGTGGTGTCTAAGCTCATGAAGAATAACTAAAAAGACCTGTTAGAGGTAGCTAATTAAACTTTGCTGTAGTTAGTTAGCTTGGCCTTTAAAGTCCTGGCTGACTTGCTCACCACCGTAAAACAGAATCTTTTTCATAAATTGCTGCTGTTTGATATAAAGCTGTTGGAATATGCACAGTTGGTGTGTGCATATGTAGTACACAGAAGAACATAACAAGGGTTCCCTAGAAACACTAGAGCACCTAAATATTAAACCATTCATCACTGTTACAAGAATACAAGAAATTCACAGTCTGGAATTACAGTTTGTTTGCAATCAGCAAGGAAGGACCCAGTATGGCCTATTTAACTTAGTGCAGAATAAATTTTAGTTTTGGATTAATCTCCCTGGGAATAGGTTTTTAATTCTCTCTAGCATCTGTGATTTGCATTAATATATGCAAAGCATTGTAGCAGCATACTCATTCCAAAAGCAGTTCTCTTCAAAACTGAATGATCCATTTTGATAAAGGGAATTATCTTTTGTTTTAATAAAAATCCCTAAACATGAAACTTTTTTTTTTGTCAGTAGTCTAGTTTTTACAGTAAAATGCACGAAGCTCTTAGAAATACCAACTGAAGGGTTTTCATCTTGCCTGTTATTAAACTGGATAATTCCTTCACAATGTATGCATATATGTTGGTTACACTGGAGTGTGAGTACCTATATGTGTGTGTATGCATATACATGCAGCATATTCTGTGCAAGTGGCAGATCGTGTTCTTCTTTCCTTTAGTAAATCTGATTTTCAACCCCGAGTTTACTACTCAGCCCTTTTATTTAGGACAATTTCCTACTGATTTCACTGAGGGTTCTGCTCAGGTACAACCAAATAGGAAGTTAATGGTGCCTTCACTTCATTCTGAGTGGCTGTGACTTGTTTCTTGTGTGCTTCAGAAACAAGATACCCCCCTGTCCTCATCTCGAGTGCTGCGTTCAGTCTTGGGTCCCTCACTACAAGAGAGACATTGAGGTGTTGCAGCAGGTCCAGAGAAGGGCAACAGAGCTGAAGAAGGGTCTGCAGCAAAAGGCTGCTGAGGAACACCTGAAGGAGCTGGGATTGTGTAGCCTGGAGAAAAGGAGGCTTGGGGGAGACCTTGTTGCTCTCTACAACTACCTGAAAGCAGGATGTAGCAAGGTGGGGTTTGGATTCTTCTCCCGGGTAACAAGCGATAGAGCAAGAGGAATTGCCCTCAAGTTCCACCAGAGGAAGTTTGGATTGGATAATAGGAAAAATTTATTCACAGAAAGAGTAGCTAGGCATTGGAAGAGGCTGCCCAGGCAAGCGGTGGAATCACCATCCCTGGAATTGTTCAAAAAGCCTTGTGAATGTGGCACTTGGGGACATGGTTTAGTGGCAACATGGCAGTGCTACGTTGGACTCGACCTTGGAACTCCTTTCCAAACTTAACAGTTCATTGATTCTATATCTGTCTCACAGTTCCTGGTATCCAGCAGTCTTTTTGTCCTGTCTGTAGGGAACCACTCACAGGTCAGGTTTTTTTCAGATTTCGACACATGGTCAGCCTGTACCTCTCTGTGAATTCCTGGATCATGAAAAAGAATTGCAAAAAAATGCCAGAGACCTGGTGGAGACTGTGCCCTGGTTTTCTTTGGTCTCTTTAATTATCTTTTTTCAGTCCTGAATATCTCTTAAGGTCAGAAGAATGGCCATTTGGAAAGGTAAAATGCTCTATTTAAGGCTGTGTCACTTTTCTTTACATCTTTCTGATCGTTTTGTTTGGGTTTTGTCGCTGGAGCTTCATAGTCATCTTAACATTTCCCACACTTGGCTTCATGAAAGAGCCCCATGGCCTGTAATTAATGAGATGTGCTATAAATGTCAGCACTTTGCTCATGAAACAGTTCTATTTTTATTTGATTCTTGACATTCAGACTTGTTAGCATGCTGACGTGTGTTTTGCAGCATTTCTTGTGTTACAGCACAGCATCTCAACTGTGCAGGCTAAATGGCAAGAGCCTTTTCATAGCTTGGACAAAATGCAGCTCAGGGAAAGATTCTCCATGGTCTATCATGTTTGCTTTAGTAGGTTACTGGGAATTTCTAAGTCACTTTGATTGGAAGTTTAATTACATCCCTCTCCTGGTGATGCTGGAACTCCAGGACAGTGGTCAGATCGATTCTCCCCAGTTTTGGGCATGGCCAAAGGAGTGCCTTCCACTTGTAGGTGAGAGGTACATAATGCCCTGTAACCTCTGGAGACGGAGAACAGCATCAGAATTTAAAAGCCCTTTTTTCAGAACCATTGTCTGCCTTGGTCCTAGCTCGACATATGCAGGTACATTCATAACAGAATTTGAGAAATGCAAGTACAAAAAAGAAAGAGTTTTTATGTCTTTCAGCATCAAATTTTAATTCTTGAATAAAAAAAATTGCTCTAGGTATTTTGGTAACAGTCTGTTGTCTGATAACTAATGAAGGATAAATGTTTAGTTAATTAGGATAATTACAGAGTGAAAGACTCCAGATTGGATTTTAGAAATCATCCACATTCAAAATCATTGTTTGCTGTGATCTTTGTTTTGTTCTGTTTGCTTACTCTCCCAAAGCTTTTAAACTCCTGCTGTGGCATTTTGCCTACATTTTGTACAGAATATAAACAAACATAGGAGTTTTTTTGCAGCATTTAATGGTAGATCTTCCTTTCCTTTTGTAGGTCTATTTGTTTTTGTGGGCTCATCAGCTTTCTAAAGCAAAGTCCCATTTTAATGTTGGTGTCCTCTCATTTTACATGCTCAGCTGAACTGTGCTGTTTCTTTCCTTATGGATAACTGGAAGGGAAAGATTGCATTTATAGTTGAAATTGTGGCTGAGGCAGCTACATTAGTAGCTCACCTGGAATAAGGATAATATCTATATTGCGAGTATTTCCATATTGTGTTTAGAAAAGGAGTAGTTCCAGTACTAGTGCCCTTCTAGGGTCTGGTCTGTAACAGGGCTGTGGCCATGCAAACAATATGATCAAATAGAGTGAGGAGATAGGTGCAAGGCAAACAAAAGAAGTGACCAGTAGCAGCCCAGAGAAAACCAGATTGTTTCCCAACCAGTAAATTTAGAGATTTTTTTTTCCTAAAAATTATGAAAGGGAGCACACAAGGATCTAAGCTCATTGAACACACTGCTTTAGTCTGAAGTGGCTCCTCTCTGATGAAATAATGCAGTGCCAGCCCTGACATGCAGAAAAACAGGAGTATGTTCTTGATGCAGCTATTTTTATAAAGTAATCTGTAATTTTTTTCTATTCTAAAAACATGTATTAAACCCTCCAAAATGGATCATCTTTTAGGGATGACATTTCAAACTATTCAATCAGCTGGAAAGATGTTTTCAACAGAACTTATGGTCTAAAACATGGGAACAATGCAATGTATTCATAAATGACTGCTGCTGTTGCTTAATCTGGTAGTGATTTACATGCAGAAGGTTTCTCTCTGTTCGTGGTGTGCATTTCTAATTCTTTTTCTATTAGAGAATGAACAAGAAGCTAAATTTTGACTCAGAAATTGTGTAAAATGATTACAAAAATCAGTACTGTGCTTCCAATTAGTGTTCTAATTTTGCATCACTTTCCTATCATTTGCTCTTAATGAGAAAGCAAAGATTTCATCAAGAGTTTTGTTATTTAAATTAGTGAGAATTTCATCCACGGACAGTAAATCTGGTCACAGGATAGTGCCTTCAGCTTGTCTGGTGGGGTGGGAGAAAGGGATTTTTTTCTGGCTTGCTCCTGCCAGTCCCAGGAGAAGTCCAGTGTAGGTTGTTGCTGGCTCCGTGCAACTTCTAATGGAACAAAAAGCCCTGAGATACTCAATAACACCGTGATTTCTGGTAGCTGCAAATGCTTACGTGCTTAATTTCGAAGTAACTTTGTAGATAATGAAATAGTTCCCTCGGAAGTCAGCAGGGAATACCCACTAGAGGGAGTACTGACAATGTTTTAACGTTGAAGACGTTTAAATTGCATTTAGTAGCATTTGTGTAAATCTGGAGCACTAGACAAAGGTTTGGGTTCCCGTCTCCCCTGAAAGCCCTTTTATGTACTAAAGCAGGAATCTGGGGGTTTCTCAGTGCTCTGGAAACGCTCTGGATAAAATGGGTTTGAAGAAAGGCTAATGTTTGTTTCCTAACTTACATAACTGTCTTGTTGAAGGACTGCCCTGAAGGGCATGTTCAGTGATAAAATGAGCTTTAATTGCCATCAGGAATAACTCAGGGATGGAATGGAAGGGCTTTTCTCTTCACGGGTAAGATTCATATGCCTCAGTGTTGTCCTGATCTCAAGAAGAAATTTCTATAAGCTGAACTTAGAATTTAAAACTGTTGGCAGTTAGGTATTTGGGTTTTTTCTCTCCAGAGTGGAAATAATGTCTAGTTGGAAGGAAGAAAAGAGATGAGATCTTTGTTTTCTTTTGAGTTGATTTTTTTAAAGCAAACATCTAAGTATTATTATTAATCTGTGGATGAAAAAGCTAGGCAGCTTCTGAAGGGTGCTTAGACTGATGAGGGGGCACGGGCACTGCAATGCCAAAGTGCTTTTGTTGGTTATGTGTGCATCCAGCCCTGTGGTAAAGCTGGCAATCCCGAGTGGGATACCCACACTCTACATACAGGTAGGGTTAGAAGTGATGCCTCCAAACAGGAGCTGTAAAAATCCGGGCACTGAGTAGGAACCACTCAGTGCAGGTAATAATTTCAGTGCTGGTGGAGGATACATATGAATAGCTGTCACAATAATTCTGTTCTCACTTGGTCAAAAACCTTATAGAAAACATCTTTGGGAAGAGTTACTTTTGGGAATCAATTTTCATTTCACTCCTGCACTTCTTTCCTTTCCCTCCATCTTTTGGTATTTGTGTGAAATGTGACATATACCCACAGCTATAATGTCTATTTATGTGTTTTCTGTTATTTTTTTTCTCTTTTTTCATAATCTCAACCCTAGGAAATATGATTGTGTGCCCAGAACAGTCCTGATAAGTGAAAACTTAATTTAAAAAAAGGATCCCATAAGCAAACATATGTTTTTGCAGCTAAATCTGAATCTTTACACAAAACGTGAAGCATTCTAGAGTTAAATGGAATAATAGCATTAGAGGTGTTACATTTCACACTCTTCTAGAAGGGAATAAGAGAAAATGAGTCTATATATTCAAGCCTGCTTATGTGAGTAATTGTTTCCATATTGCAAACCCAATCTAAGCTGAAGGGACTGTAACCTGAGTGTCAGCTCTGCATTTGCTCAGAATGACTGTACGTGTCTCTGGAAGTGGGATCCTTGGTGTGACCTCATTAGAGGCTGAGTGCTCAAGCTGAATGAATGGTACATGGACTAAAATCACAGGCTGCTGTTAATGTATGGCACCTTGAGATATTTACTGTTTAAATTGCAGATAGATAACCTGGCTACTCTTTTTTTTTTTTTCTTTTTCACTTTAGGTGATGTGAGCAGACAGCAAGCAGGCTGTTGTGTTGCCAGATGGCATCTGACTGCCTACATCCTTATCAGTACAAAAAGACTGTAACTTCATTAGATGAAAGAAACTGGTTAAAAAGAAAGAGAATTATTATGTATTTGGAGAAATAAAGCAAGGTTAAAAGCAATATGGCCATGTCATAATTATTGAAGTAATCATGCAATAAAATCTCTCTGAGGAACCTTCAGAGTGGGAGAAGGGGGAGTTCACAGTACATCAGAAGTTTAATATGGAATGAGAAACACTAATACATAGTAATTGTTCTGCAGCCATCTGTGCATAAGCTATATTTTTAAGCTTGAATTTATCTGCTATGGGACTAGTCATGCACGAAAACACTCCCTCTCATCTATTTTCAGAACAAAACCATGAGACTTATCAAATGTTTAACACTGATGCTTTGTGGTTAAACTAAAAATTCCTGCTGTTGTTGCTCTCCTTTTCCTCAGTGGATTTCATTGCTGTTTTCCAGTTCTCCTTCTGGAAGCATGCTATGAAGGTTTTTGGTTGCTTTAAGAGACTGGCTGTTCTAACAGTAATTTGTTAGTCATAGTCTCTTTGAAGTTTTGAATGTTTTTGGATAAAAATGGATTTGAAGCTGGTATGAGATTAAAAACTCTTGCTAAATGTAATGATTTTGATAAAGAAAAAGCACAGACTGAATGATTCACTGTATTAGTGATTGTTCAGACAATCCAGCAGCTTGCAAATTTTGTTTTTCCTTCCTCGTCATAGGCACTGCTCTTTTTTCTACCCCAGATTTCTCTGCAGCTTTTCAAAATGCTTCTCTCCATTGGCTGGATCTTTGTAAAGACTCCCCAAAGCATTCGTGCCAAAGCAGCCTCCTGCCCAGCTGGAGGACCTACGTGGCACAGATGCCCTGTGACATCTCTGCTTGGAAATGTGCATAATGTGTTTATCACAAAAATATGCTCTCCATAACACTGCATTTTCTTTCTAGAGAAAGCTTGGAGGTCTGATTCTCACCTCATTTTAAAATAAACCTCTAAGGCCACTGATATCTCTCTGTTATGCCATGAGACTGGAGTTTTGAATTTATAGAATACAACAGTAAAATTCTTCAGAATACTAGATGACATGTATTGGGTGTCCTAATTTAAGAAAAGTCCATTTTAAGGGCCTATTCTTAAATTAAGGCTTAGTAAAATATCCCACAGGCAGAAGTGACATGCATAAACTTTGAAGTGTGTGTCGATGAGATGGGATGGTAAATGTATCTTAGCTACATATTGGATCTTTATCTCTCTTTGTCTCTCTCTTTAAGTAATGGTAAAAAAGTGACAAAAAAAAGATTTTTCCCAGAGGAGTACTAAAAAAGATCTGTCAAATTACCACTGCCTTTCATACCTAAAGAAGAAATCTCAGGCTTAAATCTCCTGATTTACGTTGCTTTTGAATAACATATCTTGTCTGACTTTGGCTCTAAGAAGATAACCCTGAAGGAGATGATCAGGTATGCTGAAGGAGCACATTTCTTAGTTCTGCTCATCAAGCAGCTTCCCTTTTTTGTGGTGGAGGAAGAAGGTGATGGCAGGGTGGTCTGGGCTTGGTTTGTAAGTCTTGCACAGTATTGCAGCTTCCTCAGGTGATTGAAGTGTACTGAGCAACGCTGGGAAGCGTATTGCAAAGGGTATTCAGAGAAAAAGTGTCACGTGCCCTAGTACAAAGAAAATGTTTATGCAAAAGAATGGGTTTTCTACCAAAAAGATTTAATGATCATGCAGTTATGTCATCAAACTACTCTCAGAAGGGAGTAATTGTGATGTTATTTGCAATTGTGTTTTGTTTTTTTCTTCTTTACTTATGTATATGTATACCCGTGATGAGAATTAGGTGTCCTACAGACTTTCTGTCCTGCCTGATCCTCTTGCAATGAGTAAGAGGAGAGACATGCAGCTTTCCTCTGTGCTTACTGCTTGGGTCTCAGTCCCTGCTGCTTTCCAGAATATTTACCAGAATAAAGGAAGCGCCTTATAAGCAGAATATATATCTGACATGGTCTAGACCTTTTTAAATGTACAAATAGGATTTTATTAGAGGATGTTGCAGGCCGTGTTCTTCACAAGTTGACGTCTCCATGCTACCTCAAAAGATAAACAAGAACACTTACATTTTGCCTAATGCAGAGCTGGTCTTGTTCGACTTAAATGGGTTGGGTGGTTACTCTTGATATGCGAGTGCTAATTAGCTGACAGCTGACACCACAGGGCTTGCTCAAGGGTTTCTATGAGCTAGTAATATAAACTTGTGTGCAAACAGAAGCAAGTGGGAGCAAACTGGCTGCCTTTCAGCATTGCATTGGCAAGGGTTTTGTCCACAGCACCAGCATGTCTAACTCAAGATCACCCTTTGCGAGAACTTGCACTGAGAGCAAGTCAATCAGCACTGAGAACATGAGAAAGCACGACTGGATAGTGCTGCACAACACCGCCCCAGGCTTGTACATGTAGCTCCAGATGGATAACACGACTGCAAAGCAGAGTCACTTACCTGGGAGGAGTTTGCTGGTAGCACACAGGGCTGCATCAACTTGTGCCAGATGTGAAGGGTGTGCATTTTGTTGTCCTGTTAGGACTGCGCTGCCTCATCACAGGAGCACAGAGAGCTCAATCCTACAAGGTTGTTAACGAGCTCAGACTAAGAGGGCATGGAAAATAAAGACTTTTGATTTGTGCAGTTTTAGATGTTAGGTGCAGAGGAATTCTGGAGGTTGTCCAGAAGACTGAGTGGCTTTCCAGAGACTTAATAGACTACTTACAGTTAAACTGGGCTAATGCCATGTACTGATTGGAAACATAAAAATCTTGTCCGTGTTCACTAAAGTCATCCATTATTGTCATATTCCCATAATAGTGTCTTGAATAAATGAAATCACTATTAAAGGAGGGAGAAAAAAAAGATTACAGTACTACATGTCCTGCTTTTTGTTAGACACATATCAGGTGGGAAAGGTGTTAGCACGTAGGTATATCAGGGGATGGTTAATTTTAATATGGACCTTTGGCAATTAAAAGAGTGATGTACTTCCTTTACTGAAGGTGAAGACGTGTCCCAGACTTAAGCCCCTCTCCCTTGTGAAATTGGGGTTCCCATTAGGTGTCTGCTAAATATCATGTGGAGGAGGTGCTGTGTCCTGCTTTGTGGGAACATAGATGTTTATTTCCTATGTAGAAAACTGGATGGGAATCGGAGAGTTCTGCTGGATGTGAAAGGAGGATTTTCAGCATGAGAGCCATCTACTATCCAATGGTTTTGTAGCTCCTAACACCTGAGATTTCTATTAGGAAGGATAAAAGTTATTGTGATGGGGAATTTTAAAGGTGTTTACAGGTTGGATGTGCCCCTTTACCACCTCAGTGTTTATCTCAACATAGCCATCAAGCCATAGGAGAACCCCTCTCCAGGGCAAGGTATCAATTTCCTGTCAGCTTAGCTGATTCCTTATTAATAAAACAAATCTGGAAAGCTTCTCTAAGCAGAGGGGCTGAAACTTGATCTCTGTTATCAAATCTTACCAAAAAATATAAAATGTGGTTAAGTCTATTTTATAGATAAAATGCCCACAGAAAACTTTTTACCATGTATTCAAAGCATCATGAAAGACAATTTTGGAGACATAAATTAACTGAAAGAGACTTGAAGTGTAAGCTGTGGTAGAGTCTATACTAATACTTCTAAAACTGCTGTCATCTCTTATAACCCAGAAGTTGCAGATTTATTTCAAAATCAAACACTGATTACACAGGAAGGAGGATGATTGCCAATGGGTAGGGCCAGGGCTTAGTCCTGGGCACTGTAGGTTGACTGTGGTACTGTTAAATGCTTAGGAAGGCCTTTGACAGCTAAAAATAGCAAGTAGAGCCCTCCTAAACAATTCCTGAGCAAGTGCCAGAGGGTAGCCTGGGCCAGGGGAGGCAGTTTAGATGGGGCTCTCTTGCTTTGGAGGGTAGGAAAGATCAAGAGTATAAATGCAGACTGCTCTGCATTAATGACCTTATTGACAGAGGGTGCTCCTGTGCCTGTTTGGTCTAATAATATTTGAAAACCAGCTGACCTTCTACCAGTTTTCCTTGTGCAACACCACAGGGTTCACTGAATTTTGCAGACCATGTGGGAGGAGACAAGTGTCTGTTTTGAGAAGATGCTGGAGCCAAATGTATGTTAACGTTTATCTTGGATGCTGCTGGTACTAACACTAATAATAATAACAACAATATTTAATATTATTATTGTTATTGCTATTGTTATTGTTAAACAATATGAATAAACCATAATGTAAATTTCCATTACATTATAATTCATCCATTTTTTCTCTAACACAAAAGAAATGCTTCAAGAAATGCTGTTTTTGATCACAAACCAGTCCAAGTTCTTTGGCTCATTTCTCTGTTCTGGCATTCCACCTGCACTGCAATCTTCAGGGAATTCCTTCCTCCCCTCCAGCAACTTACTGAAATGCTGTGTTGTGGCTTCCAAAACATTGCAGTATTTGGGTTAAAAAATAAGTCTTTTCAGGAAAGAGTTTTGCTGCCCATGAGTTGCAGGGGCTTGTTGTCCTGTTCCCTGACAGCTGGTTTCATGGGGTTAAGCATTAACGTTTCTCTTCATGAACAAATGTGGAATTTTTCATTTGTTAACAGAGGTTGTACAGGTGATGTGAAACACAAAACATTCTGTAGTAAAGTGAAGACTGACTGCTTTTGCCCTCGACCTGTCTCACTGTTTTTGTTCTCGATTTTGGTGTCAAAGCTACATTTGGTTATTCTGCAGACAAGAGTTGTCCATAGCGTGCCCCGCTTGTGCCCTTCTGAATCCTTATAGTAAAAATTTCTTTCCCCCCATCCCGGTTTTGATTCACCAGATAAAAGATTTGTTGAAAGGGGGAATTTAAGTGTTTTGAAATACTGATCGGTTTAAGCATCTCTCAGTTCTTTAACTGTTAAAAGATTCTGTGTTTTGTTAAACTTTCAGTAGTCCAACTGTCTGCAATGTACCAACTTTTCATATCCAGAAATCAATTTAATAGAGGGCATATGTAAGAACTCCGCTTGGATTTCCTTCTGACTTCTGACAGAATTTTATATTCTTCCAGAAATTTCCATACTCTTCAAGAAATTTTTGTTTTGTTTTACCTTTTCTGGTATCTTAGTGGAATTTGCAAGTATTTAAATGGATTGTAGAATGCCTTCATGATGAAAAAATCCTGCAGGTTATTATTAATTGGCAGATAAGGTGGTGATAACTTCTAATCTGCCTGTCAAGACTAGTATGCCTGATTGATGAAATTTGGACCAATGTATGATGTGAAGTTTTTTTACATCATTTCTATGTCTTTTTGCTTTTGTGCAACCTGGAAGTTACCTGTGAGACAGAAAGAAATAACAAGGAAAAAATAATACATGTGCTGAATGCATCTTTTTAGGTGAGAAAATGCTGCTTATCAGAGCTGTAGCATTTTTACAGCAAGAGCATTTTTACCTACAGTTCTCCTTATTGCGAAAACTCTCTCTAAAATTCCTATTCCCGACTTTTCCTCACATCCATAATCTCAGCTAAATTCTCATGAAAAAAATGCATATATTCCTTTGGTTGGTTCTGGAACTGTCACACCTAAAGTGCTACAGGCTAAAGGTACAACACAGGGTACTGAAAGGGTACCACACCAAAGATGATGAGCAAGGTCATTTCACTGTGTGTCCCCAATTCATGAGGCCAATCAGCACAGATGAAATAGGCAGAGCATCTCCCAGGCTGTGGGAGCAGCAAGCCCAGCAGCATCTGGCTTGTACAGAAAGGAGTATCTTTCAATCAGCTACTTGAGTGTTTTATATTATTATCTGTGAAGTGGGTGATCAGCACATATAAACATATACTCTGAGAAGCAAAACTGTAACGATAATTATTGCTTTCATAGATCTGTGATTTCTGTAATTGGATATTTAATCTGAAATATAAGAAACCCCAAACTGTAGAAAGTCTGTGTCTGTTGGAGATGCAGGCATTGGGAGAGGAGGAGACATGCTGTAGCTGTTGAACTGCATTTCCTTCCCATCCATTCACTGCTACTGTAGTGGTTTTTTTCCTTTAAATATAATTTCAAATTATATATATAAAAAAGAGGCAATTATTTTGGGTGGATTTTTCACAATGACAACAGAAATTTGGCGTTTTTAATGGATCTCCTGCCACCAGGTGCACGGCCTGCAGCTGACAAGCTGAATGGTTGCCAAGAAATACAGCTGCAAGGTACCTGCAGTTGCAGTGCTGCACGTGAAAACCAGATGGGCACATGTGCTTTTGCAAAGGAGTGTCTCTGAGCCCGCTCATTATTTACTGCTGGCCATTACAGCCAACTTCTGGGTGGCATCTTGCTGTTTGCGACCCTGACTACAGCCAATTTCAATTTTTTCTTCTCTGTGGTGGTGTCTTGATTGTCAATCTCCCTGTCAAATGGGAGATGAGTTAAGCTAACCCTTTTTAAGATGCAGATTCTTGTGAGTCTGGGACAGTTCTGAGAGAGAAAATGTCATCTGTCTACCCTTCACTATCATTTGACTTCCCAGAAAGCCCCAAGGCATGTTTGCTTGTTGGCTGCAAAATACTAATTATAAGGCTTTTGATAGTCAACAACTGTTCTAACACTGCACAAATTCACAAAACATTTAATTAGGACTGTTTTAGTGCAAATCCTTTGCTCATGGAAGGAATTCTAATGATCCTTGTCAATTAAAAAAACCCAAACCCCCCCCCAAAAAAAAACCCCAAAACATAGTGCAAATATGGCAACATGATTGAAATCCCTTCTGGAAATGCAACAGGGAAAGCCCCTAAGTGTTTTATTATGGTACCTACATTTGAACATAAAGTACTGTTTTAGCATTAAATTTCGACTTGAGAAACTGTTGTGCAGAATGCTGATTTCTGATGCTACCAACCTTTGAAAACAGTTATACAAAGTGCAAGTTTATATCATTCCATTTCACTGATCTCAGAACACATCCAAAGTAATTTTAGATTACAGCTATGTATGCAAATGTTGATTAACTGCTGCAGTCTAGTGCACATTTTACTGTCAATATTGCCTTACTCATATTTACAGTGCTGAAGTGCCTGACATGCTAAACTGAGATTTTGAGGGATGGATGAGGAAATTCCCTCATCTCCATGAAACTGCTATGTGATGCTGTCATTAAACAATACAGTGTTGCTATGCAGCTGTTTGATAAGTAGATCTGGGCTTATGTAAGACAGCATTTGATTTGATCTGAGAGTAGCTTGAACTTCTGTTCCATTTTATGTACTTATATCATTTTAATTGCCTTAATGGTCCAGTAAGACATTCTGGACAGAGGTTTGCATTGGATCTATGTCTTGCATAAATTTGACAAATATTGAACTTGACACAGAACCATTTTTGATCACATATGAGCAAATTTTAATCAATTTTTGTATTAGCTTCAACTAGAAAATCATAGAAAAAAAGGAGCCAGCTGAAGGTGTTAATGACCAAACAATTGATTATCCATGATTCAGATTTTGAATGAGACGCAGAATTAATTTCCAAACATTATGGGTTCAGGCCAATTTGTTACAGATATATGTCTATCTGTGAAGCCTGTGTATAAGGTGGAAACAGATCATTATCTCAGTACCTTGTGCTGATGATGACTTTTGTGTCCTACTATGATACTGTGATCCTTGTGTATGCCTCTCCATGCCTACTTAGTGTAGGTGCTTCAGATAACATGATGTCCCATAGGAATGTCCCACAGGAATGTCCCACAGAAATGTCTCACAGAGAGGGATCTTCTGAAATTATAAACCCACAAAGCAGTGTCTCCCTCTAACCCACAGGACAGAAAGACATAGACACCAGTTGGACACAAGGTTATCAAGGACAGGCTGGTTTTCTCACCTACTTCTTATGGGGCAATGTAATAGTCACCCTGCTTTGCATTCCAGATGGGGAAAGCAGTAAAGTCCGTGGGCTCCTGCTTTACCTCTTGCTCACCCACCAACAGCTCTCTCCTTTGGTTTGTGTTGCTTCTCTTTGGGATTCACCACTTCCAAAACAGACAGATGCAAGGAAGGTTTGCATTGTGCTGGAGGCTGAGATACTGATTTATTTTTAAAGAAAAAAAGACCTGGGACAGGTCTAATGCCTTTCTGCTGTGGTTTCCCATAAAAAAAAAATAATAATAAAAAGACCCCAAACAGTATTTGCTTTAGTTCTTTTATTATCTACTTGGTTTAGGGGGAATTATACATCCTTAAGGAATCACGTCCCTGATTTTTATTATTTGAGAAACCCACAATTATCTGCTGCATGTGGTAGAGTTATGAGGCTCACGAGAAGTCCCTGAAGCCCCAGTTTTGCTGTTCCATGACTGCATTACATACACCTCACTGCCTTCACTGCTGGGGGACTTCCAACTGCACAGCAAACAGTCCCAAAATTTCCTGATGCTTTCTACGTGGCTTCTGCAAGGCACATGGCAAGCATCCAATCTGGGATGAAAGGAAACCTACCACCCATTTTCTCCTGTGTTTTTCCAAGCAGGGGCTGTGCAGTCCTGCAAGGACTTCTTCAGTTTTGATTCCTACAGATGAATACCTAAATTTTTTTAATTTTTTTTTTTTAAATTTCATGCTATTTTCCAATTTCAGTTGAAAATCAGCACTTTATGGGAAGCTCCAAGTTTCTCATGCCTTTGGCATTGGCAGAATAAATTGGCATAAGCTCTGAATCCTGTGAAGAAGCCTCAGAGGAAATTCTAGACTGATACAACTGAAGGATGTAGGGACTGCCAGGCTGTGGATGTAGTTTTTGCACAGCAAATATCAAAATGTCACTGCTCAGAAATCAAGAGGGGAAGTCATTACCAGGTACTGTGGCAATCATACTCCTTTTGGTAGTTTTCCTTTAAGCTTTTTATTTAGTATGAAGTCAGTAGTGACCCTACCACATTACTGGTGATGTTTAAAATACTGCAGTCCCTGCCTGAACCCGGTTTCTACAGCATTTGAATTTGCACAATGCCATATAGGACTGGAATGCTGGGTTTGCAACATTTGCCAGTCAAAATGCTGCTGCCGTCATCACCTGTAATGATCCCCCCTGACAGTCACTCTTTTCTGCTGTGTCTCTGGTGTAAATTGGCACACAGTGATAAAATGATCACCACTGTTACAAGCCAGATCAGCATGTTCCATGTGCCATACTGTTGTAATGGGATAGATTTTTCCCCTGGAAGCACCTGAGGAGTGGCAGAGCTGAAGGTGGGGAGATGTCCAAGACCAGTTTATCACTGTGTGGGTGTAACCAAAACTGTGCATTCTCCACCCTCTGTGCCATTTCTGATGAACATCCCATGACTCACAGAGTTAAATCGCCCATTGTGAAACTCCTCTCCCTGGGGGAGGTACTGGACATTCCCACCTGAACCTGAGTCTTGGGGTTTGGTGACTTCTGGTACCACTCGTCGGATCCATAGGAGGACGAGAACTTCAACAGGACTGGGACTGCCACTCTTGACCAGACTGTGACCATCATCCTCACCAACAGGTTTTCCTTTCCTTTCACTTTACACTCAGGGGGACCACCTGGCGCCCAGCAGAGGGGCTGGCGAGCTCCATTCTGTTCATACCCCAGGGTGCTGGGTTATACATCTGGTTTTTGTGGGTTAAACCCAATTTTTTTCTCTGTATCACTGTATTTACTGTAATCTTTTAAAGTAAATTGTAACTCTGACTTGTCATCTCTCTTGAGCTGGGTTCATTTCTGCCCCCGGTTTACCTTTAAGCCAGCACAGGAGGAAGCAGGACCATATGTGCAGGAACAGGAAGGGATGAGCCGGGGCACAGTAATAGGGATGCAGCATCATTTTCTTTTGGCAGCAGAGAGTCCCTGTCCTGCTCTGCTGCCTGCTCAACCCTGGCCTGAAGCCACACAAAGCAGACAGGAGGGCTGTGTGGCCCAAATGGTAAGGAAGGCACTTTGAAGCAGCAATGAGTATCAAACAGTCTCAATTCATTCAGCTGGTGGCCTTGAACCTCCCCCAAATTCTCCCTAGGCTCAAACTTAGTCATTATCTTAAATGAAACAGATCTGCAACAACTCTGAGCTCAACTCCAATGAGCAGCTCTCTCTGTTTTCCATCACAGGAAATCTATGTCACTGCTTCCTAATACGTGTATGTACATGGCATAGACATCTGTCAACTGCATATTCATTATCTCGCTGCATCACATCTGTCAGGCAGATTCAATTAAGTGAACATGCTTCCATCTCCAGCGAGACTTTCTGTGCATGCAAAATGCACCAACGCCAAGTACAGCTTTGGTAATCAGAAAAATGAGCAGAATGAGCGAGGGGGAAAATGAGAGGTAAACAGTGTTTGTTGGGATTTCCAGGTTTGATGCCCAGAAGACTGTGTCTCCAAGTTTTTGGGAGTGTTTGCATATACTGGGTTGTACAATGTTGTGCAAAGAAAGGATGCTGGAGGTGAGTCAGGCAGTTGGAAATGTTCAACTATTTATTATCTGTCATTCTCTTCTTTTGGTAATTTTTTTGATAAATGCAGTTTAATCTTAGAAGCTTCCTCTATTAATGAGTAAGTGCTCTCTGCCTTTTGAAGCCTGAGGTGCAGGCATGGTTTGGCGTGCATGTGTAATTGATTTTTACACTTCACAGTTCACTGTTCTTACAAACCATTGTTACTGTATGAGGTTGTGATCATCCTCCAGAACCCTTTTCCAGATGACATGAAAGTGAAAACAGCCTTTGCTACCTCACAGGGCAATCCATTGCAGGAATGAGGCCCTCTCCTTTTGAATCACCTTCAACTGAAAAAGTAGTAAGAGAAACTTCAGCATCTTTAGCCAGTGGCACTTGCCCCAGTGCCAGACAGAGCAGCCTGGGACCACCCTAGCTTGTAGCAGGTAGGTAATGTAATGCCTTGATTTCTTACTAAATTAACTTCTGCCTTGAACTCTGAAAAGAAGGAAATACAGATCTGAACGTCTGAGGAAGAGAAAGAACTAACAGGAGTCAAATACTCAGCTCCCGGGTGGATTTTACGTGTTTGGAATACCTGCCTGGACTCGAGCATTATTGCATTGGACCTTGAACCCTTTCAGTAAAGAAATTCAGGGTAGCAGTCCCAGACTAGGAGTGACCCAGACCTGCAGAGGGTAGGAAGGCAGACTTTTTGTTTTAGGTGCTTCTGGGGGGGAATTTGCATCATCAGCTCAGAGATTAATTTAACTGTGCTGAAGTCCATCAGTTTGCATAGGTGCAAGAACATAATGAGAAAGAGCAGTCCTACACTGCCTTGTATTCAGGCTGATTTTAAATACTTTCCTTGGCTTGACTTCTATATGAACAAGAAGAAGGTGCCACATTTCATTATTTTTTACATTAAATTTCTTTGAAAAGCTAGTTTTGTGTGTTCAACAGTCTAACTCATATATAGATGTTCTGAAACTCTTGTAAAACTAATTTTAAAATCTAGAACTGCTAGGAGTTTTTGAGTTCAGGAAAAAGTATTTTTTTGCCATCTCATTATAATGTACTCTTAATGGCCTTTTCAGACTAGATAACAATTCAGAGTGGGGCACAGGAACTTAATTAAACAGTGTTTTCTGGTGGATCAGGCATGAAAAAGTTGCTAATATCCAGCAAAAGACATTTCTCTTGAAGCACAAACTTCATCTGGCACATTCTGACCAAGAAAATTTGCTCAGCCAGCACTGGGGACTGAAGAGCAGAGGAGACTCCTGATAAAGCAGCAGTGCTGCATCAGGTACCCAACCACAGTAGCCTATGGCGAACTGTCTTGTGTTACTTTTAAAGTTCCAGCAGCTGAATTCAGGTTATTATTTGAAAATCATAAGCACAGATGAAATAAAATGCCCATTTTTAAAAATTATGATAAAATTTGAAGTCTGAAAATGCCATCAAGACCTCAGATCACTACCTGAACCAGAGACTAACTACTGGACTCCTTTCCTAGGTTTTACCACTTTCGAATGTTTCCACATTTCAGAGCTCTGTGAAATTTCATGAAAACAAATAAATCATGCGAAATCTTAAAAAACGAAATGAGAGTTTAGCAGTTCTACCAATTTTATATCACCCAATTCACAGTTCTGGCTCCCAAATATATGTAGGGTTATATTCCCTACTCCTGCCTTTTTTGTTGTGACGCAAAGATAATGTCACTAAAATGTCCACCTGCCAAAAAACTCGGAAACACTGAACTTCCAAAAGGAAAAAAAAACCTGTCCACGGCCCAGCTGTGCCATGGTGCCTGGGAACTCTTGTCCTGCTCCTCCCTGTCTCTTCCTGCCACAAGGTGCTTCTCAAAGTCCATGAGAGCTTATAAAAACAGTTCAGTGCCTCCGAGAGGTTCCATGTTCATCAGAAGAAGAAGATGACCCATCTGCAGCTGTGATTTTTAAGTATGCAATGTATCATTTGGTAATTCCAGAACAAACTTAACACACACTTGAAATCAATTTAAGTAGCTGCAACAATTTGAGCTTTATAAGGTGGTCTCATTCTGCTCTCTGCTTCTTCTGTGTCTTCATGAAGTTCAAAGGCTTAAAATAAGAAACCCAAATGTTTGTTTCTTGTAGAAAAATGCATGTGTTGTACATACACTCATTCTTTTATGGCTGCAGCTGCAGCCCTGTGTAAATTGCTGTTTCTTGAAATCTCCCATTCATGGCCATAGTGGTGGATTACACATTTCCTTTCTGGAGGGCTAATTAAAATCATCCAAACTGAACTGTTAATTTCTAGGTGGTGTCAAGGCAGCTGCAACATCTATAACCAAAGAAACACTCTTTACTTGAATAAATGGCCCGTATGCTTTTTGGTATTTTATCAAACTGGCTTGGGAAAGGCAGATGTTTAACACTCAGGCACTGCTGTCATGAATGGAGTTCATCTGGTTCCCACTGAAATCAAGAGGATTCCGCTTAATTTGCCAAAACATGAGATTAAAATCACAGGAGGAGGTGAGTGAGTCAGTTGATTCAATATTTATTTTTGGCAGAGCTCCTCTCTGGTGGCAGTTTTTCTTGCTGAATGCATGGGGGGAAAGGAGTGCTGCTGGAGCAGTTCAGGGATGCTGAGAGCCCTCCTGTCTGGGCTTGGCATTTGGATCTCCACGGTGGCTTCAAACTAGGAAAGCATACATGTAATGAGAGACTTCAGCCAGACATCAGCTCTTTTTATTCTGATTTTAAACCTGCCTTTTGGGACAGGACTTCCACAGCCTGTTTCCTTTGGTAGATGATTTGCTTCAGTAGAAGAGCTGCATCAGTGCAGGTGAAAGAAAAGATTAACAGAAGTGTGTGCATGTTTAACATTTAAAGTTTTTAAAATGGGTGTTTTTCATGAACCCTGCTTGCATGTTGTCTTTGATCAGATTCCTGTCTTCATCACTCTCTCTCTTTATTTCATGCTCTCCTTTTGACCACAGTGAAATCCCTGCCCTTTCTCTGGCTTAGCACACCACCATATCTTTTTTTATTTTCCCCTATTAGTATTGCCACAGAATAAACAGGAAACAGCCAAGCTGCCAAGTGGCCTTCCTTCTAGTAGATAGTTCCACTCCAGTCTTTTCAAGCACTGCAGCTGAGAGAAGCACAGTGGCTAATTCCATTCTTTACCTCTCCTGGCATGAATGAGTTGTTGTGAGTCCAAGGAACAGACTAATCTTCAGCTTAGCATTTAAAAGCTAGGTGTCCAGTTGGAGTTGTCATCTAGACTCTGTCCCTTGGCTAGGCAGAGAGAAGAGGGGCAATAATTTTCTGTAAAACTTTCTCTTTCGTGAAAACCAGCTGAATGACTGCTTTCTTAGTCTGGAGGTTTCATTTCCTATCAGGCTAGAATTAAGCAGGATGAATGTTTGTTCTGCTCAGGAGCCAGCATCTCCTGGAAATGGAAATGTTCAGCTCCTTCAGTTCTCAAGTAAAGCCTTGCTAGGCTAAATCTGTTATAGAGGAAAGAAAGAGAGAAAAAAAGTGAAATTTGTTTACCTCATTAGTGGAATAATAAGCCCTACATCAGAGTGACAGAACAAGGGAATGTTTAAGATTTTCAGTTCAGGTTTCCCCTGAACTTGCATGACTACCTTCATCAGTGCAATCAAAAGAGAAATTTATATGAACTGAGGAGCAACAGCATTACAAAAATAGCTTCACTTTGCTGCTCTTTAGCCTTGCCCTCTCCTTATCTTAATGGAGATCATAGTATTCAATTATTATCACTGTATTTTGGCATTGCTGTACTTTGGCAATGCTTGCAGTTTCAAACACAGACTATTAGATATGGTAAATCCTCTGAGCAAGATTTTTTTTTTTCCAGAAGTTTTCCTGCTGTAAAATTAATAACAATTCCAGGTGCTATTGATATGTTAAAGTGCCAGTTTAATACAGTGTAAGGATATAATTTCCTGACTAGGATACCTACAAGAAAGGAGTTAGACTGTCTCAGGCTGAGAAAATATTAAGTAACAATGCAAAAAAAATAAAAATAGTAAATCTGATAGGCTGTTTTACAGATCTCTGGAGATAATTCCATCTTGACATGCAAACGCCTTGGCTGTGGAGGCACTAAAATCACGACGAGGCAGGGCTATGAGATGGGGAAACAGGGATGGATTTAAAACAGAGAACTGATATATAAAGAGCACTTATTCAGCCCTCGTCTCTCTGGCACGTAAATGGTGTTTTCTCCAAGTGCTTTCATGGTGGAGGCTTGGGACTGGATCACCTCAGAGGTGAAGGGGCAAATGCTGAGTTAACCCTATGCTTAGTTTTCTTTCTGCAGTTCACTTTTTGGATCTCAATATTTGGTTTCAGCTCAAGCTTTTTGTCCCAGTAGAAGACACTGTAGTGACTGGGGGCTGCATTGCAGTCATGAGGGCCCTAAGAAGAGTTTGTGTGAAAAGATGAGGAGAAAAAAAAAAAAGGTGGAAAGGACTTTTGTGAGCACAAACCCTTCTTTCATTCTCAAAGCCACACATTCCAAGCTAAACCATTACAGGAAAAGTTGCTTTGGGAATAATTTACTTGTGGCAGAAGCACTGTGGATGTACCTGGCACTGGTAAAACAGGGGTGTTAGCAGTGGAACAGGTCAAGTCTGGAGACCCATGGGGTGGAAGAAGACACTGAGAGTTTTTACTTATAGATCATGAGGAGATCAGTGCAAGCAGAGGTGCAGGTGTGGAATGAGTAGTTGCATAGCATTCTCAGTTTCCTGATATGCTGCAGATCTCAAGTGTGCAGCACAAGATTATTTGATTTGTCTATATGATGGACTTGCCCCTGTAAATGGGAGATAGTTTATACATCTCTCCAAGACGTGTGAATTTGGACTCACCTAAAGGCTGTGAGCTATGTGCACTGGCATGTCTCAGAGGGATTGATTTTAAAAGCCAAGGTAAATGCAGATGCGGTCAAGTAAGATGCTAAGTCTCTGAAAGGAAACATATGTTCACTTTATGTATTTGGGGTTTTTTTCTGAATATGGTGAATTCATACTTTGTTTTGAATTGCAGCTTACACTGTGGCATATGCCTTACTGATTACAGCAGGCTGAGCCTGCAAAACCTGACAGGGGAAAGATGTTTACAGCAAAGGTA
>JAWWMP010000081.1:45558821-45602794 GCA_035047865.1 Dendrocincla tyrannina
CCAAGGTAAATGCAGATGCGGTCAAGTAAGATGCTAAGTCTCTGAAAGGAAACATATGTTCACTTTATGTATTTGGGTTTTTTTTCTGAATATGGTGAATTCATACTTTGTTTTGTGGCATATGCCTTACTGATTACAGCAGGCTGAGCCTGCAAAACCTGACAGGGGAAAGATGTTTACAGCAAAGGTAAGAAAACTGGAAGGAAGGAAGGGATAGATACCCAGGCTGGTTTTTAATATGTCTCACTGCAAGATTAAGTAGATTGGGAAGTTCAGAGAACAAACCTGAACCTACCTATTAGCAAGTCCACTTCCAAAGGCTGAGTTTAGTCTCAATGCTTTTTGCTAAGGTAGTAGAGCTGTGCAAACTTTGGAGGCACTTAAAGCTTCTAAGACAGGATTCAGTGACCTGAGTCTTTACCAACCAGACTAGTGTTGAGGATGGTCTGCAGTGAGAAAGCTTTAATCTGGATATGGGCACCCAACCACCTCAGCATTGCATTGCTGGTTACTGTTCTGAAGAAAGGATAGTGTGGCCATTGATGTCAGCGGTACTTGCATTTGCTGAGTTTTTGAGCCACATGGAAGCATTTGGTGCTGAATGCTTGGCTTTTGAGAAGTGGTAATGTTCTTTTGATGTCAGGGGCGGGGAGAAGAAGGATGGCTTTTTGGCAATAGCTCAGGAAGCTAAGCTGATGTTTTTCCAAGACCAGCTGCCTAAAAATTTACCTTGCCTATAGGTCATTATGGTATAGCTGGAAGCACTGTGTAGAGGCAGTACAGTGTGCTCCCAGAGCAGTAGCTACCATGGACAACATCTGTCAACTGAGCTCTCAGCTCCTTCTTAAGAAAGATTAAAACTACTTTTTCCTTTCTAAGCAATGTTATTAACCTATTAGCATCAAACAACCTATTAACATTTCTTTGTTTTAATGAATTTGTACTCAGGGTCTTTTGAAAGAAGGTAATACAAGCACTGTGCACTATTTGCATATTTCTGGGTCAACCTGGAAAGATGGGCCTCTAGAAATTAGTATAGCCCTAGGGACAAGGTGTTTAACCCACACTGAGGTGTTTCAAGCAACCCCATTGAAACTTTCTGACAGCAAGATGTTTGTTGCTCATTAGAAACAAATATAATTCTGCCCACCGAAAAAGATTTTCCTCTTCCTTTGTCAAAGCTGTTTATGCTGGTGTAATTGAACAAAGGCAAATTAGAAGTAAACTAGTTTTCTCAAGTCGTGTGTCTGTGGCTTGATCAAAAACCTGAAGATATGTGTCAGTGCTGATCCTTAGATACATGAGTGTCAGTGCACTCCAGGCAATTTGTCCCACTTCAGACACCAGAGATAGACCAACTGCAGGTTTTAAAAGTCAGCCCATAAGTGAGGGTTTAGATGACATCCCAGAATATTACAGGGCTGTGGCAAGCAGGGAAAGGCCTGACCTATGTGCCTTCTTTGCTGATTGCTGCATGCCCCAAGGGCATTGGAATGGGGCAAGCTTTCATTAAGCAAGTTTGTGATGCTTCTCCATCCCAGCTTCACAGCACTAATTTAGAACTTGCTGTTTCTGGCATTTGGTCACTGAAAGGACCAATGGGATCAACAGAAATAACATCACTTTAATTAAAAAAATAAAACTGGTGCTCAGCAGGAAATGCAAATTACTGGTATTATCTGTAGCCTAGATTTTAAAGGTATTTAGATGCTTAGAGACACAGGTAGATACTTGGAAGATTTTTTCCAAAGTAGCTGTATGCTCAACTTCAATAATTTTTAATGAGGCTTCTGTGCCTTCTCATTTCAAAGACACCTGATAGGAACATGTGTAAGGACTAAAGCACTGGAGGGCCTTTACAAATCTGCTACGATGTCCCTATTGAAAATGAGGCTTCATTATTTAAGCATTACAGGACTGATTTGCTATTAAAATGATCTGCAGATTGTACTGATGCCTTTAACTTTTTAGTGGGCTTATGGCATTCAACATTGAGTAGCCAAACTGAAAAATAATCATATTTTCTAGCTCACCAGAAGAATAATTGTATGTTACAGATATGGGCTGAAATTATGCAACAGCAAAAGTGTGAGAGAGGAGGAAGGGGCTGTGTATTGTAAAACATGAGAGTTTGTTCTGAGACCACTGCAGAGAGTGCTTTTGTGCTGCTGTCAGACAGGGGGACCTCAAGTTTGGAGAGTGTCCTTTCAGTGGCCTGAAGGTTACACCAGGTAACATGGTTCAGCACATGGGGCACGGCCTTGGCACCAGGGGAACCAGGGGAACACCTTTCTTGGAAGGTGTTTTGACATCTCCCAGTGCATAAAGCTACCAGGAGAGTCACCTTCATGTGGCAAAAATAGTCAGTGGCAACAGGCACATCGCCAGCCCGAGGGCAGAAAGGTCTGGATGTCCCCATAAGCAGGGACTGTGAGAAGTTTCCCTGTGCCATATTCATGGTTCATTTTACACACATGCACACACACACACACAGAGATATACACACATCCTTTTCTCTCCCCGAGATTCTCCCTTGCATATTTACCAGTGTAAATATGAATTTTAATGCTAGGAAAAAAGCTGTGCTGATAATGATGCCAGTAAACACTAGGGTGCCTAAAAGCATGGTTTTTTCAAATGATAAATGATAAGCAGTGATAGACGGGGGGAGGAAAGGTGGTTGGAAAGGTAGTTAAAAGCAAAATGTACTGAAAGGACATTAAAGCATGAGCATACGCAGGAAATGATGTGCATTGATTTGGTTTTAATTCTTTTGGGAAAAGGGGATGCATAAAAGAAAGTACTGAAATCTGAAACTGAGACAAACATCTGCATACAGCTGAATAATAACAGATAATCTTACAGAGTGTGCTGATAAGGGTAATTAATGCGATCATAACTGTGATGGTGATGATTTCTTTCATTACCCACTTTGTTCTGATGTGACTCTGAAGCTACCTGCCAAGTTTTGACCTCAAAACCTTTCTTCTCCCCTAAAATGGAGAGTGACTATAATATTGTATCACTGTAGTTAATTACTTAATCACTAGGTTGCCATGGGTGCATGATGTGCTACAAAAGACGTGGCAAGGTCTTTGGTGTTGGTGTATTAGCACAGCATGCTCTGTATGTGTGTTTGGTGCATATTTTGGGAAAAATAGCCTTTTAGTTTTGAAACAAGTGTACTTTCAGGCTAGCTGAAAGAATTTGTGCAGAAGTCAATGCATGGTTTTAGCCATAAGCAAGAAGAGAAATGAAAGCAGAAGAACTGTGGCTCTATTTAAGTAAAAGTATTGTGACACTTGTTTCAAAACTACATTCTTCAAAGCCTGCCCTAGGGGGCACTTGAAAAATAGTGCTGAAACATACCAATATTATATAAAACAAAATATGAGTAGTATCAATGTTTTTTACAATCTACCGTCTTGATCAAAGCACAGAAATCGTAGCTCTCTGTGCCAGAGTGTGCATGTGGGTGTCTATGCAATAACTGGATTAAATCAAGCTAATAAAGGGCAGCAGTTTTGAAAAGGAAGGTAGAAAGACTAGAAGCTCACGATGGTTTAGTTGATGCCTTTTGTGTTTTGATTCCTTTTTGACATTTACTACAGACCAAACCTAGCAATTAGCTATTCCTGGTTTGCTCTTTTTGTCTGTTATCTCACAGGGGCTGTCAATATATCCCTTTGAAATACTACAGTACAGAAAATGATTTTATACTTTTTCAGCCTGCTTTTTGTTTTCATATAATTGGCATTTACAAAAAGCGCAAAACATTTCCATAACAGCAATCCAGTGCATCTCTTTAATTCCAAGCACAAGGACAGATTTCTTTTCATTTCCATAGGAACACTGCAACAAATCATTAGTGAAAGGCTTGGGTTTTTTATATACTCATAAGCAGTGCTTCATAGGTTTCCATATAGTTAAAACCTGAGAACCTAGGCATTTGAAGACAAGTAGGACATTGGAGATGGGTTAGCCTTCAGACAGTATTGTTTGAATGCACTGTGAGATAGTGCAGATCACTGATCTGGTAGATACTGACATTACTGGGAGGCTGATCTAAAACTTAACAGATATGTAGTAGCTTACAGTTTATAAGGAAAGGCATTTGCATGTTCCCAGGATAGTAATGTCATTCCCAAAGACAGTAATCTGCTGCTTGGCAAGCTGGAGCAATAAACTGCGTAACAAGAGATGTATATCCAAAATTGGAGCCTAGCCCATGAATATCTCTATCTGTGTGCCAAAGAAGGGGGCAGGCAGTGACTTTTGAAATGTGAAGAGTTCTGTCTGATGCCGCTGCTTTGAGTGTCCTTACCACTCATCCAGACAGGATGCAAACCCACCACCCCTTCCCTGTGAGAGCAGAAAGGTCACACTCCCTTGTGCATGGGGCAGAATCATCCTTTAACACTCATCCAGACAGGATGCAAACCCACCACCCTTCTGTGTGAGAGCAGAAAGGTCACTCCCTTGTGCATGGGGCAGAATCGTCCCTCATGGCCTTTAGTGACTTTGGGATTTGATGCATCCTTATGGAGCTGGGAGGCACTTTATGGTGTAGTAGTAGAGGGACTTTATGTTAGTCCAGCATTGTACACAGTGGTATCTAGCAGTGTCCTCCAGCAAGTTATTGAATTTCACCTAAAAATATACCTCTGGGGTTCTGCTGGAAACTAGTTCCACATTCCCAATTATCCAATGATTGTAAATCCATTGTTTTTCCAGACTTTACTCACTGCCATTTTGGGTCCTTTTGCTCTGGTTCCAATGTCATCTTCCACTTTAAAAGGTCTTTCTGGTGGAGAATTAGATGCCCCTTTCCTCTAGTGTGATTACTGAGAGTAACCTTACTCTCCCCCAGCTGTGTCTCAATAGTCTTTAAATGCTTGAAATTAGGTGTGATTTTTCTATATAAAGCACAACCAATAGTCAATGCAATAAATGACAAGAGAAAAAAAAGTTGGACAGCTCAGTAGAAGAAAAGATATGTGCTACCATTATGACCTGTTTGATTAGTTCTTCAGTTCTTGGCAGAAAGATTTTCAAGTTGGCCAGACTTCTGAGTGGATTCCTCTATTCTGGCCTCTCTCTCCTCTACCCTTTCTTCCCCAGCACTCTGTGTATCATGGACTAAAGCTGCATTTTGGTAGCCTCAATTAAGCACTGAGGGTGCACTTAGATTAGTATTTTTGTTTGGATCAGAGTGAAGGTTTTAAGTCAAATTCCTGGATTCCCATGCTTAATTTTGTACTGTAGAACGGTCTCAGAGCTCTTGAGCTGTGTTGTTTCAGGAAGAAATGAAGGTCGAATATGTGCTGGAGTGCAGCACTTCATCCACAAACAGATATACTGACCAGGAGGCCAGACTAGAGAGAGCTGAAATGAAAACCAAGCACAGTACAGTCTGGAAACCAGGTCCTCAGCACCAAGTGTTTCACCCTACAGGCGCACCCCTGTGGTTCACACTACTTGCTATTGCAGACGTAGGCTTAGCCATCTGCCCCTGTTCCCTGGCTCTCTGTGGGAATGCTATAGGTAGATCATACCTGCATGGAGCTTTCCTTTGGCCTTACAAAGTCTTTTTGCATCAATCTTTATCATTTTTAATCTGCTGCAGGGTGTTTATCCTACCTTTAGACAAGCAGACAAAACTAGCAGAGAAGTGCAAACGGGCTGTTCCTCCTGTGTGTGAATGCAGAAACACATCACTGGTAATCAAGACCAGGATCCAAAAACACATTCACAGCCTTGAAACAGATTCCTTTGGATGGTATCCCTTGGTAACAAACTGATTCATAAATAGCAATTTGGGGATAAAGAAGACAATTGTACTAGTAAAACCTGCACTGAGGTAGATTAGTATTTGAAGGCTTGAGATAATATGACAGATTTAAACCCTGTATTTGCATATATTGACTTTTCCTTCCTTAGTGCTGAAAGTATAAGGATCTGTCTTTAGGTCTTGCTTATTAGCATAAAAATGCTGCCTTTGAACAGAAAGAATAACAAGCTGGTTGTCTGCCTTCCAGTCAGGAGCATCTACCACAGCATGGACGAGGAACAGGTTAATCCTTTCGATGGTTTTTCATCTCATTCAAGGTGAGCTGTGCCAGCAGTCCCTACGTTTGGAGAGGTGCAGAACAGGGCTTGTCTGACTGCTCAGGACCTGATCAAGTGCATTACTGCACTTGAGGTGCTCTGACTTGAGAAAGAAGGGCTACATGCTGAAGGAATATTTGAAAGCCAGAATACTTTTTTATTAACAGATGATTAATTAGTCTAACACAAGGCGTGTCCTGTGCCTCTAGTCCTGCTAGTTTGTCTGCTTGCTTTTCCTCGGCCTGTCTGAAGGATGTGCGAAACAGTTTTAAAGGAGATTTGAGACCTCGCTGTGTGGGCATGAGTTGGTGTTCCTTTGGCAGCAGCGACAGGATTGTTCCTGGTGTTAATACAACAGTGAAGACAAGCCTGGAGCAATAACATTTTATATCTTGCTTAATATGGTTTCGTTATGGAGTGACTGCCCCTTCCAATGAAAATGAAGCCTAAGTGCAGAACATTGTTGGTTGACTGCAAAATTGCGTTATGCTAAATCAATCCTTCTTTCTTTCAGTATATTAAGTTTATGGACTCGGTTATGAGAGAGGAATGAGTGATTATGGAGAATATGAAGAAGTAAGTTGTATACTTCCCTATTCATGTAACTTCTGCAAACATAATTCATCCTGGCATGCAAAGAACATAAGCTGGCTGATTGCATGTCTTTATGAAATACCTTAGTTATGAATATTGCCCAAGGTAACATCATATTTAAATTTTAGACTTTTATACAACTCTGTTCTTAGACAGGATATGTTTTGTTTAACACACTAAATCTTTGAAGATTTTTTTCATTGTTAATAACACTTCATATAGGAAGAGGAAATACTCTCACTTTCTTGTCAGGTTCATTGCAGGGGCTTGTGACAAACACTGAAATACACATTTTTAAGAGCTCTCCTAAAATCAGTTTAAAAAAATAATTAAACAAACACCGAAAATCTGATTGTTAATTCCCGAAAAATTAATTATTTTCACTACCTGATCCAAAGCTTAGGTATGGAATATGTGGCATCCTGCCCTGGGTGAGTGATTTCACCTTCTGGTGTGACCGTGCTCCCTCCTCATCCCGGAACAGGAGGGACCAGGCTGGTGGGGGCTGTGCAGGTCCCGGCACTCTGACGAGTTGGCTTGGGGGTTGGACAGGGATGAGAAGGAATGAGGGGAACGAATCTTTTCTCGAGTCACGTTTGCCTGGTCCTTATCCAGCTGGGGATGGTTTCATGGGAGTTGCAGTGAAGGGCCATGAGGAGAAGCCATTTGAGGAGCTGCTGAGATCACTTGGCTTGTTCAGGCTGGAGAAGAGGAGGCTGAGGGGAAACGTCATCACAGTTACAGCTTCCTCATGAGGGAAAACAGGGGTAGGCAGTAATCTCTTCTCTGTGGTCACCAGCGACAGGACCTGAGGAAATGGCCTGAAAGTGTGTCAGGGGAGGTTTAGGCTGGATGTTAGAAAAAGGTTTCTTCACCCAGAGGGTGGTTGGGCACTGGAACAAGTTCCCCAGGGAAGCTGTCACAGCACCAAGGCTGACAGAGTTCAAGAAGCATTTGAACAATGTTCTCAGGCACATGGTGTGACTCTTGGGGATGGTCCTGTGCAGGGCCAGGAGCTGGACTCACTGATTCGTGTGGGTCCCTTCCAACTCAGAATACTCTGTGAGGCTGTGATTCTGAGATTGCATGGTGTTGTTAAAGAAGAGACTGTCACACCTCCCCCAGGATACAGTCCTGATTTAAGCTAACTTCCTTTCCTGTATATTCTTTAGTGCAGACAATATTAATTTGGAGATAACTCTTTCATAAAGTGTTCCTCCTCCTTACATTTAAAGACTTCTTTCCAGCTACTATAACCCTGCTGGCTGGCAGTTCAAAGGAGAGTTTATTTTCTTGCCTTTTGAACAGCCTGATGGTTTTATCCTTAGGGGATACTGCTGAGAACAACCTCAGATGAGCAGCAGGGGAGAGGTGGTGTTGCAAGAGAGGGCCAAGTCACACATCAAAGGTGATCAAAGGTGGTGTCTTCCAATAGGTATTAACTGTCCATGGGCTTTTGGCTATCTCTGCACTGAGTTTGCAGTAAAAGTTCCCTTGTTTCATTCAGTGTTGCTTTGATACTCAGTGGTTTATAGACATGTTCTCATAAAGATCTACCCAGAGTATTTTTTCCTTGATTGCATACACTAATTGTGTATGGAAAATTGTGAAGACCACTGGCTACCTTTAACTTTTGGAAGAGATTTAAATACTGCTCCCAGCTGAGCATAGATTCGCTAAAGAGTCTTTAAACATGTTTGTCTGTTTCATCACTTTCTGTACTGGATAATTTTATCCTAAGATATATGTTTGCCTTGAGTTCATCCTACTGCAGACTTTGTAGAAAGGTTTGCTGTGTCGTGAAGCTCATGTGCAGCATGCTGGCACACATGGCTTTTATTCAAAATAAATACAAATGGGCAACCTTTACTGAGCCACCATTTTAGTAACATTGCTTGGTGTCCCTGCCTGTGTCTCGTTATGAAACTACACATAATCACTCTCGTGCTACTAGTTAAAAAGACATTAGGCAATGATTTAAAAAACCAAAACCGAAACCCCACTAAATTTATGGTTCTGCAGGCCAGGGGTTAACTTTCCTCGTGTCCCTTATGTGTTGCTTGCTTTAAGTTCACAGATGAAAATCAGGATTTTCAGAACTGACGGATGCTTTCTGAGGGATGTGGGTTGCATTCAGGATGATATTTTAAAAGGAATTAATTCTTAATGTTTGGCAGCACTTCTTGGCAAGTTAGACAGTTCCCAGGTAGCTCAGGCTGAACAGAGAAATGAGAAGTATCCACTTTCCTACAGGTTTCTCAGGCTAATATCCAAATCTCATTTGTGAAAAGCTTTCTTCTCTCTCTTGTCTTTATGCAGTGGCTTCTGAGATGTGAAAGAGACATTTTTATTTTTTCATTTTTTTGGATACTTATTTTCAGATGGGTGATACTTTGTTCAACCCAGGGCCATGAATTTTGCTTGTTGTGTTTCCTTTTGCATTTTCAATGTTTTGTAAATAAATCCGTTAATTTATTCTTAGTGCTGCTATTTTAAGAAGGTTCGTAGCATGCTGCATAAAGGGACACATAACCCTGCTGTGCAAGTAATCTTGCAAAGATGTATTAGCAGGGGCATTTACAGCAGTGGTATTCATGAAGGACCCTGAGAGGGAGCAGAAGTCATCCATATGAATATCCATCTGCAGCAAGTCCCTGACTGGGAGTGACAAGCTCTGGATGCAGCAGTGGTCCCAGTGTGGCCCTGGGGCATCCTGGGATGTCCAGCCTGAAGCATCAGGCACCTCCATGAGGTTTGGGATGCGCTGAACCCAGGTTAGGATGGGGGACAGGACAAGCAGGTTCTGCAGCCAGGTGAGGCAGAGCTGTGGGGAGCTGAAGACTGACATTGCTGCACATTGGGACATGGGGTAAAATGGGGTCCTGGGCCACAGGGAGAGGTAAGAGCATCACCAGGAAAGTTCAAGAAGGGACACAAAGGGCTCTTCATACCCTCAAGGCCCTGGCAGCAGCTCTGTTGTTATCAAGACTCACAGAGCCATCAGTAGCTTGGGATTTATGGATGTTTGTAGGCAACATAACGGCAGTAAATGAGGTCGAAATTTGCTATAGAAGTTGGCCACTATTAATAACTTTCCTTGATCAAATTAATGCATGTCAGGATGATAGCACATGGTAATCTGTCCTTGGAGACTGTTCTTGGCAGGGAATAGATGCATGTAGCTCTATTCTCTGTGTGTGTGACAGGACAGGATGAAATAATAGTGGTGAGCTGCTTATATGTGGTTATATTTGTATTCCCTTGCTTAAATGAAAAAGCCCTTCTGCTTTGAGTTTGGCATATTGGTGGTATTAAAAGTGCCTTAAAATGCTGCCTTTCTGAGTCTTTCTTGTAAGGATTATCAGGCTGTGCTGCTTGTGCCCAGCTGTTGCTTTTTGCTGTACCCTTCTAAGTTGCTGTAGTGCTTCAGCCCAGGAACTGCTGCTCACTGATCTCTGATGAAAGTGTCTCTACCATGGTGTTACACCCACCAGAACATACATTCACCCCTCTGAGCCTTGTCATCAAAAAACTAACACAACACCAGTCAAATGGGCGCTCAGAGATGTCCACAAGGGAATTGGTTGACTTAAACATACAGAATCTTCTCAGCATTTGAAGACTTCAGGCTGATCTTAGGCAGTTCATGGCCGTGTATTTTTCAGCTGAGACCAGAATATGAGCAGGCTCATACACCTCCAATTTCACTGTGTATTATGATTTAGTCTAGCCAAACAGTCATGTTTTAGTTGCCTGATGGATGTTAGTTATTTCTGGTTTATTGCTTTGTATTTATTCCTTTTTCTCACTGGTTTCTAGCCAGGTGTGGAAAAAGAATTGCTCAAATTTCAGAACAGCCTGCCTTATGTTACCTCCAGCAGAAACACGACATTTCTGGCAAGTGGATAAATACATACAATATTTTTAGCCCCGTTGTGCTGCCTTAAGTGGCACAGATGCCTTTGAAGAAATATCCAAATATTCTGAGGCATAGCTGAATTCCAGCCCTGAAATTTCTGGACGTTCACAGCAAGGAGGGTAAACAGTAGAAGGAGGCACCTGAGGAGCATGACATCTGGGTTGACCTGGGCTGTCTGCCTGCATCAGTAAGTACTGTGGAGTAGTAGGGCTGGATCTGTAGAGCAAAACAGCTGACACTGAAAACCTAAAATGCAAGATATGCACATTTCAGGGAGATATACTTTGAATTAGTCCAGTCCTGTGGAGTCTGTGCCTGTCAGTGACTGGAGTGCTCTGCGGGGCAGTCATGGAAAGCCTCTTAGAGATAAGTTTTCTTTGAAAGACATCCAGTTTGTGTTCTCCAGGTCTGCTCAGCCCCGTGAACCAAAACATGGTAAGTGGGAACAGTTGAGAGGCCCATTTCAAAAGCGCACTCTTGATCTGAACTCAAAGGCTGACATAGATGCACCTGTAATTTTCACAGTCTGGCACAGATTTCTAGTAAGTCGTGTAGGAAACTGCTGCACAAATCTGAAAGCTCTGCTGAGATCTCACATTTATTTCTTACCACAGTGCTGACAAAGGTAGTGTTTCTTCCAAGCTGAATGTCCAGTTATGGGTCAAGTACTTTATTTAGTTGGTGATAAAACCCACCGTATGTCTTGGAGTTTTTAGAAAGGCCAATTTGCTGCAGTCTAGCAGCCCACACAGACTGTTTGAGAGCCAAATTACTGTTTTTATTCAAGTATCATTAAGGGCATGTGAAAACTAAAGGATTATCTTAAGATGCAAGGGGAAGAGAATCTGCATTTAATGAAATTTGCCAGAGGAACAAAATTCTGCTTTATGGTTTCTGTGGCACTGTTTCTGCAATGGAATTGCCAAGGGGCTCTTGTGAAACTGTAATCCAGAAGCAGATGGATCAGCTTTAATTGTGTTTTCCCGTGGAGCAGAAGCACAAGCTCGAACACCTACCAGCATTTCTTGACTGAAGCTTTCATCTGTTTTATACTGTGAGCTGAAGGTGAACAGGTTTGAAGAACAAGCTTTCAAATATGTAAGAGCTGAGGGAGGTGTATATGATGCAAGGGTGAATTAGTGTTTATGTGCTGAACTTGCTGGAGTTTTGTGCATGATTACGGAAGTTTATTCTTTGTGTGTCGTGGTCTGGGTGGTGGGAGAAAACTGAAGCCACTGATCAGAATTCAGAATGTGAAATCATTTTCCTATGGTAAATTCAGGAGAGTTTTGCTAACGACCTCTGAAAGCCAGGATCTCGTGTGGGAAATTTAGGTGGTTCAGCTGTGGTATGGTGACTTGAAAAAGGTGAAGTTAGCTGCGGAAGAAAAAAGCAAGTAAGAAAATTAATCTAACTTTAGGGGCAGCTTTTCCACAAAGACAGGGAAGGAGCTTGGGTCATGCAACAAGGCACTGTTAAGATCTTATGTGAACACCTCTGTAAGCTTGTAGGCTTTCCTCATGAAAGACAGAGTCAGACTGAGGCAGACCCAGGAGGAGTGACAAGTGCAACAGGGAGGAAATAAAAGACCATGGTTTCTTTAGCCAAATGAAACAAAAACATGGTGGAATGTGAGCATGTAAACACTTGAGAGTGCTAACTTCCCAGTCAGAAGGACAAATCTAAGTGAAGTGACAACAGAGGCACATGAACAAATGATCATTAAAAAGCCATGAATAAATTTAACATGCAAGTTGGATTTCCAAACACCAGAAGGGGGAGGCTCTGAACCAGCTTTCTGACACTAGTGGGGCAAAAATCCGTGTCTAAGGCTGAGTTGGATAATACTTTATGAAAGGAATAGTATGAGGTTGTGCCTGCAAGAGGAGGGGGCAGGATACAAAGACCCTTCACGTTCTGTGTTCTGATATAGAGCTGTTAGAACACACTAAAGAAAACCAAGGGAGAATGCAACTCACGTAAGAGCAGCTATTTTGTAAATAAATATTTAAATGAATGTGTTTCCTTAGCATCATGTTGCAAATGTGAAATGCCATCAAAGTAAGTGCAGTGTTGTTATCTTTACTGATACAAGTGCATTATCCACTACAGAGGTCAAATGATGATTGCATCCTTGCTCGTGCATTAGGTTGGGATATATTCTGCTTTTACTTGCCTGTGTTACGCTTGAGATATGTCCATGTCGTAGTGATGCTACGAGTGTCTGTAAACAGGAAGGCTAATTATTACAGCAATATGGATGAGGAAATGGAGCGTGACTGTCAGGAGTGCAACTGGTGAGCAGGCACATAACAGGCTAATGACTGAGGCTTTGTAGGCTGTCAAAAAACCAAGAGCTCTATGCGAGATGCCTGCAGGATTGTGCACTGGGGACATGAAGGCTGCAAATGGCCAAATACAGCAATTGAAGACACATGGTTTAAGTTGAACACATGCTGCTGGTAATGACTGAGGCTCAACTGTGTGCTTAATGAAATGAAGCATTTTAACTAATGGAAAAGTGCAGGGAGAGGTATTTGAAGATTTGATTAAATATGTGCAAACAGGAGTTATCTGGGTGCTCCCTTGGGTAGCTACATCTGGACCCTCCTACATGCTGTTTGATCAAATATGGAGTCACAGAATGATAGAACAGTTTGCGTTGGAAGGAACCTTAAAGATCATCTAGTTTCAACATCCTTGTCATGAGCAGAGACACCTTCCACTACACCAGGTTGCTCAAAGCCCCATCCAGCCTGGCCTTGGGCACTGCCAGGGATGGGGCATCCACAGCTTCTCTGGAAAACCTGTTCCAGTGTCTCACCACACTCTCAGGTAAGAATTTATTCCAAATATCTAATCTAAACCTACCTTCTGTCAGTTTAAAGCCATTCCCCTTTGTCCTGTCACTACATGCCCTTGTAGAAACTCCCTCTCCAGCTCTCTTGTAGGCCCCCTTTAGGTACTGGAAGGCTGCTATAAGGTCTCCCTGGAGTCTCCTCTTCTCCAGACTGAACAATCCCAGCTCTCTCAGACTGTCCTCTTGGGATAGGTGCTCCAGCCCCTGGATCACCTTCATGGCCCTCCTCTGGACTCACTCCAGCAGGTCTACATCCTTTCTGTGTTGGAGGCTCCAGTGCTGGCCACAGTGCTCCAGGTGAGATCTCACTAGAGTGCTAACATGTGCTAAATGTTGTCCAGACAAAGGTCTTCCAGGTGAAGATGGTCTTGAGGGAAGCCTGTATTTAAATGGGACCGAGGATGTAGGATCTCTTGTCAGTGAGAGAGAGACAATTAGCCTACTAATGGGGGCTAGTGGGTAAACATTTGTGGAACAACCACTGCTATGCACCTTCAGTGTCTCCAAGGACTCCAGAGCACCAAGAGACTCCGGGGAAGAGACATATCAATTACAAAGGAGAACTTGATGCACATCTGTTTCAGTAAGAGTAGATTGCTGCAAAAGATGGCTTTTGTTGTCCTTCAAGATATCTGCAGTGTCTTGCACTCTCGGTGTCTTGAAGGAAGAGTAATTCAAAACACATATGGAGAACAGAGAAGTTTGCACAATATTAGTCTGTACTGAAGAGGTCTTTCCATGATCAGTGCTGTGGAAAGATTTAAAAAAAATAACTATTTAAAGCAGGATAATAACCTTCAACACTCAAGGAAATACAGTCTAACATGTTACATTGCTCACAGGTGGGATTCTAATGATTAAAGCACAACACAAATCAACTCAGTAAACTTGTTAAGGAAAGCTCTTCTTTGATTAAAGTTGCTCAGTAAAGTGGTCATGTGGAAATTTTACCGGGTAGCATGGCTTGTAACAAGTAAACAAAAATATTCAAAGCAATATTTGTTTCAGATGAGGAACAGATACAAGTTTGAATGTGGCAGTGTTGCCCCAGTCTGGCCAATGCAACTGTTGGACTTTGACAGTATTAACTATTATCATTATTATCATTATAATTATATTGCAGTGGTCTTGTGTCTGGGGCAGGTCCCCTGAAACTGATGAGCACAAGTTTCCTGAGGGAGGGTATTCCCAAAAGGTTGCTGGAGGGGCCAGAGACAGGAGAGATCGGCTGAGAAAGAATTCAGCTGAGAACATGTGGGGTTGTGCCAAGAGGCTGTGGGCCAGGAGGAATATTCATGGAGTCTTAGAGTGGTTTGGGTTTGAAGGGACCTTAAAGACCACCTAGTTCCAGCACCCCTTCCACGGGCAGGGACACCTTCCATTAGATCAAGTTGCTCAAAGCCCCATCCAACACCATTCCATATGGCAGCAGAGCTGTCAAGTGAATTGCCTGAGGAGGCTTCTACAAAATGCCCCAGCCAAAGAGGGCATGCAGGATTGCCATGGATGGAGGAACAGATGAGAGTTAGTTTTGTGGGTTCTCATCAGGGCAAAAGTGGAGTCCTCACTCTTTCCATCCTTTGGGGTCCCTCTTGAGGTCCCTTTGGGGAATTGTGCTGTGAATGAGTGAAACAAGTCCAGGCTGTCCTTGGAGGAAAGTGAAAACAAGGGCTGTTTAGGCAGCAAACCTGGAGATACGCTACCAGCAGAGCAGGTGAGATGCTGCCTGGCTTACTGAGTGGTGGCTTTGGAGTGCCACAGTTTAGTGTGGCACTGAACCGGCTGCCTGCGGGGCCCCCACCTGCCTGGGGAGGAGGTGGTTGCTCACCTGAGATAACCTTGGTAAGGGTGCTGAAATCAAAGACCAGACCTTTTGCAAGGCTTCAGTGAGTCATGGCATTTGAAGTTGTTATCAAATGTTCCTGAGCTTACTGTCCAGCAAGCAGTTAAAGAAGTTAAAATCAGTAGGGATGCATGTTTTCCTTTAGACAACAGCAGATCTACCAAATCCAAACCAGAAAGTGAGTGTGTGTGTGTGTGTGTGTGTGTAGGGAATAACCTCTCAGATGCATTAAAAAGAAGAAGACTTCAAAACTGTCTTATGTTTGAAAGAGGGTTTCAGTATGTTTTTTGGTGGTTTAGTTTTGGGGTGTTTGTCTTTTTTTTTTCTTTAGTAACATCTAGTAAAGACTGCTTTCCTGAGCTCTGTTAGGAGTGACAGATGGAATAGGGATGACATAGAAAAGCATGTGGCCATCCCTTTGCCATCTGGGGGCAGTGGGGAGGTAATTTTTCACTTAATCCCACCCCTTGTCCATGCAGAGGTAGGAGAAATCCTGTGTACAGCACTGGGTATTGAAGTGGAAGGACCTCACATGGATCAAGACCACTGTGCAGCATCTCAGGCCTCTTCCTGCTATTTTTCAAAAAACACACTGCTATCCTTAATTCCATTCTGTGAAAATGTAAGCAGAGATCTCTCCTGCTTTTGGTTAACTTGTAAAATGATGTTTGCAGTGTATGTTACAGCAACAGCAGAGCTGCAGCCAGGGAGAGAATGGCAAAAAAACATTCCCCAGAAATGGACTTAAAGCTGTAATAGTGCTGAGGGGAAGAAGAGAATTTAGTGGTTAAATGAGGGAACCAGCCTGTGAAGACTTGCTCAAATACATCATCCTGATAAAACTACTGCACTTGTCTTACTTTCAAATCCTAAGGAACTTCCCCCTTCAACAACACAGTGTCAGTTAAATCCATATCCAAGAAGGATACTGCAACACAGCCCTGTATTTCATGGTCACTTTGTTGTATTTCATAGTCAGTAGTACGAAAAGTGCAGAAAATTGCCTCCTGTGTCCTCGCCTCAGTTCGGTCACTCTAAGTGCTTGCAAATCATCATCCTGCAAAATAATTGATGCAATGACGTTAGGGCTCGAAACTTTGAACAAATGCTGGAATTACGAACACTTGAGATGTGTAAGAATAGTGGCAATGGTCATTACCATCAACAATAATTAAAGGAATACAGACCTTACTGATTGAGCATTTTGCCTCAAGACTAGAACAAATAAATGTGTTGTTGCAGGACTGAATGTCCTCTGGCCATTAAAAAGGATGCATGTTAAATAAGAGGGAGATGGTTTTCCTTTATTTTTCGAAGTTAAAATTAGTGCGATCTCTCCTATAATTCTTAAAGCATGATATGTATGTTTCCTTAAAAAGCACAGTTGTGAAATACCATCCTGTACCCACTACACTATTCTTCTATATCCCCTTCTATATCCTCCTCTGTCTTTGGCTGGGCAGAAGCAACCATGTGCAATAGATTTTTCCTGCAGTTTGGTGGCTGTACCATACATTTTGGTGGCTTCAACATACATTTTGGTGGCCTCTGTGTGTGCACGCCTGTGTGTGTATATTGGGTAGCCTTTTGTTGCCCAGGAAAATGGAAAACCATTCCAGAAGGAAAGAAAGCAATCTCCTTTGTTGGTCCTCTGGAGAGACATCAGTGCTTTCTACAACTGTTGTTTGTGAAGTTGTAGGATCTTTGTATCTTGGACATGCCCAGCACTCTGCCATGTGTGACAAGCTACCAGCTGAATCCAAAGTTAAGAACTAGAAAGATGTACATTGTGATTACACAGGTTTTGGCTTTTTAGGACAGTGAGCTGAAAACCCTCCTAGTTTGTTCTACCGAGTAACTTTAAAGTATGTTTAAGCAGTATTTTGAGCCCGTGGCTTTCTTCCACCGTACAAAACACCTGATTGCCACATAAAATGACCTGAAGTACATATCCTGAAACAGAAATGAGCATGGGATACCACTGAAGGAATTACCGATAGCGCTGCTGAGACAACAGCAAAGACTCTCTGATGTGAACAGTGCTATGGGGAACTTCATGGTATTTCATTAAAAGGTCAGCTATGGCCATTGGGTTGTTTCTTCTTCTGAAGATTTATGAATATCATTGAAAAAGGCTCCTTATTTTGGCTATGAATTTCTCAAGTATATTTTTAGTTGCAAAAGTCTTGCAACTAGTGAAATTTAAAAATAGTTCAAAATTTCAAGTCCTAACAGCATTGAGTCAATTATTTTGCAGGATAATGATTTGTAAACATTTAGAGTAAACATTTTAAGTTCCATCTCTGTTTGTTGTTTGAATGGAGACTGAATCTGAAGCCATTAAATATGAATTAACTAAATCCTCAGTTAAACCTAAATTAATGATTGAACACTTTCCTCCATGGTGAAAGGCTAAGCCTTATTTTATACCCCAGCCTCTGGATGTCCTGGCTCAAGACATCCTGGCATCTCTCACTCTCCAGTGGAAAGAGTTTGCATCATTGACTTCAGCAGCACTGAGATGTCTCCTGTGGCCTGCACTTGTGTAGTGCCACCATACAAAGCTCTCAGAGCATTTAGCCAGCTTTGCATAACTTTCACAAAGGCCTTGCCCTGTCAGGATGCATAAATGTGTTTTTATATTTTCATTGAAGCCAGTGGGGCTTTGTGTATTTTTAAATTCCACACATATAAGTTCTTTGCTTGATCATATCCAAAGGGTTTGTGTTTGTGTCATGGATTAACCCCAGTCAGCAACCAAGCCCCACACAGCCACTAACTCACTGCCCCACCAACAGGACTGGGGAGAGAATCCTAAGGGTAAAAGCCAGAAAATTCATAGGTTGAGATAATGGTAGTTTAACAGGGAAAGCAAATGCTGTGCACACAAGCAAAGCCAAACAAGGAATTCATTCACTGCTTCCCATGGGCAGGCAGGTGCTCAGCCTCACCAGGAGAGCAGGGACCCATCCCACATAACGGTGAGTTGGGAAGACAAACACCATCACTCCAAACATCCCCCTTCTTCCTCCTTCTTCCCCCCACTTTATATACTGAACATGATGACAAACAGTCTGGGATATCCCTTTGGTTGGTTGGGGTCACCTGTTCTGGCAGTGTCTCTTCCCAACCTCCCGTGCATCTCCAGCTTCCTTGCCAGAGGGGCAGCACAAAAAGCAGTGAAGGCCTTGGCTCTGTGTAAGTCCTGCTCTGTAATAATAGAAACATCTCTATATTATCAACTCTGTGTTCAGCATGAATCCAAAAAACAACCCCATACTAGCCAATGTAAAGAAAATTAACTATACCCCAGCCAAACCCAGCAAAGTGTGAAAGGGTTTTGTGTTTCCCTTTTCTTAATTTTTTTTTGTTTGGTTTGTTGGTTGGTTTTTTGGGGGTTTTTTTGGTTTTTTTTTTTTGCTTATGACCCTTAGGTTGAAAAGCTGCAGAACTTTATATACCAGGAGGACATCCTGTCCACCTCCCTCTATCTTCATGGTACTTTGGGGACGTAGAGATGTTTTCTCTCTGACCACCTGAGACTCAAAGCTTTCACAGCCTCAGATCACGTAAGGACAGCCAATTTGGTAGACTGTAGCAGGAGAAGGAAGGAAACTCTTGGCAGTCCAGACTCCAGGTTCAACCAGCTGATTAGGAAGCAGCATGCCAAAACACTGGACTAAGAGTAGTAACTCTTGACTTAGTGTTAAAGAAATTCTGACAGACAGCAAATAATATTTTTATCACTCTTTTGCCTATAGTATGGTGGGAATAGAAAGAAATAATAGGAAAATAGGGTGGATAAAACAACATTTCGTTGCAGGCAAATGATGAAAAGGTTATGTTTATATCTTAGCAACTCATTTCAAGATTGATGGCTGGCTGGAGGGGAGCTGTTGACTTATGGCAGGATTTGACTGTTGCTCTGAATTTCTGTTACTTGGCAATGGTAACACACATTAAGTAAGAATGCAGCACACCTCCTGGCTGGTCCAGCCTGCATCCCTTCAATTGTGCAGCCCAGCGCTTGTGACAGAGGTCATACCTGTGGCTTCTACCAAATTCCTGGTAACATTTAAGTGCAGATGCTTCTCACAAAATTAAAGGCTATTTTAACTATATTTCTTTTCCAAAAATACTTGTCATAACACAGGTAGGACCCTTGACTGTCTTTCAAGAACGTGAAATGCTCGGCACATCTGGGCTTATAATGTCCCTCTGCAGGGCACAGGGCACTGAGTTACACAAACTCCCTCAGGATGGAGCTGATGTTTGATGTGCTTTGGCCTCCTTACAGGGGTTTGTCCCTTCCAGCACAAGTGGAGAGGCTACTGTTTCTCTTGGTGCTAAGGGACACTCGTAGGTGTATAATGAAAGTCACAAAACCAGAAAAATAAAGAACACTAACTAGGAAGAGCTCATATCTATCAGTTTGTTCAAAAGGTTTGTTCAATGAATTTTCCCTTTTTTATTTCAGACCAATTTGCTCAGATTGTGTATTTGTATATCTGTTGCCTGAAGAAATGAACAGCAAGCAAGCTAAGTTTTAAAAGACCCACCATTGCTGGAGACTACTCTGAGGAAAAAAGGAGAAAAGGAGACCCATGCAGCTCTAGATGAAAGCAGGTAAAGCACGATCTTGTCACCAACTCTTCATCCTTCTCTCTGCCTATGGTGGGTTGAGCTTGTCTGGCTGTCAAGTTGCCCATCAAGCTGCCCACTTCTTCCCCTTATTCTTCAGCACAAGGAGAAAATGCAGTGACAAACTCTTGGGTTGAGATAAGGACAAGGAGATCACTTACCAACCACTGTCACAGGTAGAAGAGGCTCAACTTGGGAAACAGTAATTTAATTCATTGCCAATTAATAACAGAAGAGGATAATGAGAAATAAAATACAGCCACCTTGCCCTCACTTCCCACCTCATTCTTCCCAGGCTCAACTTCACTCCTGACTCTTACATGTCGGATTTGTTCAGTGTGGCATTTAGGGCTCTAATAAAAACATGTCCGCTTGAACAGAAGAGGAGATAAAATTCAGGAAGTTTAAGCAGCGACACTTTCAGAAGCTGAGGGTCTCTGTGTCAGAAGTTTAAGATGAATGCACAGAGAAAATAAATACCCCAAAACTGGCAGACAAGCTCTACAGTTACACTGAGCCAAAGTTGCAGTGCCAAGGCTACTCAGTTGAAGCTTTCTGAATGTCATTCCTATTGCTCATTCATTTAAAAGTATTGCCTTTCATTAGAAGCAGAGCTGAGCAAAGCACTTAAGAACCCAGAAATCTGATGATTCAGCCTGAGAGACTGAACAATCAGTATGAGTTTTGCTTGCTTTACTCTAAGGGAAGTTGAGTATGTCAGTTTAACTCAGGAAATCAGCTCCCTTTTTATTTTTTTTTTCAAAATTAATAAATATTTGTGGTTAAATTCTTGATGCTTGAGTTTATGAAGATGCCCAGTAAATAAAATAATAACAACAAGACAATTGCTGTGAAGCAGTAGATTAAAAAAAGACACCTTTCCCCACCCCCAACTGCATCAGGAATAGAGTGAGGAAGAAAAAAGAATGGGAAACCAAAATGCCTCCAAAAATAATATAACAATAAAAGCCTGATAGTGAAAGGTGCTTCTTGAAAATGTTCTTAGCCTAACACAGTTGGTGCAAAAAACCTCTGTTTGAAAAAATATTGAAAACATGATGGGATTAGACAGAATCAATGTGGGTATTTTTCACTTCTTTGCTGCAGAAGGGTATTGCTATGTCAGTTTACCTTAAAATTGCTTTCCAGTTTTAGACTTCTAAAGAAAAAGACTAGTTAGGAAAACTACTGAAAAGATGATGCTTCATGATGATTAAATTTTGAAGTTATGACTAGGTAGCTTTTAAATTAATGGGGAAAAATGCCATTCTATTTTTAATGTATAGTGCCTTTTTCTGACAATACTGTTTTCATTGTGCTCTTTCTTACTCTCTGCCCAACTTCTTGGGAAGAAAAAGAGAACAAAATAGGAGAATGGGAGCCGAATAACAGTACATCTTGTTCTTTGGGAAAGGTAGATGTGAACAGTTCTACACTGGCTGCAAAGATAGGCAGAGAAAAATATTCAGGAATGTGCAAAAATCTATTGCAAAATAAAAAGAGTTTAAGAAATGTCATTAAAATACGCAAACTCTTTTTTCTTTTTCCTTTTGGTTGCAATTTCTGGTATAGGATATTTTATAACTGGGTGAGGGCTTATTATGAAGGCAAGTGCACACCAATAGAAAGCTGCACGACATGCTGGTGATATAACAGCGCTGCTATTGTGATTTGTGGAGAATAAAAAGGTCTTTGATGAAGGGCTCTGCAGCTTACAAAATTGACGTGAGTTCTGGAAAGGCAAAATACTACTGAAGTTGCCTTTCCCTGCCCAAAATCCTGTACCTGCCTACTCATAGTGCTCCTCTTGTGGAAAACTCTCTTTGGCCACTTGCAATTGTATAACAATGACATTATGGCAGGGCAAGGGTTAAGAGGTAGGACTTTCTGATGTACCTGCCAAGATGTTTCAGGGTGGGATGTGCTCAGGATAATGGATGCCAATGCCCCAGTATATAAAGGCCTTTAAGGAGCTCTAGAGGATGTGATCATCCTTACAAAAGGAAGGGAGGCAGCAGGTCAGGCAGTAAGGATGCTTTTCACAGCTGTCCAAGGACAGAAGGAAGGGATCCCCTGTATCAAGAAAGAAAGTGTTGTGTCAATAATGTGCAGTAACTGGAGGTAGAAAAGGGAAGCTGTGACATGCACAGTTGTTTCTGTAAACAGTACATTAACTAGTATTAGATGGTGCTTCCAAATATTTTAATGGTGGATTTTATTTGGCTTATTGGTAAATTAATATTCCTCTGAGCAGAGTTTATTACAGGTTTAAATTCAAATAATATGTACCTGGAGACATGAAGAAGGATATATTGATCTAAAACCCAGTGAAAAAAGCCATATCCATGTGTGTCTAAAACCATATCCATGAAGCAGCACTAGAAAATATGCCATTTTTTGAAGGATGAAATTGTCAACCTACTGAATTTGGTGTGAAGTTTTCCATATATTTCAAAAAGCTCTTTATTATTTTGTTGTTGTTGTTAGAAGATAGTTTATGTTTTTGTACTAGATCTCCTATGAGATATAGATAAAAAGGAGGAAAAAAAATCCAAATCCCTACCCATGAAATGACTCAGAAGAAGGATGAGGCAGTTTACTTAAAGTGAAAAGACCTGGATCGTACAAAGGATCAAAATAGAGTTTTTTGAAAGGAGGAAAGAAAGTGATCATGAAAGTGATTTGCTGTAGCATAAAACACATGGTGAAAGATGGAGGCTTTGAGAATAGAATTTACAGGTTGAATATGAACCTGGAGGTTTGTTCTGTTTAGATTTTGACAATATATGAATGGAAAAGCTCTAAAGTGAGTAAAATTGAAGTGAATCGCTAAAGAGAGAAGAGGGGTTAGGAAAGCACATCTCTTTCAGTGCAAGACAGAGAAATTCAATAAATAAGGAATAGTAGCCCATCAAATTTTTGCTAGCAACAACATTCCCTCTGAAATTAAATAATTCTAAAATGACCTCAAATACCTCTGTGCTGCTTCTGGGTGAAAGCTGTCAAATATGTACAAAGGTCGTGACATTTAAATAAAATGCCACCACATTTAAATAAAACACCACCACATTTAAAATGTGTCCTGAGATATAGCTGAGGAAAATTACTAGAACATATTTCCAACTGGAAAATAAAACACTATTTAATAAATTAAAATCAGATGCATCAGGTATGTCCTGCTTGCAGGAAGGGCAGCTGCTGAGAACACTGTCACTTCACCTGGATAATTTCAATCCAGTCAGGACTGCCAAGCACAGTTCATTTTTACAGCTTGGCATAAATAATAAATGGGTGGTTAAAAGCCCCAGATAAGGACAGAGCAAATCTCATTGTCTTCTCTTTGCAGCGTGTTGTTTTGTGCAGCTGTTCAGAGCATGTACAAACAGCTACCATGTGGTCCTGGCTGTGTTTTCCATCACTTCTGTAGCATCGGTGTAATGGACTGATCAAAGCACCAACTGGTGGAGAGGGGATGTCTGATAGTTCAAGGGTGGACCTTTCTGTTCATTGCTAAAGCTCTTTTGAATGCTCTGTTGGATTCTTTCCAGGGTTGCAGACAAGGCTGGAGGCACCAGTGGCCAAAGTCCTATGGATTTGCACACTGAATTAAGCAAACTTTACTGAAATAATTTTAAAATGGGGCTAGTTGGAATTGCAGCTGGAATGAGTTAACTAAAGAAGTGCCTAGCATAGAATAGATGTGCAAAATTGCCCAGAATTTATTGCTCATTAGCTAATTGTCCACAGAAAACTGAAAACATGATAAACTTGCCATTACTGGTCTTTATTCCTTGTTAATATCAGCATTGATATCACTGACTTCAGCTGATACTGGAATAGTAGCCTACAAGCCTTCTGAAATTAATTTAATATGAAGACATAGGAAAAGCTGCCAAACGAAATCTTATTTGGAGCCTAATTCTGCTCTGAAATACTCATGTTCTCACATCTTTAGGTATCACATCTTTGGGGGGAAACGGTTGTTCATTTTAGGTTACTTACACAAAGCAGGACGCATTTTCCTTAACTGCAACTGGAACAACAAGGTAATTGCCAATGTTTTCAGGCAGGCTTATGAAGAACATAATTTTTATTCCCTTTTAAACTTCACTGGATTCAGGAAATTCACATATGCCCGTGTTTTTCAACTTCTAAGGGATCAGTGGGAGCACTAAGCAAAGCAAAGCTATCAGCAGTGGCTTAAGTTCACTGGAGACAGTACACAGCTTCACTAGAAAACTTTTATGTGGTCTTCAAACTGAAAAAGACCAGTGACACATCAAAGACTAGAAAACATTTTCTACTTCTGGCTATTTCTCATTTAATTCATGGAATTCTGCTCTATTTCTGTGCAAAGGAGGCTCTATGCTCAGATTCATCACATAACTGAGTTTGAAACTCATTTTATGAGTCACTTCCATGCTGACCTCTGCAGCTGCTCAGACTCATGGTATTTAAAGAGGGAGTATGAGTCAAATGGCTTCCACTGCTAAGATGCTGTCACATTGTCATAGGCTCAGGCTGAAACTAATTTAATGAATGAGGATGCTCTCTGTATCAAAGATTTCTTCCCACGGCCAGATATATTACCTGACGTCGCCAAAGACCAACAGCAGGAGCTAGTTTTGCTGAGCTATAGCATGAATCTATATGAAAATGGCAGTGGAACCTAAGGCCCCTTTTGAGCAGAGAGCAAGCTTCTACTGAGAGAGAGGAGGTGCATTTGCATTTATCTTAATAAATGGAAATTACCTGGTGGCTGCAGACATCTGCCAAATTATCCGTGGGAAATGTCTCAGCCTGTGCCAGCCCTGTGGGGTGGTTTGTAGACTTCAGGGCATCCAGGCAGCTGATTCTCACTGCTGAGGTGACAGAAATGTGTGCAAAATAGAGAGACACTCTGAAGAGCCATATCTCTACAAGAACAATGCATCATCTATCTCTTCAGCCTGGCAGAGAGAAACCAGAACGATTTCTCCTCCATTCTTCTTTCTCTACTGTTTTCTACTGATCTTTTACCCTGGAATTAGAAAATAACTAAAGAACAAGGGATGAATGGAGTGTCAAGGGATTTGTCTCCTACCCTTGTGGCAAGACAAATTTATTCCCAAACCCTTCTTGATGGATGTTTCATTAACCAAACTAGAAAACCCCCTGGGATGGGCTTACATTACATCCCCAGGCAACCTATCTCAGAGATTTCCATTGCCTTGTAACTAGAGAATCTTTTTTTGCTCCTTATGTCCACCTTAAAATCCTTGCTGCAATTTATGTCCATCGTATCTTGTCCCATCCCATGCTGATAAATTTTAAGACTGGTTCCATGTCTTTTTTCACTCATTTCCTCTCCTGATTAAACTGTTCTTTCACATCTTTGCATTGGCTGCATGCCCAAAGCTTTCAATAATTTTTACCATTACAGATTTGATTTTAAATCAGTGAAAAAGTAATTATCTGTATAAAATAATTGTGCTAAATATTGTAAAGGCTGCTCCCGAATGGCTTGATGAACAGGCCTTTTTTAATAAAAGTGATTGTAGAGTTCTTTAAATAAGTGTTTAAATTGCTATTTAAGTTAATACAGATGCATGCACACACAAATATATGCAAGTTAAAGAATTCCACACATACGAAAACCACAGGCAGTCTGCAAAGATAGACACTGAAGATATAAATTCAAGTTTTCATTCCTGACTGTCTTGAATTGTTGTCCTAGAAAGGCATGAAAAAGATGGGAAAAGAAGAAAGGTTTAACTGTAACAGGTCTTAGATATATTTAAGTCTCCTAAAGCAGTTTTTCGTGAGCAAAAGCACTCTGGTGGAAGATGAAAAATGAGATCTTACAGGAATGTCACTTATGCAATCTGAAAAGAATGCTAATAGAGTTTATTTTGTCAGTGATACTTGTTATCAACTGAGATGTGCCAATGTGTTTGATGGCTTTATGAATTGGCCTGAAAATATTGTTTATCCTGTAGACTTGGATGGAAACCGCCATAAATGTCATCCTCCTTTAGATCCTGACTCTGCAGAGCAGTTAAGAATATACTTAATTCTGAAGAAAAGCTTCAATTTCACTACTTCAGTAAGAAACAAATACATACTAAGCATTAAGCACATTTGAAAGGACTTTTGCTAAATCACAATGTTATTTTCTGGTGACTTCCTTTTCTTTAGCGTTCAGTGATTCAGTGCTGTCTGATTTATTGCTTGTTACAATGCATCCTTCACCGCTACCTTTCCCTCTCCTTTGTTGTTCAGACGAGCACTGCTGCTATAAATAATGCTGTTGTGTGAGTATGAAAAAAGAGTTGCCTCCAGCAAATATCATTGTATGTTGTCACTACATTTGTGAAGGTTAAAGATTAATGCTTAAATAAGGTACTTAATAATGCTCACATTATATATCATATATCTTCCATTGGCTGGCACTATTTTTTCCTCCTTTGCTAAGGGAAGAGGTGTTATTGAACAATGATGGTTGCAATAGCACTTTGAAAACACTCAACAGAGCAGTTGTTTTATAGTTGCAAATACTTTTAAACTGAAAGAACCCCCAAAGTTTTAATGTTTGAATGGTTTACTGAAGAGGTGATGGGTTTGCCTTGCTTTGCTCCTGTCTATTACATTTCTGGATGGAGAACTCCTCTCACTATGTGTTGATGCTGTGATGCCTCCCCACACCTAGAGAAGGGGCTGCTAATTTTAAGTTTCTTGCAGCTGAGATTACTGAATTTGTAAACAGAGCTGTGGTTTAAGCAATGCGTTGTTTCCTCTTAATTAGCTCAAGTGTTCCATTGTTCTACTTGTTGAATTTTAAAACCTTTTCTCTAAGCACTAATCTCTCCTGGCATGGTATATATGGGGCTTACCTGCCAAAATCAGTGCTATCTTCTGTGCTAGCTGAGTGTCATATAGGGTGATGGAGAAGAGCAGTGCAAAGCCTGCATTCTCTTGTGAATTCATAATTGCGTCGACCAAGTTGGTTTATTACTGAACCGAGTAGGATCTACAGATGAGCAGATGTTGCCAGCAAAGCCCTGATTTAGGAGGCACTGCCTTTTATGGCACTGACATCTTATGGGCAGTAAAAAGGATCATTGCTGACTGACAGGCAGAACTTGACAAAACAGCTGCTGGTAAAGTAGGAGGTCGGATTCTCTTTTATCAAAAGGCAGTGATTTATTTGAAGCATTGGATCTCACACACATCAGGCTCAATGTGTGTTTTCTGAATCCCAGGTAGTTCCTGCAGAACTACAGTAGAGTTTCCGGTGTCTTTGTTTGAGTTTAGGAAATCGAAAGCTCATTAATATTTGCTCTCAACAGACAGCTGCTGAGTGAAGAGCCCTTCAGACCTCCGGCTTGTCAATTTGTACAAAAGTTTGGCAACGTGAAGTGGAAGAATGGGGACTTTGGGAGTGAAGGCAAGAAACTTTCCATGGGCTAGAAATTCTGCTTTTTATTTTCCCCTGTGTCAGGGTAGGATGATGAGAAGGGTCTATGCAGCAGCTGGGAACACTTGAAGGTGTAGGTATGCCCATGGATATGAGACAGCCGTGCAGTATGAGTGACTGACACTGCGGTGAGCGTCATGTACTTTGTCAGCTGGGTCCTTCCTCCAGCTTCCTGCTGGAACTGTGTGGGCAAGACTGGTGTGCCAGTCACCTGTAATCACCTGGAGAAACCCACCCTGCTGCCTTCTGCAGATCTAGGGAATTTTCTTCTGGTTCCAATGGGTGACATGTAGGGCTCCTGCTGGAGATGTTGAGGTCTGACTAGATGAGTTCTGTTGCTGATTTTAAGTCAGCGTAGGTAATTTTCATTTATCTTTTTCAGGGGTTCCTGTAGTAAAAGTCAAGGAGTACCTGCTCTTTCTGCTGTCACTGATGCTCTGTCAAGCTTCTATTCATTTTCAAGGCAACCTATAAAAGCTTAGCTAAGTTTTATATTCTCTCTTTGCCCTCAAACTACCACCTGAGTCTGGAAACAAGCATGACATCTCACACATAGGCAGCATCTGATTTCTGCCTTTTAAGGTCTGTACTGTGTGCTTTATTTTCAAGAATGAATGCCATTGAAGTGGTCTTTGGAAAGCTATTTGAAGGGGAAAACCCATCATGATACTGCAAAGTGCTAGAATCTGATCAGTCGCTTGCAAGCTGCTGTGTCTCAGGTTTCTTATCCCTGATTGTGGCAATGGGCTTCAGGGAAAATCACTGGGTTTAGTAGCATCAATGTACTTTACAATCAAGGCAGCTGTGGCTATGGATTTTTTTAAATATAATTAGGGGACAATGATTGTGTGTAAATGAAATTTAATCTTATATCTTCAGGCTGGGAATCAAGCTTGAGCTTTCACTGCGAGCTGGGGGGAAAAAAGATCACATTTGCTTTTGTCTCCAGAAGAAAAGTGGGTGTCGAGGTGTGATGCTTCATTTCAAAGTCATGCTAGTCACGTGCAGCCTTTTTCCCACTGCAGAGATCTATAGGATACCCCAGAGCAAGTTTGGCAACTCTCCTTATGTGGATTTGGTTGGCTTGGGAAGCAAGTTCCCTGTCCCCAGAGAGCCTGCCCTGCTGCAGCTGAAACCTTGCCATCAGCACTCAGAGGCAAATGGGTTCATTAATGAGGTGTCATTACAGAGTTAAGTACATCACCAGCCCTTGGCCACTCTGGCGGTGCAGTCACTTTGGAACCTCGCTCCACTAGCAGGTACTACCTTAGGTGGCTTTCAGGGTGCTCCATGGTGTGAAATTAACTGGTGCCCAAGTCTTTCATTTTAATTGCTGGTGTTAAATTGTCAGGTTTTACTCTTCCATTTGAAAGGCAGCGGTGAAGGCGCAGAAACCACCGAGAGCTGAACTCGTTATTTATCCACTTTATAGCATTCAGCATTCTGTGGTTTAATAGTCTGTGCTATAAAAATAAAATATTTAAAAATGCTGGCACTACGTTGATGCTGCAAGTGGTGGTCAAAAACCTTAACCTATCTGCCACCAGAAGTGTGTCCCTAACCTTTTACATGACCATGTTCCCTAAGCTGGAAAACTTGAACCTGCTGGGGGATACCCACGACTGGAGGTGAGCCCTTTTACTCTGCGAGCAAAGGAGCTGAGCCCAGGGGAGGGAGGCTGGAGGATGCTTCCCTCTGTGCTATCCAACTCTTCTTATCCACCAGCTGGGCTGATATCAGGAACAGAGAGGAAAAACATCCTGCCTCTGACCTGAGCTGAAGGGTGCTGCTCCTGAGCAATGCCACACAGCTAAGTTCTGAGTTCAGCTGCAGGCAAACCACTGGGAACCAGCAAGAGGCCAATGTGGTGAAAGCTTCACAGCATTTTGCTTTCACAAGTAGCCTTCAACTTAGCAAAGAGTTTCAGCTAAAATAAAAGGGCAGAAAAATTACAACTTCAGCACTTTCCCTGTGGAATATTTCTTTTTCATCAGTTTGCAAGCCTTGAAACAGTACAGCTTCGTCTACATTTAATTAAACTAAAAAAACCAGTTACCTGACCTGAAGCAACAAAGCTGAAATTTTCAATTTTGAATTTTCATTTCACTGTATGAATGAGCTCACACCTTCTCATAGCTTATTAACATAATTCCAAAAAAGTAGCATAGGAGAAAAGGTATAGAAGGTGATACACATACCCAGTCTCAGCTAGACTAAGCTGTGGATATGCTATGATGTGATACAGGCTCCTGTTAAATTTGGGAAAGTACTACAAAGATTTCACTGTAACTTATTTAATGTAATTACTGACCTAAGACGGAGTATCTAGAGAGTCTGGGATGAATTAATAAAACATACATTCTTTTTTTTTTCCAATTACAAAAATGGAATGAGAAATCGTACATATATATTATACATATGTATAATTTACTGTTCAGTCTTTGAACTCTAATTTATTTGACAGCCTGGAACAGTCATTTTAAATTCACCTATACCTAATTATTTGATCTTCTCCCTTGACTATCTTAACCTTCTTCAAACAGAAGAGATTTATCTTTGGAGCATGTTGGGATTTGAACAGAACAAATTAGATGCTGACATGACTTTTTAAAGTATAATTAAAATGCAGGACTAAGCCACACTTCCATACCTTTAAAAAAAGGATTTTATTACATTAAATATTTAATCCAGGACAGTTAATCCATATTTATCTTCCAGACCATGCAGTGACTGTAAAACTGCAGGCCATCGATCCTTTCTTGAGCTCCTTGGAAAAGATGTGTAACAAACACATGGGCTAAAGCTGCCTTATAAAGTTGGGGCAAATAGCCCTTGAAGCTGAGCCATGTTTGAATCAGTAGATCAGGTAGTCCAATACTGTGCTCTGCTCCATCCAAGGGAGGTTGTCCCCTGGTGTGCCAACTATTTGGTGATTGCCTGAGGGTGCTCTTGGGTTTTTTGATCATACCCACACTGTACTGCAGCGCAGAGCCCTCGACCCCCTGAGCAAGGGACAGAGGAGCTCATTAAAGGGGGTAGCAGAAGTTGCCAAGCCTTTGCGTTAAACATCTTGCATTTGGGACTGAAGAAACGAGGCAGATGCAAGGCAAAAACACCCCGTTGGGGTCCCAGGCTTTTGTAGGCAGAAGGTGTACAAGAGAGTTTGTGAAGTTCTCCAGCAGAGCCTTTGTCCTTGATGGCTTCTTCAGATCTTGACCTCAGATTGCCATTCATTGCTTCTTCCCTTCCTACCCTTCTCATATGGGTTATGCACTGATTACACAGACTTCTGTGATTTGGGATTTTTTTGTTTGTTTTGGTGTTTATTTTGTTTGTGTGGGTTGTTTGTGGAGGTTTTGTTGTATTGTTTAGCTTTTTTTTAAACTAACTCTGCTTTCCCCTCTCCATTCATTGTGTGTCGATGATTTTCAGAGCACGAGGCTCTGAAATTTGGTCTGAGCCATTTAAGTTTTTGCTCATTTTTTATACATATGTATGAATGTATGTATAAATTTATGTATAAAACTTGCCAGATATTTCATTTAAAAAGTTGCACAGTTTAAGGATTGCTGGTGTTGAATTCATAAAAGGAAAGGTGTTACAGGAATAGTAAAACAGAATTGTAATTACAGGCATAATAAAAAACTATTTTTATAACATGGTTTTCACAAAAATGCTTCTTTGTTTTGAGAAAAATTAATTAGTTCAGGGCCAAATAGTTTTGACAAAAAAGAATCATAGTTTTTTTTTGCCTTGATGGCTTAAAGTGAATATTTTTAGGCTTTTTTAAAATTACATTTGTTCAGTAAAATACCTATTTCTTTCATATCAGTGCTGGAGAGCCAGATCAGTTGGATTTTCATCTTGAGTTCTCTAAAACACCAGCTTCTAAAGGTCTGCAAATAAACACAAAGCAATTGTGTATGTGCACTCTTCTGCTTTTTGATGACAGTAGAGGCATTTCATGGAAAGAGTAATAAAACTTCTCACAAGACAATCATGGGAAGGAAAAATTCTATTAAGTTTATCACTAGCTAGTAGATTTTCTAACAAATTTCTAACCAAATTCACTTAAGCATTGGAAAAAATGTAACAAAAAGACAGACTTTAGTGATGTTCAAGCAGTATTTCCTCGGCTCCTAGCGGTAGATTTTCAGGTTTCTAAAGGAGAGTCCCATGAGGCCTTTTTTTTTTCTTTTTTTTTCTTTTTTTTGACATTTTGAAAGCATGTTAAAACCCCTTCAGCTACTCCTATGAATAAAAATCTAAAATGGTTCCATTTTTTGAAGAGAAAGATATGAAAGGAGAAATCATCAAATGCATTTTATTTCTGTGGAGGAAGAAATCAAAAGCTCTATATGCATATGAAATTATTTTGCCCGTCACCTTCCCGAAGACAGACTTTAATTAATCCTTTCTCTGAGAAAGATATTAAATCCTCATCTAATCCCTGCAGTTCATACAAAGTCTAGAATTTTTTGCCTGCTCATAACCACAGAAAACATTATTTCCTCCTGAAGCAAATTGTGCTACAAAAAGCTCTGAATGCTTCAAGTGTGGAGATGTTTTGTTTTTCCTTCATTTAATCTCTCACTGGCTTGATGCACATGGATGAATAACAATTTTATTTTTTTTTCTCGTCAAATTTTCTCTCTATTCCAAAGAGAAAAACCTAAGGAATGCTTCAACAATTTTGGTCTTTTTAAAAAAGTTCTGAAAACTTGGCTCCGGGCAGCAGGCACAACAAATGTCTCCCACACTGATTTCTGGTTTGTTCCTAATGACTTTAACATATTAGTTATTGTATTTGCTGTTTCATATATTCCACCCACACCACTGTTATGCACTTGAAACTTTTTGCACTCCTGCTTTCTAGATGGTCCTTATTATTGTCCTGTGTAGCTTTATTACAAGAACAGTATTACCTGTTACAGAGGTATATTTGGAGAAGGACTGGAAATTTCTTGCCTAACTAAGGGAGATGTTATTTTGTCTGTATAGACAGTAAATCAACTCTGCTTATACATATAAGCTTATAATCACTAATGGGAGAAAAATTGGTACTTTACTCCCAATTGGAGTCAGATCCACAACCCACATGCGTGGGCACAACCTGTGAGCTGGAAAGAGTTGAGCCCATTTATCTCCATGAAGATGTGGCACTTCTGGTCCATAACTCCCTGCAGATAGAGCAGTCCTCCCTGGCCAGCTGGAGAGGGCTAATGGGTAACTACACCCATTCTGAAAACAACAGCCTATTTCACATTTCCCTGAGCATTTGCACGGTGCTGAGCAAAGAATCATTAGCACGAGATATCCACATCATTGTGCACACCTTATTGAAATGCTGATGTTCCAAGGGACACAATGTGGGGACATAAAAATACTGGGCTGAGTTTAATTGCCTGGTTGCAATTTGCTGCATGTTCAGTCGCTAAGAGATGTGAATACTTACATCAACTGGATCCACAGCCTTAAGTTGGTTGCTAAATTTGTATTTTCCTTTGGACAGTCTTGTTTCTTTGACCTGTCCTTTCTGCTTTCATATCAGCATCTGAGGCAGTCTTGTTTCACTCCTCCTTCATCGGATTGGAACCTTAATCAAAGGGTTTTATTTGTGCAGAAATGGAAATGATAGCAGTCCATTTCCACATTTTAACTGAAAACACATTTCCTAATGTGATCAGGAACATCAGTGCACTGCTAAAGAATTCCAGATAATACCCAAAGAAGTATGCCTGAAAAATATATTAGTAAAAGACTATAGTATTTTGGAAATGAAGTTTCCAAGAATCACAGCAGACTAATTTACATCTACATTCTGGTCTAAAAAGAGATGGCTTGCAGAAAAGTATCTGTTTGTATACAAAATATATTTTATATACTTTTTATATATACACATTCGCTCCTGTTGGATCTTTTTAAGTTATTTGTCTAGCACTAAAAAAGGGAGAAAAAACGTTGTTTTATGGCACACCAGATGGGATTTGCTGTTCTGGCCAATGTATGTTATTAAACACCCTGCTCGTGCCACAGGTCAGCATGAACAAGGGTCATGCGAGCTCTCTGATGAAGCTGAGACAGTTCCCTCAGTAAGTATTTCTTCCCTTCTCTCTGGTCCCTCTTCCTTTTTTGCTGCTTTGCAGTCCAGTGAATTCAAAGTGCTGGCAGAAAGCTGGTGGGATTTGAATAACTCATCCCTTTCGCTGCCTGAAAAAATTTATATATATGTATCTAATCCTCCTTTATGGAGATGACCTGAGACAAAATTGCATATTATGGCCAATATTACCTTATTCTTCACACACACACATATCAGTTCTGGCCTGGGATGTATTTCACAGGGTTTTTTTCTGTCTGCATGCAGGTTTTTGTATGACAGAGTAGTGTGTAAAATATGTCTTTTCCTGGGGATCCTAAAAAAAGTGAGCTTCAATAATTGAGGAAGTTAAACTGTTCAAACTGTTCTTCAGGTGCAGTAATTATAGCAGTACAGTACATTTATTTTACTCTACCTTAGGTGTTTTTAAGGATAAATTGGGTGTAACTTGTTCCCATTCCATACACTGATATTTTATTTCTCTGTGTGTGTGTATCCATGTGCAGGCAGTCAGAAACATGCCTGCTACTGCAAAGGGCTTTTAGTCCAGCTCTGTGTAATTTCTTCAGCCTTTTTATAAGTGGAATTAAGCCCAAGAGCAGTTAGAATTCAACTGGCTGCTTCTATATTTAATAAATAATAACCCTGCCGTGAAATTGTAATTGGCAATAAAAAGTCCTGCAATTCATCTAAGGGCTTTCCACCTCCATTGTAAATCTGTAATTCCACTCTGCTGCTCATCGCCACAAGACAGAGTGTACTCATTACTTGAGGTACAACTTCTTCCATAGAAAGGAGAACTGGGATCCAGGCACTTAAAATTCTTTCTTCCCACACTTTCTTTTATTCTCCTACCTTCCTGTGGACACAGCGTTCTTGTATTTTTTGGACTTACATTGTGGTCTGTGCTGGTCTTTTCCCAAGTTTTCAGTGTTGATGGATTAGACTAATTCATTCTTTCACCTTCTCTCTCTGTAGCATCTGTAGTGCTATTTGATTGGAGATTAAAACTGGCAATATAGTCTTAAAACACATTCTTATATATTAATTATTGTCTTTTTCCCATGTTTTGAACTTTGATTTTAAACTTCACCTAGAACTGTATTTTTTCAAAAACCTTCTGCCCAATTCATAGCAAAAGTTCAGTTTGCTGTGAAATGAACATCTCATTTATTGTGTGGTTTTACCTATACCTGCTTTGCAAAGGAGGATTGGCACAGTTTTAGCTCACTGCTGGTTTAATTGGTTCAGATTTGGCGTGCAAGGACCATGGTACTGCAGGAGTGCACCCTTTTTTAAACAGAGAATTAGGACCCTCTACACAGAGTGTCTGTCAGAAATTATAGTTGGACACTCAGCTGGGAACTCCAAATGCTCTGTGTGCTCAGAGTCAGAGATAACTGTGCAAACAGCAGCATCCAGGTGAATGAGGAATAACATCCAGAAGGGTCAGACTTGGAGTTTGTGTCACACTTTCAGAGATTTCTTGGCCATGGTCAGAATGGGAATGTGCAGAGGAGCCAGGAACTCAGTATCTTCCCTCAACTCCCAGCTTGTGTCTTAGCCATTAGATTATTCTTCATTCCCTGCTAAGGAAGACGAGTTTATCAGATCTAAGCAACCTCTTCACTCTAATGAGGGAGCAACTCCTAAATCAGTACAGGCTTGAATGGGATGAAAATCCTGTGTGCAATCATCAGAGGTGATAGAGGAGTAAGGAGTGGGAGGAGATATGAAGCCGATATGAAGGGATTATTCACACAGGGTAGCTTAAGATGGACTAAGAATTGGTGTAGAAGAGACTAGACTAGACTGCTTCCAGTTGGAAGGGACTTACAATGATCATCTAGTCCAACAGCCAGTTAAATTGGTTTTAGTTCAATTAAACATGGCCAAAGGGAAGGAAATTGCTTTTAAGCAACATTACCAAAACTTCACTGAAAAGGATTCCTATTTATATGTGTTAAAGACAACATGTGCCAGCAGTGGCTGTTTAAAACACTGCAGGAAGTTTGGCTTGTGGAAATCGTGAACCCAATTTTCTCCCAATGGCTTTCCTGTCCTGTGTGAAACAGAGCTCTGGCACTGCTGGGGCTCTGGCTTGCAGCTCAGAAGGCTGTGCAAGGAGATGCTGATGCCAGCTGCAGTCGAAACGGGAACTGGTACCTGTGTCTTCACAGCCTCTCTGCCCCCCTCTCAGTGTACATTGGTGCTCATTGTAGTTAACTGGGACCTTAAGAGAGGGAGGAGAGGCCGGGCCAAGCATATGGTTGGTGTTTTGTTCTCTGCAGTGGCCTCGTTAATGAGCATACGGTGTGCGGGGTCGGGCAGGCTGGCTGTGTGCCCGCCGGCTGCGCTGGGAGCCGGCCAGGGCTTACCTGCAGCCACCTCTCCCTTTTGGCAGCTCAGCTTCAGTGCTGTGCTCTTTTCCCTTCACTCTGCAGCGCTTTGAGAAGGGCAGGCAGCGCCTTGGCAATGGGAAGTGAGAGATTTTGAAAGAAAAGTCTTTCTGGTGGTGATGCGAGCTGTGAATTTATTCTACCTACTTGCTGGCATCTGCACGCATAACTACATGCCAGCACCTGATGGATGCCATACATTTTGGCCACCTGTTCAGCTCCTTAAAAGTTAGAGCATTCCAAGTGACTATGTTGACTGCCTCAATATTTTAGAGGAATGCACATTTATCAGGCATCTGTTCCAGTTCATGGGGCTTGGCTCTTTTTTTGTGGAAGCTACTTGCAATTCCAGTCACAGAACAGGAAGCAAATATTGCTCTGCAACACACTGAATGAATGGAGAATCAGGCCCTTGCAAAAGATATGATTTTCTTGATGGTTATATTGAGGGGAACAGAGCAAAGGGATTTGAAATCTCAGGTTGTCTGACAGTTTCACTAACACAATATTCATATTTAATGGCATTCCTCTATATATTTTCTTCATCTCCTTCCTTCTTTTCAAATGTAATTCCTTAAAGATTGCTTATTCTTCTGCAAAAGTTTCTTAGCAAAAACAGAGAAATGGCTGTGTATTCTTTTTGTAAAATGAAACATTCCAGGTTAAGTCTACAAACAGTAATAAAGATGGGGAAAAAATCTCCTCCTTTTAAAATTTAAGTTATATATGGGAGAGTAACAATGTGCTCATATTTATGATTTATGATAAAAACACTCAGTGATTTGAACAACTTCAGTGCTTTACTACAGGTAAAATTTACACTTTTACAAAAGATCTGATTCAAAGCTTAAATTAAGAGGGAAATTCCACTTGCTGTAAATTCGGGGATCTGGTTCAAAGCTAGATAGACACTTGACAGGTCAGAGAACAGACTGCAGCCCAGCAGAGAGCATTTATCTCATTCTGTGGTATTTTTAATATTTCAAAATTATGTTTCTTCAGATTCTGGATGAAAATCAGACACAAATTTCTCCATGAAAGAGAAAGGCTGTTCAGCTCTTGCTGCCAGCCTCTAACCCCAGAGCCCAGAAATTCGGGGATGTACTGAACAGACTGTGCTGTTGGCCCCGTGGTCCAAAGTGGTCCATGTGGCACAGATGGGACAGGCACAAACTCAGAGTCCTGTGAATGGATAGGATTGGCAGCACTGGCTGCTCTCAGAATTCCAGACAGCACCTCTTGGTGCTGCTTTGGGATACAGATCCAGAAATGAAATGTTTGGGATTGAAGTTCAGCTTCTGAAATACTGCTCTGACTCCTGAATTTTAAAATCCTAAGTTACAGCCGCTTCATTCTGGAAGGTGAAGACTGTGTTGGGGAAATAGTTACATCCCAAGTAAGGCACATATGGAGCCCTTTGCTTCACACACAGCAGTGACCTCCAAGAGTCCAGAAACACGGGTTTCCCTTCTCAGCCACAGCCCAGGATCTGGGACCACATGCAGGCTTGGTTGGTTCCAGCTTGGAGGGGGTATTGCCTACCTGTGCCACACAGACCTGCTCCCCTCTGGAGGCACAACGCCAAAGGAAACCAGTGCACACACAGAGCATCGTGTAAGCTAAAGGAAAATGAACTTGGATGAGACAGCAGGAATTGTCACTAATGTGTCATTTCTGCTCTCCTGTGCAGTGGGAATAAGGGAACTCAGCCCTAGAGCAGTCCTGGGCTGCCTGAGTCAGCAGCTGAGCCTGCCTGCACTGTCCCATATGTTCAGCTTTTGGGGAGAAGAGCTGTGCACTGGGAAGAGCAGTCTAACCTTCCTCTTCCGAAGCTAGCATACGAGAATTCGGATAAGCACATTTTTTTACCCAAAAGCAATTAATGTGCCGCTCTTTTAGAAGCAAGAAATATCTCATTCTCTTTCTTCCTGCAGTCTGATAGCATTGTCTGTTCTTTGCATTTAATATGATTACGCCCAACTACTCCGGGGTGCACAAAGCTCCAAAGAGCAAAAACCTGAATATTTTTTTCATATTGCTCCCAATGCTGCCTAAATGCAGCAGAGAAATGTACTATGAAGTCTCAGTAAAACATAAAACATACTTGAGCAGAGATCTTTCCTGCCCATTTCAGATGTGCCTAATCTTTACTTGATCTTTAAAAACTTAGATTCATTCCTTCTCTTTCTTTTTTCTTTTCTCCTTTCCAGAGTTACCTACCTTCACCTACGGCGTCATATCACAGAATCAGAATCTTCTGAGTTGGAAGGGACTCAGAAGGATCATTAAGTCCAAATCTTATTGGTCCCACAGCCTTGGTGTTATTAGCACCAGGCTCTAACCAACTGAGCCAGTGTATAAATCTCCTGATTTTATTTTCTGCAGTTGCACATGGTTTCCCCTTCTTGTAGTCAGGAGATACAAGATGGGCTTTGCAGGTTTCCCTCCATGTGTTTGCACATGGAGGATATCAGTTTCATTGCACACAGCAACCATGGCAGCTTCACCTCTCACTGGAACTGTTTATGCTCTTAGGATTTCTGGTCCTTTGGTTCAAAGCTTTATTTAAGAAAACTAAATTTGAAAAGCTTCTGAGACCAAGATAAAGGGAATGACAAATGAAGAGGACTCTAAAGCAAACTCTCTCTATTCTTCTTCTGTATAATCCATTATTTTTGCTCAGAGATTTATTTTCAGTATCTTTCCTGCTTATGTAGCATGCTGTGGTACAGAGCTACAGTGTGACTTAAAAAAAAAGCCATTCAAAAGGCTAAGAAGAAGAAGAAGAAGAAGCATATTTTATCATGTTTAGATAAAAATTTGTCTTTAAATAATAATTTGAGAGCATTTTATATTAAAAAAAAAAAAAAGAGAAGACCCCATTCCTCTCGATGAAAAAGTCTCTTAAACCACTGAAATTTCCCAGAGACTTTTCAAGGTCCTGACTGAGGAAAACAACAAAGTCAATTATAGGAATCAATCAGCTATTCCTTCACCACAGAGCAATTGCTGGGATTTGATCTTGCCTTTTATAAGCTTTTGATATTCAATCATAAAAGTATTTTATTTCACCATTCATTTCAGAGTTTGTTTAATCTCAGCATGAGGAGTGGGATGGGGAACTAACAATGAACACCAAATTTCAGAGAGATGGCATGACTTTGTAGAGGTTTCAAAACAAACTGTTGTGTCAGGAGAAATAGTTTCATTCTAGATGTGGTACCATAGACAGCTCATGCCTTCAAAATCTGTGGCTAAACAGCATTCCAGCAAAACCAGCTGCCAACAAGCCCATGGCAGTGAGAGTGACTGAGAAATACTCAAAGGCAGAAAAGCTAACAGTGATGGAAACCCTGAGTTAGCCCTGTGTAGACTGGAGAGTGCAGGAGCAGGGCATGGTATAGCCTTTTGCAGCACCATAAGCACTACTTAGAGCAAATTGCTGACAAAGCCACAAGAGAAGTCACTTTTGGTTAGTCCTGAGAGCTGCACATCATCTGACGTGAGATGTAATTACTGAAAAGCCTCTCAGTGCCAATAAAACGCTTGAGTTTAACAGCCCCGTAGGAATGAAAGCACTAAAAGGCCCCTCAACCCAAAGTTCAGTGTGATAAATTTTAACTGTAGCATAGAGAAATCTGTAAATATGAGAAAGCAAGGTAAGAATAAGGGAGAAGAGGGGGGAAATGGTGACATGTGGCAAGAAGTTTGGACGCTACCTAGGTAATTCTTATCAGACTTTCAAAATCAACCTGTACAATCAGTCAGAAAAAACTTCAAAAATATTTCCCCCTCTCTTCTGTATAATATGTAAATGAGCCTTTTCTCAGTGGTTTTAAGCCAAACATGGTGGTTCTACATCATTTCTTTTTAGCTGATCACATTCCCATCTCTGAGTCATTCTCTGCTGTTAAATATTGATCCCTGGTGCATATGGGTCAGGACTGATCCCTTCTCCTCATGACTGGGACTGATTATCTCTATTGGTCTAGACTGATTCCCTCCTCTGAATGACTCCAGCATCTTCTAGAGAAGTCTGGATATTGCTCAGACACTCAGAGGTTTCTCCAGTCCCTAGAACAGCCTGTTCTAAAGCCCCATATCCAGACATGTCCCAAATTGGGAAGGTTCAGAGTCAAAACTTAGACCTGAGTTTCACTGCCTGTGCCCCTCTCCCATGCTGTCACTGGCCCTGGGAACTGGAGGGCCCTTTAGTGACCCATCTCATGCTGCCTACATAGTTGGGGATGGTCCCACCTGGATCAGGTCATGGATGCCATGGGCATATTGTGCAGCTCCCTTCTCCAGCAGCTGGAGAGACAGTGCGCTGTGCTGGCAAGAGAGAGGAGATTAAAAGACTTCTGAGCTCCCCCATGGCCATCTTTGCTTACATAAGCACAGGATTGGGTTTTGCCATGAGCTCATAAGGGGAAATTGAGTTGGAAAAAAACATCTGAATATACAGAGGACAGGTGAGATCAGTGCCCAGAAAATCTGTGAGCAGAAAGAACCAGCTTACCGTGTTCTGAAGAGTCCTTGAGCCTTTAAGTGACACTTGCCGCCTCTTGAAGCCTTTCCAGACGGGGTCTCCATGTGGTGAACAAAGCACTGCCTGTCCTGTGTGTGCAACACACTCAGGCTCTTGGCAAAGGCGAGTGAGAGGCCTGTTTATGAAGTCAGGGATGTTGTGATAGCTTAAGCCTACAAACTTACAGGGTTTTGCTAATACAGAAGAGCATGTTGGTGCCTGTGTATGGATACACCGTACTACTGCAGGTAATCAAAATCATAGTGAACTGAGCCAGGGGAAGTAAGCAAAGCTGCTGAGTGGAATACCCAGGCTCCTGGACTTAGTGCAGGGAGGAGGTCCATGCTTTACAGATGTGTCTGAATCCAGAGCTAACAACTCGGTGTGCAAGGCAATCCAGAGTGGCTGAAGCACATGGCTGGGTCCGTGTATGCTGCCTTTCTTACCGGCTGCTGCTGCTGGAAAGAGCATGTGGATGGCTGTCGTCAGAGTTGTACCAAAGGAAAGCTCAAAGGGACAATGCCAGCTTGGCTTTGTTGGTTGTTTTTTTTTCTGTCACTCAGCTGCACTGACGCCTCTGGTAGCCAGTGGTGGAGCAGTGAGAAGCTGGTTTTGTGCTTTGCTTTCACGGGAGAAGCCTGGCTGCATTAACTCTTATTGAAACAGCACCGGGACAACTCCAACAAAACCCAGAGATGGAGCTCAGCTCCACAGCAGCCAGCAGCAGCTCCCAGGGAGGCACCGGCTGGCTGGATCTCACCCTTGTCACCTGCACTGAAACGGTGGCTTTCACTGAAGTGGTGCCAGAAGAGGAGTGGGGATCCTTTTACTATTCCTTTAAGGTATTCTTTTAAGGCATGCATCGTTTTTGCTCACATGCTTGCAGCTTTGGTGCATTTTCAGCACTTGCGTGGGGAGGCAGAGAGGTTTACTGAACTTTTTTTGCCCAGATATTGCCTTTTTTTTCCCCTGCAAAGACAGCAGACAACATGTGTGAGGCATTTACTGAAAAGCAAAGTACTTGTAGGAATCGGAGAACATGTCTTAGCCAACTGTATCCCCTCCCAAGGGAGGACAGTGCTGTTTTTTACAGAGGTATTGTAATTATACATGCATCGTTAAAGAGCTTCTATTATTTTAACACTATTTATTATTCACTATTAACACTATTTATTTATTATTATTATTTAATGTAATTCCTTATAGGCATCATCTCGACATATGGGATTTCTTTTCAATTTTCCAGCTGTAACAAACATTGTACACAAGTGGGAGGGGGGTTTTGTTTTGGTTTTTTGTTGTTTGGCTGGTTGGTTTTGGGTTTTGTTTTGGGGGTTTTTTTTGGTTTTGTTTGGTTTTTGGCTGGAGTTTTTTTGTCTTATTTTGTTTCAGTTTGGGGTTTTTTTAATCATGAGGGACAGACTGTAATTAGTTTGTTTGTTTTGAACTTGAGTGGGGAATGCAGTGTCTCTTGAAGGCTGCTGTTAAGAATACACCAGATGAGTCACTCAGTAGTGAATGCTGTTGAGAGGCATGGGAAGTGTGTTCATTCATTTTCAAAACCAAACATCACCCTTGCAATCTGTGAATGTAGGAAAAAGATTAAAGAGGTGCTGAAATTCATCTTTCCTTCAGATTTCTATGCCCTCTGCCACTGCTTCATTTCATGCTGCGTGCCAAGGTGTCTCTTCACTCATACTGCATGTTGTACAAGTTAAGTTCAAGTTATCAAAAAGTCTGACAAGGAGTACCCTGCCCTTCCTTCTGGAGCTCAGGACCAAAGAGATCCATTTCACCTGGAAAGATGCAGGCACTGATATCATTTGAACAACATGTGAGGTAAAAGGGGATATATTCAGAAGCAGTTTTTGTATCTGTGAGACTGGTAGTGCTCTGGCACAAGGCTAGTGGAATCAGTGGAATTACTGCAGGCTTGCACCCCTCTTAAAGAAAGAGATGATCTCTGGTTCTATTCTTAATTAATGAGGGTCTCTTTTAACATACTGTTGATATTTTTTTCTTATTGTTAAGACAGTACTTTTCTATTTAGGATTTCAGGGATGCGAATTCTTTTTTTTTTCCCCTCTCCGTGTTAGACTCCTAAAATACTTTTGAAAAAAAAAAAAAGAAAGCACAAGTGACAAACAAAATACTTTTAACAACTTTATCTCCTTTCTTCTTTTCACAATTAGGGCTGTAAATCAGAGCAATGTCATGGGAGCACTATTTTATAACGGTAAAAGTGACAATTAATTCGGTGATTAGAAAGTCCCCAGGCAGAAATATGCTCGTTAATAGGAGAGATTGAGTAAATTACAATAATTAGGAAACCATGGATAGTCATGCATGCTCATCCATTGCTAAAGGAAACTTGGTTCTGTTAGCTGAGAGCTTCTCATTAGCCTTCCACTCCTCTGCCAGATGCCTGGCTCTGGCATGCATAGCATGAACTTTGCAAGGACATTCACTGATTTCACATCAATTAGGAACTGTTGATAGGCATGGAAATACTTTGGCCCTGGAGACAAGCGACAGCTGGTGCAGCTGTAGGAAAAGAGGGAGAAAGCACCTTCCCTGATGTGCAGTGCAGGGAAGACAGGGCTCTGTGCCGGCACTTTCAGCACTCTGTAAAAGTTCACGTGTGGAAGGTATTGCTGATACCTGTTGACTCAGTTGGCTGTGTTTAATAAGTTCTGCCCATTTTGTGGCCGTGTCCTTGCCCACTCCAGCAAGCCAAGCAGCATCTCCTTCCTGATCACAAGGGTCTGCTTAAGCAGCTAAAGCAATAAAAGTTTCAGTTTGAACCAGGCTGAACGAATTTGAAAAGCAGAGTTCTGTGATCAAAATGTAGCTACTACCACGGCTTTATTGGCCTTTTATAGGGATTTTCAAGCACACTGTAGCCTCTAGCTGGCTGTAAAGGCAGGCTGGCTGAGTGGTCACCACCAGGCTGATCCCAGAGCCCGTGTACCAGGGTGCAGACAGGGCCCACAAGCTATTTCTGTTTGGAAAACACAGGTGTAAGGTACCATGTCAAAGCAGTCATGGGAAACCATGATCTAAACTGATAAATGGAGACTAGGGAGTGACACTCACCCGGTGCCTGTGTAACTGGCTTTTTAACAGTTTTATCCAATGGCACCTGTGGAGGGTATCTCACATGCTGCTTAAACTATGGGAGCGTGTGTTGTTTTTTTCTTTTCCTCCCATGCTTCCAAAGGACAACCTAGGACAACACAGACCCACCTATGGTATTGTCTGTGTTATACTGTGGTGGCAAGGTGACAAAAGTAAAACAATGTGCCTTAGAACATTTCAGTGCCAGAAAGTCCTGTTACAGGCTGAGCTGAGAGCACACCCCTTTCAGAAGCATAGAAGTTTCTGCCTATTCCTCTGCTTAACAACTAAACCCTGCACCGTTTCAGATTAGAGACTATTTTATCAGTTCAGGCAGATTTCTCTTTTTATTTTCCCTTCCCTTCCCTTCCCTTCCCTTCCCTTCCCTTCCCTTCCCTTCCCTTCCCT
>JAWWMP010000081.1:45602894-45667716 GCA_035047865.1 Dendrocincla tyrannina
CGATCTCTTCCCTTCCCTTCCCTTCCCTTTCTCAAAAACGGAGCATTTCCTTCACTTGGAGGGATACACATTTCCTTCTGGTGGTCATTACTGTAGAAGGGCCAGCTGCTCACCAAGGCTTTGACAATGAAGTCTGCTTTGGGGCCATGTGGGATAACTAGGCTGGCTGTCAGCATGAAGATTCACAGCTTTTGGGGCAGGACTGGGTGCACCCACGCACCACTTGGCATGCAAGATAAGCTGATGTTTCCCATGGCAAAGGCACTGCTTTATCCCCCCTGACATTGAGGTCTTGCTGCTGTGTTAGGACAAAAACCTGAAAACCCCGACCATCTTTCTTTCCAGGTGCCTTTCCATGTTACTGTCTTAAAGCACAAGGAGTCCTGTTGGCTGTTTCTGCACCCAATTCAGAACAGAGGTGCAAATTGGTATTAATTACAGCTTCAATCTTCCAGGCCAAAGGAGTGCTCATTCCATCCCTTTGCAATCTCCTCCATATGGCTTTAATCTATGTGTAAACGGGCTCTAAGGGAGTATCAACTGCCCCCTGCCAAATACAGTAGTCTAGAAAGGACAGAGGTCATCTAAACACCTATGGCCTTCCTCCACTTAGGACCTTCTTAACTCTACAAACCTGACAAGGTACAAATCAGAAACCTGTCTGGAGAGAAGCTGAAAGCCCAGAATAGGCTTACCCTGATTGTCCACGGGGTTGGGAGCTTTGTCAGGGCTGGGTGAAACATCTCCACTTGCTAGGTACTCAACAGCCCAGAAACTTCCCCAGTGATGGAAGCATGTTCTGGTCCCCAGAGAGGATTCAGTAGGGATCATCTCCCTTTCTTGGTGGGACTGTGTTCCCACCATCATCTCCTGCCTCCCAGCAGAGCGGGCTGACTTCCACCAAGCAGTTCATTTTCTTATTTTGTTTTCTGCTGTGTAGAGTTGAATCCTCCCCTGTGCAGCAGGACACAAAGGTTTTGTTGTTTACAGCCAAGGTTGCTGGGAACCCCAAAGCTCTCCCTAGCCAAGTGGGAACCCTGGCCACTGGTGCACATGTTGGCACCCCCATCTCTCAGGGCCCATGAGCCCTGGTCCTTGTGCCATGCAGCATCACCACAGCAATGACACTGAAGTGTCAGAGCCCTCAGGAGGAACGATGCGCATACTGAAACCGCCACAAATTACTTTAAACAAATAATCTAAAGTCCTGTTTTGTTTCAGGATGGACTGTTTGACTCTCTTCCTGTAAATGTTCTCTCCCCTCACTGCAGCATTCTCAGCACCTGCATGTTTAAGTTCAGGTAGCTCAGATATTAAACAGAAGAGTATGTGCTATTTATCCATTGAGTCTAATGCTCTTTGCAAAGGTCCCACCATCTCCAGCAAGGAGCTAGGAGACCAACATGTAGAGAGGTTTTGTAGGACTATCAGGTACCATGGATTTGGCTCCAGGTGTTCTCAGTGCCTGTAGAAGTCAGAATCTGGTGTCCTTATCCTTTCATTCAAATGCAGGACTTGTTTTATCTCCTGGAAAGCATTTGCTTATGCTGTTTCTCATTCTGACTTTCAAGCAAATATCACAGAGCATCCCATCCTTGAATACATAATACGGGAATAATAATGGGTGCTGTCAAATTTCTGGAGTAATCTCTGCAAATGTGATCACACATTAGAAAATAGGCATATCAAATAATTCAGAGGTAACTTTGCAATCTTCCAGTGCGGGGAGAGGAGGAGAATTAAGTTTACACGAATAAGGTGTCAGGAACTCCTGAATGCAGCCCCTGCAATATGCCATGATGACTGTTGCTACTCCTGAGGTGTTAAGCTGAGAATGGGATAGCTGCCCTCCTTGTGCTGCAGTGCTGTTGGCCAGGCTGGCTTCATCTAGCAGCTCAAATGCAAAATAGAAGTGATCTGGCAGTATGACATCCCAACTGGGACCAACGCTGAGCCAACTGTTTTGGGCAGTTTTATACCAGCAACACTCATACTGCTGTCCCTATGGCCCACACAGCCACGTGGTTTGCATCTGTCTGCCTCTCCTATATAAATATGCCTGGGAAGGATTATTTTTTGCATTTTTTTGAGATGTTTTACTCATACAGGTTAGACATACTTAATAATTTTACTTCTTTTTGTGATTAAGAAAAACAGCATTTCACAGTTTTAAATAGGGCTGTCAAAGTCATACCATTGAGTGACTTAAAATTATCTCTTCACACTGAAAATATTCTATGAAAAAATAGATAGGTACACCAGTAAAAATATATCTTTCCTGATGATATTTAAATCAGGAATATGTTTGTCTAATGCTGTGGAGGTTTCCTAGAGTGCAACGGGTAAAAAAATGCTGCAATAACTGAACAGTACTCTCCCCATTTATTATTCATCTTGTACCAAAACACAGCAGAATGGTAAATATGAACTATCTGCTAGTAGAGTTGAATTATTAATATTTGTTACTGACTGTTGCAGTCACACCTGTGAAGAAATCTGAGGCAAGGTGGTGGCTTGTTCAGCTGTAATTTGAGTTTGGAAAGATCACAATATGCATTAAATTTTGTGCACTGAAAGGGCCCTGCCTCACCCATGATGGTAAAGTCAGAGCTAAGAAATAATTTTTTTTAAAAAAATGGAGGTTCACCAAAAAACCCCCAAACCAAACCAAAATAAAAAAACAGATACAGCTTTGCTAGATTTCAAAAAGAAGAGAAAGTAATCTTAACAACATATTCACCCCTTCCCATGAGAAAGCGTCCTGATTTAGTGAATAGACTGCCTCACCTTGTCCATTTCCATACGTCTAAAAGAGGAAAACATTATAGATCTTTCCTCTATATAACACATTAACATTCACAGACTATGGGGGCAATACCATATAGACACAAGCTCGTTCAAAACTGCTTCTCAAGTTCAAAAGAGTAGAAAAAATCAGCTTGGGTTCCTTCCAGCTGTGCCCTTCTCCCAGCCATAAAGATCCCTTGGGAAGTGACTGTTGCCAGCACCTCTGAAGTGTTCTGAGGGCTTTGTCTGGCAAAGCATCCCAGGATTGCCAGAACGTCCCACAGCCTTGTGCTGGGAGGGTAACACAGGCAGTCAGATAGAAAACATCTCAATAAAGCAGCCTTTCTGCAGGAGATAGGAGAACTATCAGGCATGACTGGTGACACTGAAATGGAAAGCAGAAGTCCCAGAGTCAAACCTGGGGCTGAACTAGTTTTTATGCACTTTGAATCAGGCCCCATTCCAAGCCACACTAATTTAAAAAAATAATCTGCTCCTAGAGGGCTTGTTGCCTGCTCCAATGTGTTCCTCTCAAATTCAGTTGCAGTGGAAGGACTTTCAAAGACAAAATATAAAACTTAGCTTTGAACTTTCCCTTTTCCCAGTCTTTCTTATCTTCACATGAGTCTTCTCAGAGCTTTTAAGTGTCAATCAAATTGTTTTCCTGAAATTTTCAGGAACATCTTGTGTGAACTGTGTGTGAAAATGTCTTCTCAGTTTTGCCTTGCTAGAAGGAGAACATTCTTTCAAAACATGTTTGTGTTACAGGGGTGGACAGGACAACTTCTGCTGCTTGTAACAACGAGGGCATAACATTTCAGTGGCCTTCCCAGTTTCAGCATGTTTCTTTCTTCCTGAGACAAGACCTCTTAGCAAATGAATCACAAATTATTCAGCCATTTATTCAGGTTTCTTGAGCAGAAGATGGTTTAAATTAATCATCTCAATTCAAGTGACTAGTATTTCCTGTGTGAAGCTGGCTTCTAACCCAAGTATTGCATTCGCTGTTCCTATTTTTGTAAGGTATTTGGTGACCCCAACTTTTTTCCTCCTTGACAGTCAGAAGTGCTGTCTACAACTCCAGTCTCTGTAATGCACCCAGAGTTTTATCTTCTATTTATCTTTTCTATCTTTTATTTTGCTGATTGGTTGTGGGTGTTTTTCACAACACAACTCGTGTAGAAAATTTCAACACCAGAAGAAAGATGAATGTTTCCATTTGGCAATTAAATAAAGTTTGTTCTTTTTTGTGTATTAAAGAACCTTTAGTTTGTAGGTGATAAGAATAACAACAGTCATGATTCCTTCAGTGGCATCACACTTCACTTCTGACAGCCCAGTGTTTAAGCTGGTCTGCACCTGGCAGAAGTCCTTCATCTTCATCTCAGCCCTCCACATAAGCATAAAAATAATGTCATTTTATTCTTTTGAAGTCCTTTTCCCTAAAGCTTCTGTGCTTGGGCCATTTCCATGCCAATAGCCTTTACACTGCTACTATTTACCTGCAGACCAAACTTTAATTTACACAAAGATTCACACCAAGTTTTGAGTTGTTCATGTTTCTGTGATACAATAAACAATCATACAACAAAGCACTCATCTGATTATGTCTGCACGAGTACCTTTTAGTTGTAAGAACATTCCTTAAGAAAATAGGTCTTATGCATACTTGTGTGTGTGCATGATTCAGGTGGGGAAGGACTTGTAGAGGTCACCTGTGCCAACCACTTGAAAGCACATTCAAATTATGCTGGATTTCTCAGGGCAGTGCCCATTTCAGTTTTGAACATCTCCAGGGGTGGAGAGCCTGCAACCTTTCTGGGTTCCCATCCCTCCCAAGGAACACTTCTTTCCTAATGTCAAATCAAGATGTCCCATGTTACAACTCTTACCCGTGACCTCTTGCCCCTCCATTGTGCAGCTCTGAGAAGAACCTGGCTACATCTTCTGCACGCCCTCCTCCTGGATGGCAGGCAGCAATTGGACCCCAGAAAGCTCCTCAAGGGTTTCTGCCTTGGAGGAATCTGGCAGTATGGGGCAGAGGGGGGTTTATTTATTTTTTGCTTTGTTTATTTATTTAAAGAAGCTTTTTATGAATTATATCAGAGGTGGTGCCAATACCTTTAAAAGCCCCTGATTAAAATGTGTTGATGAGTGTATTTCTTCGATCCTGTCAGTGTTGCAGCCCAAAGTGCAATTTGCCTTTGGGGGTAAGCTGACTATAAATCCCTGACTGAAACCACTGAAGCTACATGGCACCAGTCTGCCTCTAGAAAATTAATCCTCCTGGGGTTTGGGTTTTTTTTTGGTTGGTGGGTTGTTTTGTTTTTTTTGGGGGGGTGGTTTTGTTTCTTTGTTCATTTGGGGTTTTTAGTGGGTTTGGGTTTTTTTTGTCTTTTTCTGGTTTGTTTAGTTTTTGGTTTTTTTGTGGGGATGTTTTCGAGGGCTTTTTGGTGTTTCCTTTTTTTTCTGTTTGCTTTGCTCTGGTTTTGTTGGATTTTGTTAGGGTTTCTTAAGGGTTTTCTTTTTCCTTCTAAATGGAAGATGTTAAAATAGCAAATCTGTCCTGAACATTTTCAGTTTTAAATGTTCAGGAATCCAGATCTTCTGCAACAGGATCCAAATTGCAAATCTAGACTACTCCATTTTCTTACATGGTCTGCAATTAAAGCGACTATTTCAGAGAGTGAGAAAAGATTTTTCTTTTCTTTTTTTTTTTTTTTTGCCCTCCTTCACGAAAGTGCAAGGCATTCTAATAGTTGCAAACCTGACCACGAGCATAACAGTTACCCAGTTTAACAAGGGCATTTATACATTCTTCTTTTGTGTTATGAAAAGTCTCACAAAATTGTTTGGCTTGATCCATGATTACAGCTCTCTTACAATCTCAATTGCTGCAATAAACCCATAATTTTAAAAATATACCAAAGATAAGCAGTAAGATTCATTGCATGTTCCCAGAGTTTAATCAACTGGCAAGAAGAAGCTGCTCAGAGACTTGAGCTGCTGCTGACCTGTGATATGTGGAATCAGTGCCTGTTCTTCACCCAAGTGACAAAGGACACAGAGCAGGAAGACGCCAGGTCAGCAAGGCCATGAATTCACTATAGACCTCCCGTCCCCACACTAAGAGGCCAGCCAGACCCTTCAGGAATGGAGGAACCTCTCCCTCTCTTTTTCTATTTGCTCATTTCTTATCTGGAAACTTATTTTCCCCGGGCTGCTTCCCAACCAGCCTCAGCAGGCAGAACTGAACCGTTTTATGTTGAGTCCCTGTTCAGGTACAAACATGCTTTGCCCACTGATAGTTGAACCTCTTCTTCTATTAGGCAGCTCCTCTGGTATCAGGCAAAGGCTTCTGCACCTCAGGACATGACAACAGCCCCTCCATTGGGATGGGCTATGAGGTATATCCCCATTCCACAGTCACAGCTGGTGCCCCCCACCAGAAGGAACACAAATCCTGAGAGATGACAAAGCAATGAAGCTGGCTGGGCAGAACTGGAAGGAGGGATGACATCATGGCACGACAATGGCACAATATCTCCAAAAGTATTTAAATATGGTCTTGATTAAAACTGCTTGCTTGGGTCATCTTTTTGTCTCAAATATAAAGTAGAATACACCTCTTGCTAGACTTATTACAGCCTATGAATTCAGAAATATCATTAGAGAAACAAAATGACAAGACTCTTCTATAGCCAAAGGAAAATGCACACAACCTTCAGACAGGTGTTCTGGCTTGGATTTCACCCGTGAAAAGGCTTTCTTCATTGACTAAAGCTGATTTTAATCTTAAAGCAAATTAGCAGTATATAAATGCACTCCAGATGTCAAGCACTTCCCTGCTTCAAACACAGCAGTCTTGTGGAACAGCAGCATGTGTAATGGTTCTAGACAAACTAAGGAAATCCTCTTCACTTTGATTTCTTCTGTGACCTTAATTAAGTAACCAGGATCTCGAGCTTTTCTAACCAAAAATAACTGGTGCATGACACTAGTCTCTCTCATGACATTCTCATATATTGTAGTTATCCACACCCATTGCAAGAGAAGCCTTTGTCAAAAGTTTCTACACAGAGGTTTGGGAGATATTAGTATCTTCCTTTTTATCAGAATGCTTCTGATGTCTGCATGTTATTAAAGAATGTTTTTGTAAATTACCTTGCTGAGGATTGTTACTGAGAGGATTTTTGTTTGATGAATGAACAAGACATGAAATCAAACACTTCTATGTCTAAGCAACCTGAAGGTGATGAATGCAGCAAAATTAGAGAAAACGCATCTGGAGTGAAATTCAACGATCCATCAGCTGTCTCTCGAATCTAATCACAATTTTTAAGACTTTCACAGGTGGGAGTTTTACTGACTCAATCAATCTTTATGAGTATGATATATTTTTAAGTCAATTTCTTAAAATTTTCATCCTGAATTCTGTGCTATAGTTCTGATTCACTGATTTTCGTCCAGTCTGCAGTGGATCTAAAGAAGAGATTAGTCCTTTCATTTTTCACATCTGTCTTTTTGTGTCTTTAAGGGTATGTTCATCTTTTCCTGCAGGCCGATTTTTGCTGGATTTAGCAACTTAATTCATCCAGCCTTTCTGCCTGGCTACATCCTCTAGACTGCTGTCAACACTTTTCTCTGTGTGTCTCCTTAAGTCCTCTGCCCAGCAGTGGAAGGATTAGAGCAGAGGCACACCAGACTAGCATTGATCCCAGGATGGTGACTGTAGGGTGAGGTTACTGAGTTGTGTTACACTTCTGGGGCACTTTACAGATGTGCTGCTGTGAGGGACGGTGTTTGGAAGGCTGGTCCACTCAACTGTGATTACACCCACTGCACTGTAGAGTCCTGCACGTCTTTGTTGGGCAGTATCTTGCTTTTTATCCAGGGCACGTTAACAATTCATCAAGGTAATTTTGAATTCCAATGCTAGCCTCTATGAAGGCTTTATCACAGTGAGCATCCCATTAATAACCACAGAAGTTTTCATTCTGCAGGTTAACACTGGCTGAGAGAGGCTGCGATGATTTAAGTTGCCAATTGTTATAGCTCCTTTATGCCCAAGAATGAGATCTTTTTCCCATTTGTCTGAATGGCAGCTCCCACAAATGGATTATTAGACACTTTGGCTTTCTTTGACTATGGCCATTCAGACTTACACTAAATTCAGCATTTACATCTTTTAACTTATCTTTTCAGTTTGGTTTAAATGTCTGTTTCTGTTGCCTAAAATTGCTTAACTGTTAATCATTGCTTTTTAACTTGGCAGGAGGGGATTTAAGCGGACCGTATGTGCTGCTCCCCTGTGGTGAGGAATCACCCTTCTAACACAGTCTCTGTTGCTCCATAGCTATTTCTTCTGTCAATCCTAAGAAGGTTTGAGTGTCAGATCCTTGCTCTGTTCCTATCCATGTCAGCATAGAAACACAGAATTACTTTCAAGAAAACGCTCTCCTGATTTTATACCAGAGAAAACGGGAACAAGTCTTGTCCATTAGTTTCCTCCATACAGGAAATATCTTTTCTGAAATGACAAAGCAAACCCTGAGGAGAAGTCATTGATTTCAAGGACAAAAATGATGTGAAATCTTACCTTTTGTGATTTTATTGTCTTCCAAAAAGACATTTCCTTCTAATTCTTGTACCAAGTAAAGCATCCCCATAAAAATAGTTCTACCATGTCTCTGCCACACACTTTGAAGGGAATTTGTTTCCAAGAAATTAAAGAGATTTTCAGGCACCCCAAAAAGCTGGATATTTATAATTTTTTTTATTTTTTTTCTTTTTTCTTTTTTTTTTTTTTTTGTCTGAAAGTTAAGCATCCAGCCCACACAGTCTTATCTAAGTCACTCTATAATCAGTGGAGACAGGGCATCCCAAGGTAGGTGAGACGAATGGTGACTCATCTCTGAGACACTGCTGTTATCTAGACAACACCATGACAATTTAGAACTTCACAGTTAGGTGAGATTACCCAAAGGGTGGATTACGCTGGTGAAAGTTGTCATGTTGGGAAAAGTGAAACCATCCAACGCAGTGTTGGTGGTGTGGTTAAACCACTCTCTGGGTTCAGGCACAGAGTGCAACCTCAAATTGCTCATCAGCTGGTCTTGCCTTCCCTGCACGACCTCAGAATCCAGAGGGTAGCTGGCTCCCTGTCTGGAACAAAGCTGAGGCTGGTTCTCACAAGTGGCTCCCCAGCAGAGGAGGGATCATTTCTTCTGGCCAGGCAAGGGCTAAGACCTGAGGAGACACTAAAGCTCATTGCAAAGCAAGAAAGTCCTCGTCCCTGCTCCATTCCTTCCATTTCACCTTCCCTCCCCACGCTCACAGCAGGCAACAGGAGCTCTGGTTTCTCCTCACCCATGACAAAGTCGGGGGTTAGTGGCTTCCAAATGCCTTTAAGGAGTGTTCTCCCCATTTTTGCTCTATCATCAGCCCAGGGAGGTAGGCATGGGTCTCACTGACAGCCTCCTTCCCCCAGCCTGCTCAGGGCAGTGCCCTGGGATCAGTCCTGCAGGGCCAGCAGCTGGCACCCCTCTTCAGCTACAGCCCTTACCTATCCTCTCCATTTTCCTCTAACTCCCACATTTTGGGTTTGGTATCAGGAGCTGGAAGATCCCAAATGACAGTGCTGGCATAACCTGAAACTCATTCCAGGTGCTAGGATATGAAGATGGGGTGTGCACTCACCAGACAAGCTAACATGGACACATAGTCCCTTGTTCACACAGCCAGAGGATCATGATGTTTTGAGAGCATGAATAGCTTTACTTCCCACTTTCTTTTCTTTGTACACACACCACTAGGGGACGTTTTGTCATCACGTATCACTCACTACACAGTTACACTTTTCCTTAGTGGGTCGTTTTTCCTTTTCAGTCTTGGTGCACCTCTAGATCATGGACTGGATGTCTGAATTTCATAGGGCTCGTGGATGACCCAGACTCACTGGAGCTGGGAAAGAGAGAAGTATTTATTTCCCCCATTTCTCCACAAGAGCCCATCTATCAACATTCCTTATGAAGTGAGGCAGCTGGTTATTTCACAGCTTGCTGGAGCAGCACAAGAAAGCTGAGGGCTGCCTCTCATTTTAGCGTTAAGTGCCAAATACAGACACTGCTAGTGGTTTTGTGAAGATAGAAGTAATATACAGCCACTGCAAATCAAACTGGAATAAGCATCACCAGCAGTGATGTATGTTAAGTGTTTTCTGGAGAAAACCCAAGATTATCTTTTAGAGCAAATAGTTGAAAAAAAATGGTAAAACTCACATTTCATTCCTGTTTTCGATTCTCATCTCATTTGTCCAAGGATAACTGAATGTCTTAACCTAGATCACTACCCACCCACCTATTGATATGCTTTTTTTCCCTTCTCTCCAATGCAGACAGAGCAGCTGGTGACTCTGTGGATTCTTTTTATTGTCACAATTGCTGGAAATGCCATCGTGCTCTTCTCTACCTGGAGGAGGAAGCGGAAATCTCGAATGACCTACTTTGTTACACAGCTGGCAATCACAGGTAGTGTATGGGAGGGGAAAGGGCATCTGAGCAGGAATCACTATCAAAATGACAAGTAAGAAAATACAAGTTGAGTGATGAAGAATTCAGTTGTCACCTCATGTCCAGTTGCAGCTTGCCATAAAACAAATGGATGGCTGCTGGTCTTAAGGCTCAGTCTCACTCTGGTCTGAAAAGATGTTGCTAGATGTGGTAGTATGTGTGTCAGAATGCAGCAGCTGCAACTCATTGATGCCACTAAATCTTATCTTCCTGTCTGAGTTTGCATCCACATTTCCCAGAAGCTATGCTTCCAGCTGTTGTCATGGAACTGTTTCAATTAAAGTAGTTTAAGATGAATCTTGTGTTTTTCTACTACAACTGCTCCATCAATTACACTCTCACAGCGAAGAGTGAATATAACTTCATGCTGTGTGTTTCCCAAGTAAGGGAAATATAAAATTATAAAGGTGAGAGGAATGCATTTAGATATCTTTTTAATGGAAAAATGGATGTTGATCCAAGGACTTCATAGTTTTTAAACAAAATGTAAAATGTACAGAAGCCTAGTATGTAAAATGTCAGTCTCAGCAACAAGGAAAGGAAACAAGAGTAAGCAGCACATTGTTTCTCCGTGGCCTTGAATGGGCTAAATCTGGGGGGGGTTCAAATTTCCCAAGGGAAAATATGTGCTGTTTCTGTAACAGTGTCCTGCTAATCCCTGCTTACAAGACAGCTGTGTTGTAGTGTTTGTGTATATAGGATATATTTATACGCTTTCTGTTGCGTGTTTTTTTCTTCCTAAGCTGAGGTAGGAATTACAGCCCTTTTTCACTAAAGAGCTATTTAATATATGGGTTTGCAGCAATATTGCATCCTCCTTTGATGTCTGTTGTACCTCTGTTTAAACTGGAAAAGCAAAGGACTATACTGCCCCATTTTAAACATGCATTCTTTGTAAACAAACGAACTCCTCACAGTCTCCACCACATCTGCCTAGAAGCTTGTCATGTTTGCAGAACTACTCTCAGCTGAAACAGGCAGATCAAGGCATGTAAAGTGATGTAAAGGGGCAGGCCTGTAACTACAGGTGAGGTAAGAATTATTACAAGGTAATAATTTTGAAGTGAAGGTTTGCAGTGACTCCTCTTCTGAAGTGCTGACATCTGCTTTTCCTACTTGCCTGTGAGTCATCCGTAATAAATGATTTTACTTCTTATCTCAGTCATGACCTTTATGTCACTTCCTTCATGTGCCAGTGGTATTTTCCATCAGGTAAGGAATGCTAATACATCCTCACTGCACAGTTTGGAAGCATCAGTCACAGATCAAGCATTACACTGTTCACAGGAGTTTCAAAATAGTCTCTGCTCAAAGAGTTCCCTATCCTGGAGAAATACACTCAGGCAACCAAGCACTAGTACAGGCAAAGAGCAGAAGAGCAACTGAAGCCCCAGATGGACACCATCGATTTTTTACTTCATCCTTGAGCATGAAACTGTCATGAGAAAGGCTTTGAAAGAGGGGAGGGTGGGAAATGACCCTGTATATCCATCCTGAGGCCACACAGATCGGGCTTTCTGCCAGAGCAAAGGTACGTGTAATACTCACAACAGCATGGTAATAGGGGATAGGTCCTGATAGGAAGAGCTCAACTAAACAGCAAAGGGTCTCAAGCTAGTAAGAAAACAAATGTATTTAGTGCAGCAGAGAAAGAACCAGCATGAGGACACGGGTGTCCAGGTCAAAGGAATAAAGCTAGAAGCAGGCAGAAGTGTCAGGATCAGGATTGCTGAGGTGTACTAAGGGGAGGCTACTGGGTACTGTGTTAGATAAGGGACTGAGTGGGAGTTTTGCTATTTTGGACCTGTAGGAAAGGGGAATTTTTGTATTAGAATGGAGGTACATAGAGAGCTATTCACTGTGGGTTGGAATACTGTCTGCTTGAAGGTAGGGGAAGGCATTGAAAGTGCAGTTTTGGGGGAGCTGAAATAATCAGTGGCAAAGACAAGAAGGCAAATATACCATTAGATGTGGGCAGCAAATAGTGCTATATAGCTGTTCATAATTTGACTGAGGTCCACATGTTCCACTTGCTGATTCTTCTGAACTCCCCTTACCTAAAATTGTCCCTGACTTTTAAAATTGCCTGAGTTCAACAGTCTGTTCCATTTCACATTATAAAAATTCACGTAGAAAACGCACTTGACATTCACATCTGCAATGTTAAAAGAAGTAACACCAGCTTGAACAGCAAGACTCCTTTCAAGCCAAGTCGACTTCTTTTTTGTGATGCAGGAGTCAGAACTCTAATTTATCTCCCTGCACCAAGAGTTCTTGTCAGTATTTTGGCACAAAGAAATTACTTAATTCCTGAAATGGAGCCATTTCACTTTCTTATCTTCAAAAATATTATTAAGAACAAAGCAAGCTGGCAACAGCCATCATCCTTTCACAACAAGTTATGAGGTAGACACAGAACATTATGAAAACACCGACTTGTCATATTGCTTTGACATGCCAGCCATATTTAAATCCTACCAACTAAAGCCTAATCTCCTGGCAAGCAGTTTCTGCTTAGTCAATATTACTACTTCCATCTATTTTGAGGTTCTTAAAATATTTATTATTTCTGCCCCAGTAGCAGAAAGAAGAATAATGGGTATAGCTTTATCAATGCAGGCATTTCAAAGCCATTTAAAAACTTTTTGTCTATTGATCCGTGGCTCGATAATTGAGTAGTTCCCTCGATTCTCACATCTTCCCACTAACGTGGTACCAAAATGAAATTAAAATACAGCCTTGGTGTTAGAATAAACAAGGTATTCAAAGCAAATTGTGCATAATACATGAATGGGAAAGGAGCAGTGTTGTTCTTCTTGACTGGTTGCCAAGCCAGATGCAGAAGAGAAGTAACTAACTGATTGAGGCTTCTTTCAGCACTGCCAGAATTGAGTAGTTGAAGGCACTCATCAAATTCAGAGAAGATTCGTACTGATTCCTTACTACATCATAATCAAACATGGTGCTCAAGATTGCAGGAATGTGAGTAATCCCTTCAACTTCAGAGTGCTTAAAGATGTTGCTGAAGCCTGGATTCACAATATTTTGTGTTAAATATATGCCTATACAATACCTGTGTCAGTACCATATTCAAGTCTATGTGTAACTCTCATTTCATGCATAAATCTCTTTGAAATTATCTGGGAATTAAGCACTGGGAAATCAGTTAAGAGTTAACAGCTGAGCTGAACAATAGCACTAATAACTCAACCTCAGCTAATTTAACAAAGAGGAATATGGCCATGTTTGCCTTGTGTTCAGTTTGCCTTTGGTCATATTCCTCTTCTATAAAAGTGTTTCTCTTAGAAACAAGTTTGTCTGTGAAGACTGAAACTAAAGCAAGGTTTCCTAGAGATTTCTATCTCCAAGGCAATTTAGTTTCTCAGAAAGTGCAAGCTCTGAAGATTACCCTGTGAGGAGGGTATTTCTAAACACTTCTCCCCAAATAGATTTCTTCTGAGTTTAGCACAAGGTATGCTCATGGCATAACTATCTCTCCTGGCAGGAAATCTCTCATGTCTTCCCCTGCCTGATGCCATTTCACATAACTTCAGAGCCTTAGTGTCTCTAAGATCCTTGCCTCTGACTGAAATCACCAAGTGGTTCAAGATCAAAGAGTGGAATGAGTTCGCAGCTGCTGTATAACACTGGAAATATTGAAGTGAGATATGACTGTTCTCAGAAAAGATGTTTTATCCACAAATTTATATCCATTTACATCAGTTTACCCAGCTCTACCAAATTAAGGCCTTCTGAAGTGTACTCTCAAAATGTAAAAGCAGTGGACATGGACATATATAAAACATAATTATTAGAGTACCAGAAGATAAGGAATGTCATTTATGGGCTAAAGAGTTCATTCAGTAAGAACTGTTCTTATTTGACCAATTCTAAAAACCAATCAAGCAGTACATTAAAAAAAGTCTGCTGAAAGAATTTTACTTCTCATTATTCTTCATTCCCCTTCAACTACTACTGACAGAGGAAAGTATTTAAGTTCCTTTTAATGATCAAAAGTGGGTGGTTTGTTAGCTCTTTTTCTCCAACATTAACATCTTGAAAGCTGGAGCTGGAAATGGCACGACCTTTAGCTCATGTGTGTTTCTCTTTCTATTCCAACATTTAGCAGAAATCGGTACTTTAAGAGCAGTGTTACATTTTGTCCATTCTTAGGGGACAATAACATGCACTTTACTGCATGCTAAACATTAAACCATATCCTGAAAGTTTTGCTAATTTAAGTATTGCTATGGTTGTAATGAAAAGAGAAAATAGAAAGAACATCACCTAAATTCTATGGTAGCTTACATATAAACAGTGAAAACAAAAGATGTTCTGTGCAAGTATGTAGCTACAGTCTAGACTGTGATATAAACACCAAATCCTAAAAATAGCATTAAAAAGACAAGGATATAGTTTTAAAAGTGACATATAGAGATTTATAACGCTGCCACCTTCTTCAGTTGCTCCTAGAAAGCTGAATCCTACCAGGCCTTGGTCTTTATCAGCTGCTTTAATTTTGTTCACTGTTTGGTAAAAAGCCAATACACTGAAAACTTGCTACGGGAGGGTTATACAAGCACAGAGGTGGGAATGAACCTGCTAAAGCAAAGAGTGCTTATTTTCTGTGTTGCTTCTGCCTAGATAGAACTTGACTGTGAGACTAAAACGAGCTGGGCTCAATCACTTCTAGGATGACTTTGGTTAAGATGACTGCAGGCAGAGTCTGCCAGCTAATCTGCTAATTAAATGCACTAAATCAGTGCATCTAACTCTACTGCTACAACTGCTAAACATGAACAAATCCCTTAGCAGCTGTCCTTCCTTTCTTCTTCTTCCCTACACCAAAACCACTATGGCACCCACTGTTTTAATGGACTGTGCCTGTCCTTCAGTATTTATCTTCCTTGTCTATGTGACCTGAAGGAATGAAGATGACTTGTTACTCCATGATCTGTAGGAAAGCTTAATATAGTAACAGCATTAACAAAATTAACATGTAGAACATTATTAACACTTAATTGTCTCTGTTCCACCTTTTCATCTGGAAAATGGCATTTGTAATATTTCTGCACTTCAGAGAAATCACGCATAAGAATTCATCAGTTTTACAAGTACCTTAGATACCACAGTGATTATGAGCATTAGGAGTTAATTGCACAGAGTCAATTAGCAGCTAAATCAGCAAGTCACCTTAATGGAGGTGGACTGTTGGCAATCGAAAAATCCATAGCATTCCCAGTTATATTGGAAAACTTACACCTTGGCAGCTGGGTCTTGGCTGGAACCTGACAATCTGCTTTATGTGATTGCTCATCCAAGACACAGAAACTTAATGCAGAAAACTGAACTGAACTAATACCCAGAAATCTTTGTCTTTCTCCCCTTTCCACACATTGTTTGTGAACTTGTAGGAAAAGCAAAGACTGAGGAAATGTGAGAGGTGTCTGTAAACCACTTGCAGACTTGGAGGAAGTTGCAGTTGTACTGCAGAGTTCATTGATAAAATTGAAAGAAGGGTATCTGCATTTTTTTATGTTCAGCATGTCTTAAAACCTCTTGAAAGTGTAATTAATGTAAGGAAACTGTCTCTGCTAATGTGTCATCTGTGTTCTACACTACATGTTCTCATCACTACTGAAAATGGCTTGTCAAAATTAGGAAGGAAGAGTGTAATTTGTTAATATTCCCTCAGGCACAGACACTGAATTTTCTGGAGTAGCCAGTGGCATCCAATTTCCCCACTTCTACAGGCAGCTTTTACAGACACCTATCTGGAAGTCTAACACCTTGCAAATCACCTGAGCGTGCACACGGCTTGATAAACAGGGAAAGAAATAGATCATACCCACCTTTCCTCTGTAGGCTAGAGAAACTATAGCATTTAGTACCACTGTTCATTCTGCATTCACAGAATAGATGGGATTCCATTTACCAAGAGCAAAAATGGTGTCTGGGAGTAAACACAGCAATATTAACATTACTTACTCTGTGTACCCCATAAAACTATGTGAATAAGAAAATTTGTTACGTGGCTGCATTAGTTGCCTGGAGAAGAAGCAATCATTTTCCATCCCCATTCTGCCAAGACTAGTTCAGTAGCAGGAAAGCACCATGGGGCTTACTTTAAGCCAGATATGTATTAGTGTGTGCCCAGGAACTGAGACATAATGCAGGGCAGGATAAACGTGGTCACTGCCTGTAATACCCCACGGTAGCACAAGGCAAACCACATTTGATACCCATTGCCTTTTTTGGCAATTTAATAACGCCTGGCAGAAACTCACATTGCCTTTTGAAATTTGACTCAGATTTGAAGATGAGTCATAGTCCCCTTGTTCGTAATAAGTAACTTGGACACTGACTGTACAATTCCAGTTTGATATTATGAATCATGTTTTACTATACTCTGAGATTTCCTGTGTAAACATCCAGGAATATTTCTGTATGTCTATATATAATCATTTTTCTCTGCATCAACAGTTAGCCAACACATATTTTCTATTTTCCTAAGGAAAAAAAGAAAATATTTAATACATGTATCCCTCTTAAAATGTTTTTTTCTCCCAACCCAATTGTGAAGTAGGTGGGGTAAAAGGTAGAATATCCTCAGAAGTTAGGAAAGGAGTGAACTTCAGCATCAAAACTGAGCAATAGAAAACAACTGTATGTGGGGAAGGCGATGTAGTCTCTTTAGGGTTATCAGGACCTCTATTTCACAGTGTTTGGTCATACAGCCAAATGAAGATGCTCACAGAAAACACAGTAGATTTCATATTTTAGAGGTGAAATAGTGAAGCTAGAGGTCTGACATAGAGAACTTGGCATCCTGAGAATACTTTGATCCAGTCCAGCCTGGTGGTGTAGGAACATCGAATTTGGGATCAGTACAAACAATCCATCTAGCTACATTACTTCCTTGTGAGCTTTAATGTGAAGAAGATGCATTTGGTGCAAAATGAACTCCCCTGGAAAGGGTAAAGTTATGTTACCACAACACTGGGGCTGTAAGGAAAAGGGTGGGCTTGGAGGACTGGCAGCAACCCTTTGGTCTAAGCTGAATTGCCTTTGCCTTTAATGTACAGGCACAAGAGAATTGGAGTCAAGGAAGTACGTGAAGAAAGACAAAAAACAGCAGTGGAGCAGGTCTTGATGAAGTAGGCAAAGAGTTTTAGCCTAGAATGGGGTACCCCAAAAAGCAGACTGGGAGATCTTGTAGAGGTGGGACACTCCAGGAGTGTAGAAATGAGATGTAGGTTTGCTGACAACTACTTGTACTTTAGTATTCAATCCCAAACCACATTCAAACTGTTTTTAACCATCCCAGACACAAGCTTGGTACACTACATTTTGGTTAGTGCTCATATATTTTTAGATACCTTCTCAGGGGCTCACTGGAAAGTCCAGGGCTGGACATAGTATTGGTGTTTGCTGTGACTCTACCCATCATAGCCCACTGAGTAGGAAACAGTAGCACTAGCACAAAAGATTAAAAAAAAAGCTGACCTGCTGCAACTATAATAGTAGAATGTAATGTCCCTCCCATTAGTGGCAATATAAAGATAATAAGCTTTCCAAATTTGCTACTGGAATCAAGAATAGTCATCCACTTAAAACCCCTGTAATGACTTTTATTTATGTAGCCTACTTAAATCCTACGAATGCCAGAACACGATGTCAATGATTCATGATTTGTAATTAATGCAATCACAAGCCATGAGGCAGACATCCTTAAACCAGTGATTTTCAGTCTATTGTCTCTGAGCAGTGGTCTTCGGATCCCTTACAAATAACAAAAACCACTCTGCAGCACAACCCAGCTGCAGAGCTGAGGTCCACACAGGCAAGGAGAGAAAGAACTCTCTTCTTTCCTCAAAGTGCAGTACCTAAATAATGTACTAAATTGTTCTGGAAGGGGACATTTGTGTGTTCCTCGTACACAGGAGCTCAGGGCGGGATTTTCATCTCCTCCACAACTGCAGAACAGCACACACACACTCTTTCTGCTTGCCAGTGGCTCTGGTATCAATTTCAGTGTAGTGTATGGGGGATGTGGCTTATATCACATTGCAAAGGACCATCTGGGACCCTGAGAATTTAGCAACAGGGATGAGATGCCCTCATTTCATCTGCATCCCAATCACTTTAACACCCTGAAGCCAGAGCCATCTTTTTTTAACTTGCATTTTGTGGAGCTGTAATGTATTTTCAGCAGAGGTATGGATTCCTGTACAAAGAATATGAGTATTTCCTTATATAACCTCTAGGGACTTAATAGGCTTTAGTTCATAAATCCTTCTGCTTCTAAAGCAGAGGGAAAACTAACTACGACATGCCTATAAATATTCAATACAGTATGAAATGATTATTCCTTTCTAGTGAAGTATATGTATGTTTAAAATCAAAAGCAGGCACTACTTCTGTTCCTAAGTCATCCAGGAGTGCTTTTGAATGCCATCCCTAAGGCTTGGCCCCTGGACATCCCCGGAATGGGGATAATAATAATGACAATATTAGTGGAACATCTTAGTGTCAATTCTATCTTCCAAAATTCACCCTAGATGATGCAATTTTAAGGTAAGATGGAATCAGTTGTTCTGTTTGCTTTCCCCAGCTAATAAATCTGAAAGGATTGAAAAATGATGAATGGACCTTAGGTGCCCTATCTTTATCAAAGGCATCATTTTCTCATTTCAGTAGACACACACATACAGAGCCTAAACTTCATTCCATTTACCCACCCACAGATTTCCACACAGGGGATCCACTTTTACTATTTGTATTATTTCAAAAGGAGCTGTCATTCTTTCAGATCTTTGCACACAAATGCTTTTCCTGACTAGACATCCGTGTGACTAAAATGAAAGCATATCCTTTCAGCTGGTTTTTTTGCTACTGGCTTTTTACCCCCACTTTCACCAGTAATATAATTTCTCTAACCCTGTGATGAGACCTGCACTGAGCAGCTAAATTACTGTACCATCACAGCTCTGCCTGTACCAGTAAGGCTGTGTGGAGATTATAATAATGGTTTGACTGGGCAAATACAGCATTTTGAGATATAAGACAAAAATGCAATGTGGTCTGGGCTCATATGCTAGAGCAACCATGCAGCATTTGAAAGAAACAGCAAAAAGAACAATGAAATTCCTATCTCAGTAACTTTTCTAGTTAGCTGAATAAAATGTGAATTAGGCAAGCATCTTCTTTGTTGTCTCACAGCTCAGAGGCTGAGTACTTAGGTGACAATTTACATTTGAAGGTCTTTGAGCCACGGGGCTCAAATCTGTGACCTTCTTCACCCGAGGAAGTTACTGTTATTTGGAACATTACACCTTTTGCTTTATACAGTGTCATTATTAGCAGGAAGGGTGGAGGGAAAATGCTCTGTTAGCTTCTTGCCACGTGTCCAGAAGTAGGTCTGAAGAAAGCATACGTCTTGAAAACAGTCCTGGGAAGCACAAGGGGATGTAACTGTCATAGAGGTAATTGGATTAAATTTCACTACCGCATTTTTGCACACTGGTATTCATTTTAGGAATTATTCATGCCATCTATTTCAGGTTCCTCACTATAGGTGCATAAGATACCAATCACCCTTCCTATGTTCCATTTATAACCAATAGAGGAAAACATTCTAAGCTGCCTTTAAGTTTCACTGACTTGTACAGAAGGATTCAATTCCTAATTTAGATCTCTAAAGTTGACTATATAAATCCCTCCAGTGTTTGTACGTCACCAAATATGTCAGGATTACTATTCATCTTTGACAACCAAGAACCCAATCTTCCTCCATTTCAGTCAGACCTCAGAAGGCTCTGACTCAAATCCCATCCACAAGTACGAAGTTTTACAGAGAAGATGTTTCTCAGCACCTTTCTGTTTGTTTATTTTTAAGCACAGCAAGGCATAGCAACATGTTACCTGATAGAAAGTGAAGGATTACTTCTTTCCTGCTCAGCTCTGTGTCTAAACTGCCCTCTGGAATTTGTCCAAGCTTTTCTAGGCACTGCCCAAAGGACAATTTATTCATAAAATTGTACAATTATTTAGGCTGGAAATGATCGTCAAGTCCAACCTAACACAACTCCATCACTAAATCATGTCCCTAAGTACCTTATCTACATGCCCTTTAAATATTTCCAGTCATGGTGACTCAACCCCTTCCCTGGGCACTCTATTCCAATGCTTGACTACCCTTTCTGTGAAGAAATCTTTCCTAATATCCAAACTAAACTTCCCTTGACACAACTTGAGGCCATTTCCTCTTGTCCTATTGCTGATACTCGGGAGAATAGACTGACACCCACCTTTCTACAACCTCCTTCCAGGTGGTTGCAGAGGTCTAAACGGGATCTGGAATAGAAGTGGAGCTTAAGTGACAAATGTTACTCCAAACCTGTGCACTGACACTACATGCAGCTGCCTGATTAACCTGCATGAGAACCTTTAGGATCGTAAGATCAATTAGGTTAGAAAAGACCTCCAAGAATATTAAGTTCAGTAAGTGCTGTGCCCCACTGTGTTGGGGAAAAGAAGAACCTGAAATTACTGAAGGAGGCAATGTGGATCTGGATGTATTTTAGCAGCTCATTCTGTTTCTGTACACATTTAATACACATGCACTGCATGGCCCAAACCTTGAAATACAAAAGAAATTTGCAGGGAAGTCACATATTTCTCCACTCCTATTACATTAGCAGGCAGTAACAAGAAAGAGAGAAGACTGAAGACCTGCTTAACAAGAACATGGTCAGTCAAAATAGGATGAAAATTCCATCTGGACAAGTTTCCAAACCTTTCAATTACAGGTCAGACTTTTTGCTACTTCATAAAGAATAGCACTGAAAAGCAGAAGCAGTTGATCATGCCAATTTCTTAGAGGCTACTGATGGTTAACAGCAAGAATTTTTTTCTTGCAAGGCATTTTTACTTTCATTGTAAACTAACAATAGACAAAACTACCCAAATATGCCAGAAACCTGCAGATTAGAAGAGAGGAATAGGGTGTTTTCAGCACAAGGAAACAGTTTGCTCTGAAGTTGTGGGAACCTGAAGATACCTGACAAAAAAGAGAAGTTTAACTATTTCCCATGACAAAAAAGAGAAGTTTAACTATTTCCTAAAAAATCCCAAACAAAACCCCTCTGCATTTTAAGGTGGTGTTGTTCTATTGAAGGATATTTTCTAGTCTTGAGCAGAACTTGATTTGTATCCATTTTCATTTCCAGCTCTGAAAGGCAGGGAAAAAACCAGGAGCTGATGCCACATGTGGAAGGGAGGGAAAGCCCTCTTAGAAAATCTTTCCCATACTACAGCGATAAGGATTGTATAAACACTGGTTTTGTAATGTGTTGTGGGATTGCTGGAGTTATTGCTACATTACTGCAAAGACCAGAGAAACAATTTAAGGTATATTAAATATGCTAATTTCACTGTTCTTTGGGAAACTGTCTCTCCAGTGACATCTGGTAAGCCAACTGAAATGCAACAAATGTCATTTGTTGCTCAGCCTTCTTTTTTTTTTAATGAAACATGCGAAATTTTTAGAAATCAAGGGGACATTCACTCTTATTTAAAGTATTTTCCCAAGCACTCTAGGGTCACAGGTGTTTGTTCATGGAAGTCAGTAGCAGATCCCCTCAAAAGGCCAAAAAGCAAAAGTGGCTTTTTCTGTCATCCTTAGCATGGAATCCAGTGTCACCACTTTTGAGAACAGCTTGGTACATAGCCCTGCAAAATTAAAGGTCTTTCAGTGTTTTGTTTGCCTCTCTAAAAGGAGAATACCGTGACACCTCTTCGATCTTTCATTCACAGAATCAATTTAAATTTGGATTCCTGGTTATCCCTGACAGCAGCACATGCAGGCACACAGCAAGCCTGACACATTTTAAATACTGAGCTTGTTAGATGGCACAGTCCACTTGAAGTAATCCTCACAGTATTGGCTGCACGGGACCCATGAAAACTGTACTACAATACCAATCCACTCATGCAATGCATGCATTTCATCTTCTCTGATGAGTTTTTATAGTGCTGTGGTACTCAGATGCCAAGGAAGTTTCTTTGTGTCAAAGAGTTATTAGTGGCAAATCTCATTGCTCTAAGACAGAAACTCTCATGAAATTTTAATGTGCAAAAGACAGCGTGGCAATAAAACTACCCACCTGAAATCTTTGCTTTGCAGAGGTGTCTAATCCAATATTAATACGTGTCAGCCACATCAGTTGAACATCAACCTCGTTTCTCTGAAGTGTCCTCTCATTATGCTGTAAAATATTATCTCTCTCAAACACCGAAGCCTCTTAAGCAAACAAATCAGCAACCTGGCTGTAAGTGAAAACCATCTCTAAGTCTCCCTGCACTAGCATACTAACATTTACTGCTTGGTAAGTTCAGTGGAACACCACAACATATTCATCAAGTACCTCCCAAATTCTCAGTTTGCCTCCCATGCAGTGGGTTTGTTCAAAATGGGACACCTTTCGCACCCCTCAGGTATTTCTCAAAAGCACTTGCTGTCTCTTTTACAACAAACACCTACTAAATGAGGTTTTTGAGTAGCGTGGGCATGTAGCACCTCAGCTGACTGGGACCTGGCTGTAGAGTGGGTGAGACAAAGGTGTTCAATGTTCTGACACATTGGAGAAAATGGGTGGCTGATGGAAATCAGCATGAAAGTGTTTTGCTCTGTGTTTGGGGCAGGGAAAAGTGAGTGTATATTGCCTCAGGTATGGATTTTCTGTCAGCAATGGCATTAAAAGCATATATGGCACTCTGAAGCTACCTTGCTGTACGTGCATACCATCTCCAAAGGCAGGCAGCATGGAAAAACCAGTGTACTTAAACCTGACTTTCAGCTCAATGCCTACTAACATTTTGGTTATGGTGGAAGCATAAACTATACCACTGAAAATAACTCTGAGGAGCTCTTTCTGGGAGGAACACTCACACTCCTATTTAGACCAAAGTTACCCAATTATCAAATATCTACATTTAGAGCTGGAAGTGGAGGATGGTGAGGGGAGCAGTGGAGGGGAGGAAATGAAGGCAGTAAGTTTACTTATTATGAAAGGGGAAGTATATTCCACTAATATACCAAAAGGAAAAATATATTCACTTTTAGGGGAAATCGTATGTTAATAGAGAAAGTGTTATTTGGGATAAAGATCTTGAGGCCAACTGAAGAAACAAATCATATGCTGACAATTTGATACTGACTGGAATGGTATCTGTTGTCTGTGTGAAGATCTTAGATATTCCAACATATACTGCATCCTTTACAACTGCAATTTGCAGGAAGACTTTTTTGACTACAAAGCCTGGACCCAGGATAAAGTTAATGCTTAGTTTACAGCAGAAATAGGAAAGAATCCAAAAAGATGAAGGTAATTACTGCAAAATTCCTCAGTGAACATCAAAGATATCTTTAAAATGGCTCCATTATTATACTACCTTTGCAGGGCTGGGCACCCCCAGAGCCTCCACGGTTTGGAGGAGGACACTCACTAGTATCAGGGAGATGCCTTAGCATGCTCTGAAAAGGTTGCAGCTGTAGGAGATAAGAGATGACTCCGAGAAGAATACAAGTGTTTCCTGCCAGTCATGGAAATTCCCAGAAAACCACACTTAGACAACAGACTCCTTGAACTGGAGAGAGAGTCAGAGGCAAATCAAAGCAGTGACTGACAGGAGAGCATGAGCTGTCAGCTGGAAAGCCACGACACTAACTCCAACAGAGCACATCTCAATATATTACAATGCATTAGAGGTATTAAGGCACTTCAGCATGTGTGGTTTAGAAGTTACAAGCACAAAGGGCATTTGCCTTTTAATAATGTTTTTATGAGCTCCCTGAGTGGCTTGCAAGCAGTTCAATACCCACTGCTGCATACCATTACTGCTGTATTTTCTAGAAGACTGCTTGGGAGACACAAGAAAGAAAATGACTGCGATCAAAGTGAAATTACAATACACAATTGCATTTCTGTGAATGCTCTACCCAACTAATACAAATAGACTGGAAAAAAATCAATTCAACAAGATCCGTGAGAAAAACAAAGCAGTGTTTCCAAAACCATGCTCCTTCGAGGAACGCTTTTAAATAACTCTGTGCTTCTCTGACAAGGTTTATAATGTCTATGTAAATTTGAAAGCATCTGCAAAAAGGATATGGTTTTGAGTTCTTTTATTGGACCTCTTTGTGTGCAGATAATATAACAAACAAAATATTTTGCTGTTGCTCAAGATTAATTTGATCATGCTGAGATGTCACAAATGAACGGACTACCCACTCTTGCAAGATAGTATTATACATTTTTGGTTGCACTTCCAAGTCCCTAAACACCCACTCAGTAATATATCAAATACATTTGCAAATGAATGCTTTGGTAGGTTAGCACTGTTTTCAGCAAACAATGTTTCAACAATGCACTTCTTGTGCTTTGCAGAAAATGTTCTTGAAAAGATAGGGATTATGAATTCATCAGACTGCTGAATTTATACAGCCTGTGGATTGTGTTATTTATTCCTCAATGATTTTAAAGGTCATTTCCAACCTAAGTTATCCTATGATTCTAAGAGGTTTATAAAAATATTCACACCCCTTTTTGGCCATTCATTGCTTCAGAAGTAGATAAAGACACTTTCATCTTCATGAAGCTTTTCCCACAGAGTTGCATTTTCAGTGTGAACTGTAAATAAATACAGAACTTCATATTCATTCATTATTTTGAAAGATATCCCAATTTCAGAAGTACTTTGCTAGAATGCTGACTGAGATGTTGTGGAAAAGGCACAAGCAAGTTGATTTTAGTTTTCAAATTGGAGTTATTGTTTATTCTTTTTACACTCATCAATCTCAGTGAATTACCTGTAGGGAAAATCCAAATATCTGGTTATTCATCTCAAAGATACTCATCCATTTTTGGTCAGGAAAAGAAGCCAGACATTTTGAAAAAGCGAATTTCCTATGTGATTTTAACATGTTGTAGTTTCAATTCTGGGCTGGGATTCCAGCCTTGACACAGCTGCTGGCTGGCTTAGCCCTCAAAATGACAATCGCATAAAACCTGAAGACTTTTGACTCTGGTGGGAAATTTTAGAGTCAAACATCTGATGCTCCAGGTCACGGACACGGTGAGTGGGTGGCACAGGTACAGCCTTTATTCATATTAGCAACCTGCTTTGGGAAAACAGAGCAAACGTTGGTCCTGTTTAATTAATCTTTTCATAAATCACTTTCTTCAAAGCACCACAACTTTTGAATGAGGCAGGGGACAAGAAGAACAGTTGGGTTTTTACTCTTATCACACCTGTCACACATGATGAGGCACAAGGAGACATGAAGGGCAAGAGGTGAACTCTGGGCTTTCTATGGGGTTCCAGAGAAAAAGCAGTCATTAGGATGGTTGATATTTTGACAACCTCTCCTGTGGCCCCATGGTAGCCCTGAGTATGGTACAGAGACACACTTGACAGTCAACAGCCTGAAACATGTATTTTCTACATCAGCAGCAGTCAGCTTTTGCTGTGCCAATTTATGCCAGTTTATAGGAAGCCTTAATTCTTGTTTTGACAGCTGCAGAATTGTTCTGTGGTCCTGAAGGACTGATTATGATTTTCCTACCTTCAGCCTGTTTCAAACGTTCAAATCCTAATGACAGTTGTGCTATATTTGTTTGTTTTTCTGTTTTGTTTTTTAATAAATGTGCTTGACACATAAGTTGTATAATCCTTTGGGTCCAACGTTTCAGGGGTGAAGTGGATATCTTTCTGAATTGTTAGGAAAACAAGGTGCCTCTAAATTATATGGATATTTGTTTGATTCTCTTATGGATGTACAGGCAGGATTTTCATCTGAGATAGGGGACATTTATTTTACAGTTACTCCCCATGAGAGTTTGACTTCTATTGTTAAATGAAGGTAGGTGTATGGAGTTATCTATTTGGCTTCTTCATGTGCTGACAATAAACGCTGAGAAACAGGATTGCACGAGCACGATGCTGCCAACAGCATGGCCATAATGACTACACTTGGAATCATCATTCAGGATCTCATTAGCTCTCTTTAAAAGACATAACTTTTGGCATTAGGTGTGCAAATACATCATTAACATCTTTTAGTCCATCATCTCTACTCCAGCATTTCTAATTGCAATCAAACAGAAATTATGCTGGAAATAGCCTTTGCATGTGCTAAAAAAGCACTGAAAGAAAAGGTTATGTTAAGAAGAGAGGGACTTTCCTATTCCCTTCTTGCACATTAAAGCAGCGATATTTATTACTCTGAGTTAGATTGTCTTTGTGTCAGCAGCAATAACACACATTTCCTTTTATCCATCTTTCCCAAGGGCTGTAGGATGATACATCCAGCATTTTCATGCGGTACTTTGTCACCTGCCAATCTGTCCAACCCCCATTCAAGAGTTCTACAGGTTTTCTCTGGAGAGTCACTTCCTTTACCTCTACTGCCGAGCTGGTTACCAAATGTTTACAAATGTTTAGAAGGATTTATGAGATTCAGGTGAAAGACACACATATGGCACTAGAGAGACTTAGTTGTTCTAATAAGACCAAATGCTTAAAAGTCCATTTTGGCCAAGTTCAGCTCAATTATAGGACTGAGATCCAGGCCACATGTAATGAATTTTCAGCCTGTTCTGGCATTGCAGCATATTTAATGAAAGCAACTCAGTATACATTTGCAGGTTCTACCTTTTCCACAAGATGATTTTCCAAAAGAATTCACCAATGAACCTTACCAGCATGCCTTTGCTCATTCTATCAGCAAACACCAGGGGAGACAAAGCAGGTACAAAAATGGGAATGAACACTGTTCTACCATGCTGTAATGGTAAGGCTAAGGTTCGACAAAAACTGAGCTGCAGTATGCAACATCACTGCTTGAGCATTGTGGGAATTTGATTTACACTTTGCTGTGAGGAAGAAAAGAAGGTTTTATCCTTCCCATTCCTACTTAGACTAAGACATCTACATCAAAAATATCTGAGACAGCTGAGGCAGCATTATAAGAAGTGTGGTTATTTGGTGACTATAATGACCTGAACTACACCAAGAGAAAATATTCTTAGGATAGTCCACATTTTTTAGATAAGAATAATTGTGCAGTCGCTTGTTGTGAACAAGATAGGAACATGCAGTCCTTAAAATACTTGAGGTACAGAGTTGCCAAAAGGATCAGTAAGGAAAATTTAGAAGAAATAGCAGAAGAATCTATAGACAAGATGATGGGAAAGAATGAAAACGAACTTGTTTGTTACTTGGTATCTTGGAAGCATTTTTTCTTCTGGAAAATGCCAAAAGTACAGGCACCACTTGAAATAAATAAAGAAGTAATGAATTACAAACACTGATCTTCCTATGTCTTTTGAGAAGGCATATCCTTGTTTTCTCATGTTTAAGTAAGACAAACTCATCTATAGGAATGTATCGTCTGCATTTACTCTGAGACTCCTCTATGCAGGGTCTTTTCCCCCCACTGCTTTTGTTCTTTCTATGTGTTCTACTTTGCCCAAAGGAGATAAGGGGAGTTGAATGCATGAGTTGCATATGAAATATACTTTCCCAACAGGTAAATAATAGTGATGAAACATTTGGTTTAGCTTAAATTCTAATTCCATATGCAGGCATATACCTAGAGAAGCTTGATTCCTATTTCGAAACCTACAGTCACGGGTCTCAATAAAAAAGGAACCTTCACTATGGTTTTTGCAGATTCGTTGTTACCTCTTGCTTAAACAGCTGCTGAAACACTGTCCACCCTTCAAACCCCAGTGTGAAACTCTATTCAGTTGATTTTTTACTGCCTGTTAAAAAAAGGTTCTTCCTTTACACAGTGTGTCCCACTGAGCAATTGCATACTATAAAAATATGTCTGATCTAGTAGACAATGGTCTTGTCTATGTGCAAGTAACATAAGATGGGAAGTGGAAACTTAGTCCTAACATTCAGAATTATCATCAACTTCATTTGCCCTGCACATTCCCCCTAAGGGGAACTGCCAAACCCAAACTACAGTATCTGCAGACGTCTGAAGATGGGGGCATTGACTGGAAATCACTTGCCTTTACTACCCTGACTGTTTCATAATGCATTCTGGTTTTACAAGAAAACAATTCTTCACCTTTGAGGAAGGAACCAGTTTTTCTGAAGGACAAGACCACTGCTGATGCAGTGATCAAGCCCTTCCCCTTGCCCACCCCTCGCTGCATTTGACAAATTGAATGGTAGGGCACGCTGAATTTTTATTCTTAGAGACCTGTCCTCCAGCTCTCTTGCAAGTGCTGTTTCTTAAGAAGCTGACATTGTGCAGTACGCTGTTTTCTCAGCCCTTCATCTTTCAACCTGGATGAACCATGGAGTGAGACTGGAGCATCACTGCATCCATGCTTTACAACCTCTAACCTAACAGGGCCTGCTCCATCTCTTGAGGAGGGGGAGCCCAGATCAGAAATGTCAGAAATGCAGTAATGAATAAGATGGTCACACAGCTCAACAAGGTTTCCTGTTACTTCCTATGTGCCAGAAAGAGAAAGAAAGCACCACTTCTGCCACTAAGAAAATCCACACAGCTTAAACAGGTGAATTGAAATGCTGTCCTTTTGACTCTTTTCAAGGAGACATTTGTTTCATCCACTACATTTTGTGTTCTACTCTAGGCTGCCAGGCCTGAAGGAGAAAACGCCCAAGAGCAGCATAGCATGCATCATTGGTACATGTGACAAACCTGCTGCCTCACGTGTGCTCCAACACAAGCACCATAATGGAACAAAGTGCCTGTGTGTGTCCTTGCTGATTCCCCACAAAAGCTTAGTGCACCCCAAATTTCAGCTCACACTTTCCATCCTTGCACTGTGTAAGCACAACCACATCTGCTTCACATCAACACTTCTAAAATACTTAAATTTAGGGTTAGCAGGTCCATGGCAGCCCCTGGGGGTGCCAACTATCACCCTTATTTACCCCATCACCAACATGGTGCCCAGATGCTCTGCAATGCTGGAGCAAGGGGCTGCAAACCACCCCAAACTCAGACAAACGCATCTTGGGGGATAGAGAAGAGGATGAATAGGTTACCAAAGGTTGACTCTTGCACCCATCTCTGCTCCACATGCAGCCCCTCACGGCCCCATGACTGCATGGAGAGGCAACACACCAGGCTCTTGGGACTCAGCGTTTAAAGAGCTAAAATACAATAATTTGAAAAGGCATCTTCTAAGTATCCTGCAAGCATCTTGCCCTGCAGTTACCAGAGCAGGTACATAACCTATTTCACCATCAGCTGCTGAATGACAGCAGAGGGCTTGGTCTATTTTCTAGCTAAGGTGACCACAAAATTATTTCTATTGCAGTGAATACTTGCAAAGACACATGTGATGTTTCCAGTGGAAAGCGTGGGCTATGAGAAGAGTGGGAGTAAGAATGCAGTGCACCAAGCTGCGGGGGTATCTGCAGAAGGCGGGGCAGCTTCTCCTCCACTCTCTGCCCTGTGCCTGTCCTCAAGCCAACCTCCAGGACCCCTAAGAATGCTTAATTTAAATTGCTTGCACCTTCAGGTCTATAAAAAACCCCAGCTATAAGTTTTATTAACTTGCAAGGCAAGTTAACAGCACTGACTCATGAGCTGACAGCACGTCAAGTGTGATATGGAGCAGCAAGGGCAGATCAGCACTGGCTGCCTCATCAGTTCAAAAATCATGGGCAGGACCTTATTTTTTTCATAGGGCAGTGATGCCATTTTTGTGTTTAAAGGTCTAGCACCCCGTTGCAGGCAGGGGTTAGTAAACCATTGGTTCTGATGCTTCCAGAGGATGTGCTCTTTGGGGAGTGGCAGGTGATGGGAATGCACATTGGGAGGTCAAAAAAAGAAAAAATGAGCCATGTGAAATGCTCAGACGTGACAAGGAGCTTGCACCCCCTGTCTTGCATACTGTGTTGAGGTGCCTGGTGCAGCTTGGTGCCACCAATATAGCAGAACAAAATATACCTCTGTGGCACAAAAAGAGAGAGGAAATTTCAGTCAGGGGCCCAAACTCACCAAGAAGTCATGGATCACCACGCCCAGCTTAATAGAACTGCTCTAATTGGGGGAAATTATAAAACTGCAGCTGAGATGACATGTGGAGCTTTTTAACCCACCACAGCTTACCAGCAATCTGCTCTGCACTTCTGACAGAAAAGACTTTCAGCATCTTTAGGCTAAGTGTCTTAAGGGAAGAGCAGTGTCAGTACTAATAATAGAATAATAGAGATATGTTCTTGCAGAGTTGCTAGTGCAGATTTTTGTCTTAATCTCCTTAGTTGTAACAAAAGAAATATCCTGAAGTCTGCACAAGGCAGATCCCTTTGGCAGTGCCATCAAGTCAATGAATTTCTATGAACATATTAACTAAGACAGTTTTAACCTGTCCATATTCCCATGCCAGATTGCTAATTACCTCCCTTTGCTTTCTATAATAGACTTCTGTCTCTGTGGAGGCATTTTTGACACAAAAATTTGTTTCACTCAGAGCAACAGCAAGCCCACATTCAGATTTGTCCCTCCAAGGGCAGTGTTTTCTTTTTTACATTTTTGAGCTCATCGAGCTACTGCAGTCACCTTCTGAACCAAGGGGCTCCTGGGCTCATATGCATAAAGGCAATGCCTGCACTCAGTCATGCCCATAAAGAATCCAAAGGGATATTGCTGAGCATGATGGAAATTTGGGTTTTGTTGGTCTTTAGAGCCGAGGATTTTCACAGGTGGTTTCAGTATCTGACATACTTCCCAACAATAGGTGCTGTAGCACTATATTCAGTGTGGTTCAGTCTCCTCCCGGAACAACAGGGTGCTTCTTCTGAGACATTTTCTTGGCCTTTTTGATAAATGCTGCTTAAACATCCTGCATTTTGAAATGCTGACAGACACTAGTGCAATGCAGACACTAGTTTTGCCTTTGAGTCCTGACTGCGGTGACAAGGAGGAGGAAGATGAAGAGTTGTAGATCCCTCCAGTTTTGCAAACCCCAAGAGGCCATTTTTCCATCCCTCTCTCCAGGCAAAGCCATCTTTCCTCCCTACCTCCCTCTACTTCTCCCTGCTATTGAAATCTCATGGAATTTTGCTTTTACATTAGTTTATAGAACCTCCACTTCCCATCAAGAACAAACTACTTTCATCCCTATCACACTAGTCCAGACTAGTGCCGTGTCTTTTCTTCAACAAGGAACTGTTTCATCTGCAACCTGCTGCGAATATATATTTGGCTTAAAAGTCACAAATTATCACTTGCTGATATCTTTATCTTGAATCAAAAGAGAACATAATTCATTAATTGACGTTCTACCTATTTTTCTAAGTAAATGACCACACTGTTGCCTAGCAATGGTGACATAGAACCATAGTACACACACCACTTCTAGGTAAAAAAACCCAGAAGAGTACTAAGAAGCAGCTGCAAGGACAACCTTGCACGCAGTTACGAGGGCAGGTTGATTAGCAGAGTTTTCAGAAATTATCTTGCTGCCATTTGGTCTGAGAATATTCATCAGTGAAAGAACACAAGGATCTAATGTGCAAGGCACCAGCTTAGGAAGGAGTGCTGAGGATACCTGCAGTAATGAGGACACTGGGGTTTAGAGCAATGTCAGCTGTGCTAGTTTTCTGTACCTGATGTTCACCACTTAAGATGTCAATGATGTCATCCAGTGACATGCACAGAGGGGTAAGCTTGCCAAAACCAGCCAAGGAATGTGTGATCTGCTGAAACCAGATGATTTACACACACTAATCTCTATTACAGCAATTCAAACCCTGCACGCTCTCTGGCCACCTGCACAAGGCACATTATTTACTTGGTGGCCCTATATAAAGTAACCCATGTCTGCAGGACAAATCTCCTGAAGGAGTGCAGTTGTGTCATACTGAGAGAGTCTGGTTCTTTGAAGAGATGGGATAAGAGACGCCCTCTGAAGCAGGCAACAGAAGACTGAAGAAGTGAGAAAAGTTGGTCTGGTGCTTTTAGGATCAAAAAGACGAGAGGTTTCTAAAATCTGAGGAGGGCATGAGGATGTTGCACGAAGAGTGTTTCTCTAATTAAAGGGCATTGAGAAATCTGGCTAAACTTGGCACACTCTCTCAGCAGTCTGCATTGGCTTTGGCATGCACGTGTGTTCTGTGCTCAGGGCCACGCACTCAGAGGAGCATGCTGAGCCCTTCACAGCGGTCCTGAAACACAGCACAAAGCTCTTAAGATGTACTGCTGGGGCAGAGGAGCTGAGGCTGGCAGCACAAAGAAGCTGTGAAGTTTAAACCTCATTTAAAAGCCTCTGCAGTCACCTGAAAAACCTCACTCAGTGGCTCTCAAGGGAAAGACAATTTTGAGCTGTCTTTAAAGCTCCCGAAGTACTTGAGGCTATAGATATATTTGTCGGTAATGCCACACAGAAGGAAATGAAAGATCCTGAAGGAGACAGAGGTGATATCCACTCTGTGCCTTTGTGGAGAGGGGTCTGCTTTGGTTGAGTAAAGCACCCCATGGTCCCTCAGCCTGAGCACTGGCTGGCAGCTACATGGGGTGGGACATGAGGGGCACCCCTAGAGAATACCTTTGGGTTGAGCATCAGCTGAAGCCAAGCATCGTTACCCTACGGATCTCCATCACATGAGCCATCCACAGGTTAAAACCCCACACTCCTGACGCAAAGTAGAAAGCTGACGTTGCCATAAGCTGCTGGGACTGCCCAAAATGCTTAGATGAAGGAAACCACCAGGATGCTGATCCTTGTCCCACCACAGCTGCAGGATGCACCTCCAAAGCACTCTCCTGAGGCTTTGGAAAGAGATAGGACAAGGGCAGTGAGAAGTGGGAAGTGAGCAGGCAGCTGAGGTGCTGTCCCTTCTCCCCGCCTTTCTCTTGAGAGCACTGAGATGGGTAGGAGGGAGAGCAGTCCCCACTCCCTCCCTCTTCGGCGGAAAGCTGGACCCCCATTTAGCACCTGCTTGGCAGATGCTCAGACCATCAAAAGCCGGAGGATACCCTGAGGTGAAGCTCTATAGATGTGTATTGCTTTGAACCAATGAATATTTCATTACTGGTGAGAGAGAGAATGTGAATCAATAATTCAGGAGTAAGGAGAGGGGAAGGGATGGGTTGGAACCACCGCTGGAGGATGTGTTTCACTTTTCGAAACACTTAAGCTCCGTGGTTTTTTCAAAGATCAACTTAATTATACACACCTACAGTCTTTTCAATAAAGTCTTAAAGCCATTATACTCATCAGAGGAACAATCTTTCCTTGCCCCACCACTCCAATCAATGAGCAACGCTTAACAAAAGGTTTCAAACCACAAACTTCCTTCTGGAGGTCATCTCTGACCCAGCTTCTCTCTGGAGGCAGGGAAGGAGAGAGGAGAGAGAAGACGGGGTTGGGAAACACTGTGAGAATTAAGAGCAAACTAGCATTAATTGAACAATAAAGTCATAAGGAGGGAGGTAATGCAGTTACACTAATTTAAGTTTGAACTGAGCCTTGAAGAAAAAGAGAAGATGAATGAAAGAAGAAAATGATGAGATAAAGAGTTACTTACACAGAAAAAATTATCCTGGTTTTCCAGTGAAGCAAAACAGGTTGCTTTCCCTAAAGCATTAAGCTGAGGTCTCAGTTTCCAGCTAGAAGTATCTGGAATTTCAAAGGGCTTGGAAGAAACCCTTTTTGCAAAACCCATGCCTGTTTGCTTGGAAATACTGGCTCAAACTGTTTACTTCTAGAAATTTTTTTTGAAATTGTTGAAATGTCCTGTTTCCAAAGGTGTAATCAAACCCAAATCCACTGATTTGGGGGTTAGGATACCTTTATCACACTAAACTTTAGAGATGATTTTTTAATTATGCAAAATGGTGGTATCAAAATGAAACACTTTCCCTCACCGCTCTACATTTTTTTTCAATATAGATTGAAGCTATTTCTTCATATTGCTTAGGTTTGCCCTGACAAATTGCACAAAATATCTTCCTAGTCAGCTCTCACACTTTGTGATAATCTGTACAAGAAGAGCAGTGTGCCATATTACTGGAAGTGGCAGGGCACTGGGCTGATGCACATTTTCTTCCACGGACTGCACTTAAAACATTTGTCCTGTCCTACAGCAAGAGAACTTGGTTTTAAAAGCAAAACTTAGTATCACTCATCTGTTCAACAGGACTACCAATTCTTGCAGTTTGTTTGTAAAACCTCCATCGCTCATTTGTTCAGTAAGCAGAACAAAGGCTGGAATATCTCCTTAGATTTTCTCGTTAAAACAAAGAAAACCCCCCCAAAATAGCCTGAGGTGTATTTAATTTGGCAAAGGTAAAAGTACAGGCATAAGTAGGTCAACTTTGAGCTGACAGGGCTGGGTTAGTCATTAATTAATTAAGTTTGGAAATTAAATCCTGACAAAATTTCCTCTAACTTTAGCAGCATTTGGTTATCACTCCAGGTGCTTTCGCAGGAGACTTTTTTGAATTGAAATAGCAAAGAAAAAAGGACATTAAGTAGTTCAGTACTTGGCACAGTTGGGATCAAGCTGACACCTTCACACACTAACCTACAGCTTCTCCAGTGCTATATTTTTTATCCATATCTCATGGAAAACCTGGTGATCCTTTGTAGATGCCAGTGAACCTGGCTCACTGCAGGATCAGTCCCACCAGGCTGTCCCTTCCATATCTCTCACAGACAAGCCTAAAATGTTTCAGGTCTGTGTGGGATTAAAACCCACAGGGAATTTTTTAAGTACATCTACTCACAAAAAAACCAACTTGTTATTTGAGGAGGAATGGATTTTAGTTGATTTTAGTGATATTTGGTATAGATGCGGGCATAGACTAGGACCTGCATCCAGCCTAGGGCTGGCATGGCCATCTCAGTTTGTCACCTCACTTTCCCCTGTGAGAGAAGGGACTTTGAGAGCACATCTTGTCTGACCCGTTTGCAGGGCCAGCCAGACTGAGCTGCAGCCCAGAGGGCAGAGGCAAGCTGTGCTCACAAGAAGCCAGCTGCGGGCTCCGGTGCTTGGAGGACTCTTGCCATCTGCCTGAATGCATTGGGTGGCAAATTAAGAAATCAAGAAAACAAATACACAAACCTTTGAGTGTTTTCTGAGGCTTCCCCAGCTCCTCCAGCATCCTGGGCAGATGAGTCATGGCTTGCTGCCCTCAGAAGTGGGGAAGCTGGGACATCCCAGGGGTCACCCCTGCCTCTGGGGCTCACCTGAGGTCATGTATTTACTCCTTTCAGTGCTCTTTCAGTTAATTTTCTTTGCAGATTCATTCACGGGACTCATAAACATAATGACTGACATCATTTGGCGCTACACTGGAGATTTTATGGCTCCTGACATCGTTTGCAGAGTTGTTCGCTACTTTCAGGTACAGAAAGCTCGTGCTCCCCTGCATGCCCAGGCTGCTGTGCTTTGTGCTCCCACTGCAGGAAACCCCAACAGAAACGTTGCATAGAATGTTTTATGGCAGCTAAAGTGCTCAATGCTGAAAATGTTCATTTAAAGCTGAAACACTTAAACCACATTAAACCTCTTAAATTCTGTGGACAAGGTAAAGGAAAAATATCTGGGTGAATATACAAGGTGGGTGTTTTTGCTTTTCCTCATTTTTTTTTTTTAGTAAAAGTTTTCCAATATCACTAGTTCAGAGCTCTTGCTGACATTATTTTCTGCAACAAATTTCTCTCAACTGCTGTCTTGTTACGCCTTCTGCCCCAGGTGGTCCTTCTTTATGCCTCGACTTATGTCCTTGTGTCACTGAGCATAGACCGGTACCATGCCATAGTTTATCCAATGAAGTTCTTGCAAGGAGGTAGGAGAAGTTCTGTGCCTTGTTATTGCTGTGGTTATTATTGGATAGCTTTTTAGTTTTCCAAATTCTTAACCTTGTTGTGATGAATTATTTATTCCTGCTCTAGCTACATTTTTAATCCATTACAGTTTTCCAAATGACAAAGGAACTGCAGTTGCAAGATTTATTAAACTCCACTTAGCCCTCAGCAGTTTTTCGAAGTATTGTGCTAGCAAAGAATGAAATGACATTTTAAAAAGTATAGTGGTTTTCATTGTCTTCCAGCATTTTTAGAAGGTAATTATAGGCAGAAACTGTCCCTTGAACAATTGTACTGACTCTAGGAGCTGCAACAGCTATATCATCTACTTATTCACATTAAAAAAACAATGGATGGAGAGGGTGGTACTGAGAATTCATACAATAGTTTAATAAGAACGTCAAAATATATGGCATGTAAGTTTGGATATCTATTGTTTCTTATAATTTCTTCTATTTGTTTGGTTTGGGTTTGGGATTTTTCAGCACTCAAATGTATCCTGGCCTCTTAGCAGTACAGTTTAAAGAAAATTACTTCTTTCCTACAGAGCCAAAGTGGGGCATTAAGTATGTTGCACTGAGTGAATAAACAGAAATAGCAGGTGGGGAGGATGAAGAACAGTTACAAGGACCATGAGGTGTGGAAGATGTGCTTTAATCAAAGGCAAATATCACTCTTGTTTTGGACTAATGATGGCCTTTGCCAGGCAGCTCTATTCAGGGGATCAGATTAATCGTCCTTTCTGGCCTTAAAAATCTGTGAATCAACCACAGCCGAGGCAGTGGTGCAGCTTTGGCAGCTGTTAAGATCTGAAAACTTCAAATACTTGTGTGAAATTTAGGGCAAATTGATATCAAGGTTTTCTCAGCGGGCTTTGGGAAGTGTGGCGAGCTCAGCAGCTCCTGCTGAAGTTGCACCAGGCAGGGATGGCGCTCATAAACCTGCCAGCTGAGTGGGGCAAGCTGGGACAGACCCGCTGGCATTTCTTCTTCATGGCCCAGGAAAAGCAGCACTTGTTAAATTACTGCCTGGGCACAGCAAAGAATTTGAGGGTTAATCTTTGAAAAATGCTTTGAAGTTGAAAAAGAACCCACACCAAATCACCTCAAATCTCACCTCAAATCTTCATAAAAGCCTTTTTTTAACCCAGTCACATTTCCTATACCTGTATCATAAAGTGTTTTCTTTGGTTTTTAAGACTGGAGAAGAGCAGACATTGCCCCTAGTCAAGGGTGCCAGACTCATTAGCTGGGTGAAGCCCTGGGCAGGGGAAAAAGGTCACTGACAAAACACCTGCCCCTGGCAAAGGTTTGCTACACACTGATGGATAAGCAAAGACCATGTTCAAAGGCAAAAAGAAGGCAGCTGTAAATCCAGAAGATGAATCCAGAGAGAGATATTTAGGATAGCAAATTTCTGGAATACACATAAAATTATCACCTTTGGCACCCAGCTATTGCTTGGGGAGGTGCCATGTGGGAAGCCTTTGAAATGCCCTCTTAGCTATTCTGCATATTGAGAACAAAGAGGTTTACAAAACTTTGTCATTGGTGATGACACAGAGAAACTTCATGAACAGTTCTGAGTCAACTTGAGGCAAATTTATTTACAAAATGAAACACTCATACCCCTGAAATCCTTCAACCGAGAAACAAGCGTTGTTTCTCCTTACTGATTTTAAAAATTATGTTTCCATGCAGCCTTTGAATATCATTTTAGGAAACAAAAAAAAAAAAAAAAATCAAGCATTTAGCTTTGAAAATGTCAAACAATTATTTTTTTTTAAAATGTGGCTTAGTTACTAGCCTCAAGTCCTGTTAAAAAGCATTTGTAATAAGCTGTACTTTGCATGATTTTTAAGAAGGCAAACTTTGACAGCTGAATATTTTATAATTTGCAAATAGATAAATGAGCACGGAAAGTGAAGGATGTGAATGAAGGATGCCTTTGACTCCTAACACTTTAACTCTGAGGCACCAAATTCTATAACCAAAAAGGTCATTAAGAAAAAATTGCAAAATAAAGATAGAAGGGAAGAGAAACCGAGAAGTTACAGCAGAAGACATTTTGTGAATATTTCATCATGTTGTAAAGGTATATGCAAACAGCATACAAACTGAACAACAGGTGACAAAAGAACGGCAAAAGTATGAGATAAAACCCAAATAGGTGTAAAATGTCCCTGGCATGGCTTTGGGCTGCATAAAGTGCTAAACTCCATCACATCAGTGAGATTCTGGAACAGCCCAGTCTGATAGAACAAAAATCTACTTCCCTAAATGTTATCAGTGCCCTTTAAAGCCCTTTAGACTAGCAAGGTCACATTTTACCAAACACAAGGGACATTTCAAAAGAAGAATAAATGAACACTGCATGTAACGTTTTACAAAACACAAACTTATCCAGCCCAAATTGCCCACTTCAGTTCAAATTAGAGTCATTGCTATACAGTGCAAAAGAAATAATGTATATTGTCCAGGTATGATCTTTTTCCCTTAAAAATACACAGGTGGGCCCCACCGAGGCTTGTATGAATGTTGTTTAAGTAGTTAGCTCACATCTGAAGTATCCTTTCTGTCAGGAAATATTTTTTGAAATTTATATTCTTAATATTCCTTTCGCTAAGTTTATTCTGTTATGCTTTGGGAAACTTTACAGTTCTCCTTCGCCTGTGCAATATTTATAGCCTTAATCTAACCCTCTCACTTAGGCAGATGTCATCAGAGTTCTCTTAAGCCCCAGATTAGCAAGACCATATTTTGCTGAACGTGGGTAGCATTTAAAAATGAGCAGGATAACTGAGTATTTGCAAGCCATGTTTTATAAAGCAGAAAATTACTTTTTGAATGTTTCGCCCACATGCTTTTGTATTGCTCTTTGAGCTTCAAGGAGGAAAGACGTCCTTCTTGATATGCATAATTTAAAGTGATTTTCTATTTCACACACAACCTCGGGTATTTTTTAGGACAATAAAGTATTTGAACACTAAAGCTTCCCAGATCAAAAAAGCTGTCCCCATCTGTTCCTCTCACAATCTGACTGAGGAGGAACAACTGTCACTCAGAATCACTGGTGCTCCACAGATCAGCCCTTTTCCCCCCACACTTCTTGGCTAGAGCTACCTGGATTTTAGCCAGAAGACGCAGATTTGTGAAATTGAAAGACTTGGGACTTTTTGCTCCAACACACTGGTATTTACAAAATCCCTTGTGTGCCATCAGGCGTCGTTTGGTTTCCCACTTGTTTTCCCTGCTTGGCAGTGGAGGAGCCCAGAAGTCAAGAGGAAGCAGTAGCCCCAAACTGCTGGGCATTTTGGGATCCTTCAGCTCCTGTTCTTCACCACGAGGTCTGCTAGGATCTCCCAGAGGGTATCTCTTGTAGCAGATGATAAAACAGGGCTGGGCACTTGAGCACTGACATCTGCTGTATCTCATGGTTAGCAGTCCACTCTTGTCACAGCTTGGGCAAATGCTCATCAACAGGAGCTGGGTTTGGTCCTCACCACAACACATGAAAGTGCAGGAGATGCCCAGGCTCCTCAGGATGGCATTTCTTTGGGACAGTAAAGTTGCAGCTGAAGTGACAGGCAGCTGGTTGTGCAGTCTTGTTCTGATCCTGAACTGAGGCATTTTCTTTCTCCTGATAGGAAATGTTTTGCAAACTTTCTCACTTCAAGGTGCATCTGTGGACAAGCACTAGGGCAGTCCTGCAGTCCTTTACATCCATTCATGATGTTCTCTTGGTAGCAAGGAGGAACCACTCATATTTCCTCTTTCTGCCTTGCTGACCACAACCAGTGCCTTTCTCAAAGCATTTCTGATTCAATGGGCCCTCAGCATCCTTAAATAAAACTTGCACAATACAAGCCTATTACAACATGATTATTTACCATGAGAAAGAGATGAAATCCCCATTTTCCTTCGTAGTCTTTTCAGCATCAGCCAGCTGCAGTCTAAAATTTCCCTTCTTCACACAATTTCCTCCTCCTCCTCCCTGCCTTTCTGTCAGTACTGCTGCAAGGCTTCACTTGCACCACCAACCCCATTAACACTGTCTGTTTGACTCTGTTGCACAGAAAGACAGGCGAAAGTGCTTATTGGAGTGGCCTGGAGCCTCTCTTTCCTGTTTTCCATACCAACTCTGATTATTTTTGGGAAACGGCAGCTCTCCAACGGGGAAGTGCAGTGCTGGGCTCTCTGGCCTGATGACTCCTACTGGATCCCTTACATGACGGTGGTGGCTTTCCTGGTGTATTTCATTCCTCTGATCATTATCAGGTAAGCTGAACCTCACTCAGCAGGAGTGCAGTGAAAGCTGTCAAGTGAGCAATCACTTTAATGCCTTAATTTCCACTCATTCATTACAATTGCATTTCCATACCTGCTGTATAGCTGCTTTGGATTTTATCACATAATGCACGGGTGCTGTACTTGCCCTGGGTGTTCTCCATGTGGTATTAACAGCCAGAAACATTTTCTCTGAAAAGAGGAAGGAATCTCTAAGTGTGTCCACTTATCTTCACAGCTTCAGGCTTGAAAGATATCTTTATAAATCCAGTGTGAATATCTATCTATTCTTACAAAACATAATTCTAATAGAAGAACAGGAAACTACTCAACACTAATTAAACTAAAATTAAATTGAAGTGCTCTCAAGCTTCATAGTACTAGACAAGTGTTCCTTCACCAGGATCGGAAAGAAATCTTCAAGCAGTTGAAGTTGCCAACCACTTGTAAAACATGAAAAAATACAATTCTTCCTGTTTCGTAATGGGAAACCTAAGCTGCAAATATTTCAGACGGATTTGCCCCAAATCACAAAGGCAATCTGCAGCAGACTTTATTTTAAACTGAGGTCTACCAATAACTCAGGCTGTGCTTAGTGATCAGTGAAGTTTATTGCCTCCCTCTAGGGCACTGTCATTAGCTGCTGTTAAACACAAATTATCTAGCCATGAGGAGCTACCAACACAAAAGAGAAGCCAAAATCTGATGTGGAAGGGTAGGGAGACTTCTCAACTGCCTCAAAATGCTGCTGGTGGCACTACCTTGTTCTCTGAGCCCTTATCTTTCTCTCCCTTTTTTTTTGGTCTTTCATCAGCAAGGTTACAATAGGATTTCTTGGTGTCCATCTCTTCTTGTTAGTGGCAACTTCCTGGGACTCCTTTTTTCCCCACATAATTTGATGACAGGCTGTTTGGACTCTGCCAGAGGAATGATGTTTCCATGTCCCTTGGATGTGTCTCTTGGTCCATCTGCTTTTCCAACAAGTGATGAGCCATGAGTCTCCCTTATCTTCCTGCTCATTGGCACCCTGGGTGAGAGTGGGGTGGGGAGTGGAGGGAGGTGGTGACCTTTTCCAGGGGGTGACAGGACTGGCTACAAAAGCTAAATGTCTTGGAGTTTCTTACTGTTTTATCACGGAGATTAAGTTCTTCAGCTTTTAATAAAAACAAGTTTATCTCTGATAGAATCAAAACCATGTGGTGCTTGAAGTCATCTAGATTCAATACGGACCAGTGCTGCTCCCTGGAGAGAAGGGGTGACTTTTACAATTTGCTCATAACACAGTTTGCTAAACCTTCCATTTTTGTGCCAGACTGAACAGATATGAAAAACAAAATCATGAAAATTCTCCTTAAAGAAAGGACATCATAGCAATAGATAAAACCTACTCTAAAGTTGTCTGATAACTCTTCCTTCCTAGGATTATTTCTCTATACTTAGTCCTGCCTCTTAAAGCAGCCTAGTTTTAAGTAAACACAAAAATATTCTTGGGAATACGTAAACAAAGATGTGGGTAGATCTGCAGCGCAGCACTACAGCAAAAACAGTAAATGCACACTGAACAGGCAAACAGCAATTTAAGAGTGGAAAGAAATGGCACCAGAAATCCTTGAGGCTGGTTGTTGCTATGAGCTGGTCTCCTTTATGGGCTTTCTCAAGTAGCCAGCAATAGGGAAATTCCTGCAGGACCTCAAGCGTTTTAGGCAAAAGACCCCCAGCCTGTCCAGTTGCAAGTCATTCCATTGGTGTGGGAAACATCTCCTTCCCACTCAAACACACAGATTTGTGTGCTTTCTGTTGCAGACCAGCCACTCCTTTTCACAGGCCACATATGCTTGTTTGGAAAGAAAAGGTGAGCTACAGAGCAACAAATATTTCAGAGCAGCTGACATTATGCTCCCCTCCTCCCTGCCAAAGGAAGATACTCAACCCAGATCAGCTCCGTGACTTGCTTTACAGTAAATCCCCAGAAGCAAGAAGGTGATGAAGACATGAGAGGAAAGGGAAAGGCAGTGAAACTGGCATTTCATGAGATTGCCCTGACAGCTGAGACATGAATAAAACATCCCGAAATTTTTGTGGCTTTAACCTTAAGCACCTTTCACACAAGAAGTTTATGGCAGGACAGGAATTTCAAACAGTGGCCTTGGAGCCAGGGGGCAGCACAGTGCCCATTGCCTGCCCAGGCACATTCCTCCTTTCAGCATCTTTAGGTACAAATGCTCCTGTGTCCTTGCCAGCAGAAGTCAGGTTTTTGACAGGTCCTAAGTGGTGCCTGGCACTGGGAGGAGGGAAGGGGAGCAGTGCAGGAAAAGATTTTTTTTTGTGCCTATTTATTTCTAGTTGTCAGCGATACCATTTTCTTCATAACAGAGAGGATTGTCTAATACTACCGAAAATAGGATTATCATCAGGGCAAGGTCAGCAGAGACATTATGAAAAAATGCCATGCAATCTGGAAAGAAATTGCCTTTTTTTAGAACATTTTTTAAAGTCTCAAGCATACAAGTGAAGGCTGCAACTTCCCAGCTGATGTATCTGTAAAACATCTGTCAACGCAGCCCGAAGGTGTGACATTTATTTTGTTAAAAATTATTGGCAGTCCAGCAGTTTAAAGCTAATCCACCCGACGTGGCTGCAGCATATAAATACTCTGGGAAGAGTTTGTGGCTCAAGAACAGCAGAGATGGCTGAAGGGACTCAGTTTCTCTGCAAAACTTTTGTTCCACCTAATACTTTCAGGTGTACAGTAGGTTTGATGATAAATGAGACACTATTTCTTAAGGGTGAGAGAGATCACATACATCCTATTTGTGTGTTATTCTGTCAAGAGATTAAGTATAAAAATGAAAGGCATTATTCAGTAAATGAAGGAAGGCATTTTGTGATTTATTTTTTTGATGACCTTTGGCTGAAGGTGTTCTAAAAAAGACCACAACATAACAATGGAGAGAAGATCCATGAATGTGCAACTGAAAAGTCAAGGATCGGTATCTAAGAAGCTGTGGATTCATATCAACCAGAAGCCAAAGCACACCCCACACTTACTGAGGAAGCAAGGCAGGGTGCACACAGGGAAAAAATAAAATCTTTTCAGCAAGATTTCATATTGTTTGCGCAGCTACTTTGTTTTCTCTGCTGAAGCACTCTGATTTAGCTGCATGGCAGGTGCCTGATGCAATGTGGGACACTAGCTGGCAGAGTTAATTCTTAATTAGTTCTGCTGCCTGAATCTGCTGAAAACCTAACCTCTAGAGCAAAGCAGTTCACTGATGACAGCACTTTTTTTTCTGCTGCTGTTCATCTGAAGTGCATACAAAGGATAAAATCTCACTTTTCAGGTGCAGGACTTAATTCCACACTAGATACACCGCTTTGGCTGAGCTGTTTTCACTTGTTACAGTCCAGACACCATCATCTTTTAAGCTTCTCTCATCCATCCCTCAGCTTTCCCAGTAGAGCTGATTTCACATGTTCCTGACAGCCTTCAACTAACTCACAGGAGTTGTGCTATTCATAACACTGCAGCCCATGGAATGAATTATTTAGCTGATAACCTTATGCTCAGCCTGGAAAACCCTTCCACTGACAAGCCAAACCCCCAGGTGTGGTGGGAGCAAACCCTATATATTTCAAGCCAAAACATGAACCAAAAGGAAGCATTCTGTCCCCAGCCCCCTATTTTTATTTTTTTTTTTTTAAATACTTGTGAGGTCTATTCCTGCCACTTCTTCACAACTGGGAAATCAGCAATCAGTTATCAAACAGCTTGTGGGTTTTTTGCAAGTTTTTTTTCCTCTGATTATAATACAAATGAACAAGACCTGAATAATGAAAAGAGAATGAAAAGCTATGATTAGTAGTTTTAAGATAAGTGTGTTGTTATCTTTGCGAGCTGAGAAAAGGGAAGAATATTTGTTCTTTTCACATAAAATCTTTCCTTGTCCCCACTATCTCAGTGCTGTACAGAGAGACCCACAGATCCTACACCAGGTATTTCTTTACGGGACTTAAAAATTTGGCCTATTCCCTCTTATTTACACTATTCCACCACTTCTTCTGCAGTTGATATTGTCAACCTACCAAACCACAGAAAATTCAGAAAAGAGCAATTAGGGAACCTGCAGTAATTAGTTCTCTCCTATTCTATTCCATTCCTATGACAAGTGTCATCAGCTATAACCAAAGCCTTTTCTCCTACACCAAAATACACCAAGAGAAGCTCAAATGGTATCTGTGATAGCTGAAAACCTCTGGGGCATTGCTGAGCAGGGGGTAGATGTGGGTTAAATCAAGATTAGGCACTGCTCTCCTGCAAACATTTCACCCAGGCCCCTCAGATCCTCTGATGGGGAGACAGGAGAGCTGCTGGGTTTCTATTCTGTATCACTACTCTGTCAAAACATAATTATATTCTGGCACTTGAGTATTCAGAAATTCAGAGGGGTTTCAGCTGTTATTCATGCTTGCTAAATATATTTTTATATTTTTATATTATAAATGTAATACGTAGGCATTTATCTAATATAATTGCAAATTCGTGTTTTAAAAAAAATTGCTAAATCTCCTCTTGAAGCACAGAGGAAGAAATATCCATCTGCTGTTTAAAATCTAAACTCCAAAGAGAACATTTGCTTTGGAGCAGCTGAAAAATAATTAGAAGGAAAAAAACCAGAATCAGCTGAAAGGAAAAATATGGAATTAAACCCAAGGCATTGCAATGAAATAAAAAAATAGATTAAATAAAAGGCATTTCTCTAAATTAAATCAAATAAAGGGATTAGAAATACCATTAATAAAAATACCAAAGGTCATTTTTTGAGCTTGACTCAGTGAGCACATTAATTTTTGCCTGCAATTTCCATTTCTAAATAAAAAAGCCCAGATCCTGCACATATGTTCTAATATCTGCCCATCTCTTCACCTACCCTTTACATATGCCTGCAGTGGTTTGTTCAGATGAGATTACATATGCCTTTTTTCTTAGATAAACAGCGCTGTAAATTAGGTGCCATAAAACAAAGCAGCTGCATCACTTTGCACAAATAAAGTATAAGGAGCAATAGGCAAAGCTGGGTGATAAATATGAGCATTTAGCAGGGAGCTTCAGTGCACTTTTGCCACAGTAAAGGCTCATTTTAGTAGAAAATACCGAGGCTGGGTGGGATGCTGCCATAATTCAATTATTTACTTAAAATAAAAAGTCTGTGTTTAAAGAGGGGGCACATCAATAACTCTTATAATTTTTAATGCCAACACATAGCTTTACCAGAAGGTGCTTTATTTTCAAAAAAAAAAAAAAAGGATCCATGAATTAAAAATAAAGATGGGGTGAGACTATTCACTATATCATTTATAGACTAATCGTAAGTTACAAGTTTACCTTTACAAAGAATGCAGTAATTGCCAATGAGGCACATTAAACAACACCATTAACTAATACAATACAGTGATGAAAATGCATCTCAGTCCTCCAGAATTTGGATCAAGCTAAATTTATTTTTGGAGATGCAAAGAATTTCATTTTCTGAGGTAACTCCATAACATGAGTCATATTCTTGTATTTTCCTGCCACCTCTCCAGATATGCATTTTATCAGGCCTAGGAAAATTGTCACAATTTCAGATCAACAGCATGTCCTTTCTATCCTGTGTTCTCCAAAGCCTGAGCATTTCTCAAAATGGCTTGGGTGAATATTCCTTTCAGGTCTGACTACTCCATGATGAGCAGTCCCTTTCATTACTCTTTCACCTAAAACTAATGTGCCACAATAACTCATATAGTACTTTTATATCACATTGTGCATTAAAACGACTGTAGCACACGTTTGTATAACCCCCAAGAAACCTCAGCGAGGGCTGGAAGACGAGTACACTCTGCACTTATAAAGAAACTTGACAACACCTGAGCCTGAAGAAGTGCACATCACATCTCCCAGTGCTTTCAGTGGAGACAACAGCAAGCAGCAGGCACACTGCAGGGGCTGGAAAATGGGTTTGTGGCAAGGTGTGCTTTTACATCGTGACAGTGAAGGCTGAGCAGCTCGACATGCAGAGGAAGGGAACAGAGATCACAATTAAGACCATAGCCAGACACCCCTCTGAACACCAGTTGTCACCTGTTCCCGTGGCTAATCTGCCACTTCTTTTTCCATCAACTGGGAATTTCTTCCCACTCTTTGAGATTTGACCAAATCCTTCCACATCCTCCTTCAGCTGCTTTTTACAGGAAGAAAGGAGATACAAATGCATTCTGGAAAAAAAAAATTGCTTTTCCCTCATAAGAAAAACACAGCTTCTGTTCCATAAGTGGTCTCTTCTTACCCTTGTGGCTTTGAAACACACATGCAGTTGCCTTTATTATCTTAAGCTTTAGGTGACACATTTCTGGAAATTCCAGTTTTTTAGCTCCATGCCAGCATCTCTGGGGAAAAAATAGGTTAGGCACTAGTACAAACTGGAGTCCCAGAGAGACCAGATCATAAAAGCATAATTGTGGCTGGCAAAACCATTTCTCAGAAGAGCATTTAGCATCACAAGTGACTTGTCTTTCGTGACACCCACCCTGAGCAGCTTTACAACACCTCTTCTCCACTCCTGATAAGGAAGGCTCCAGTGGTTTCAGCTATAGAGAAATGAAAGATGACCAGGGGCAAAAACACTGGCACAATCCCGCTATGCTGGCAGCATTTTAAAAGGCACTGGATTAAAACAGGAAATCAACTTTCCTCTGGAGTCCTAAAAACTAAGGATCCACATGAATCAGCGTGTAATCTCATATGTGAAATGCCAATGAAGAAGACAGACACTCTAACTGTACCTGGTGAAAGGCATGCTCCTGCCAGACTCTACAGCCAAGAGGGCAGGAATTCTGAGGTCAAAGGGAAAGTGAATGAGCAGCCTGACATCATAATTCAATCCTTGTGGCACTTGGCTGGAAGGGGGGAGTCTGAGTATTTTGACTGGAGTTAGACCCCTTCATCCGGGTGCTTAAGCAACTCTGAATGTGTCCTGCTGGACAAGAGGGGACATTATTTCAACTACAAATAAAAAGGTCAGGCTAGAGATAGCAGGCTAGGGAGCAAATAGAAAGAGGGCTTTTAAGAGTTGGCTGGACATTTTTTAAAGATTAAAACAATTATCATTATAATGCATTCTTATTCATTGGAACAATCAAAGGAGAAATAATATGTGAATTTTCCACCGTTGTCAGTACAAAGTACAAAGAAACTCTCAAGAGTATGAGCTGTTAAATAAACAGGCTCTTGAAAAGCCAGGAGATAAAAGGAAAATGTTCAAGTCAGATGGGAGCCAACCTGAACCTTTGAGGGGATTAAGGAGAGGGAGTTGCTTGAAACCCCTCGCTGGGCAAGGATGCTACTGCTCTGCCGCACAGCCCAGACCCCACGGTGAATTTACAGCTCTCACCTACTGAGACTGGAAACCAAATGGCTCAGACTTCCACAGAAAGGAAACCTCCAAACCTCCAACAGCTTTCTGAGCACAAATACCACCTTTGCAAGCACGTCTAGCAATTGACAGTGCTGTAGGAAATGTTGACATATCAGTCTGAAAGGTCTGATAGAACTAATGTCTCTTCTGTTAACAAAAATAAACCACGTTAAAGTAAGACACATTTTTGCCTCTATAAAACACCCTGAAATAATGTCCTTAGTTGCATCTTTTTTACAGAAGGGCCACAGAGGTTTGTTGTAATTAATGCTCAGACTGCCCCAGATGCTCCAGAGGAAACGTGACATCTTCTGTTGTGATGCTTGATATTTTACATCAGGAAAAGGTGGCAACCTGAGTGCATCAGCTGAAATATTCTCAAGTCATTTTTTTGTCTTCCTTAGCAAACTAAAGAGGAAAACAACAGTCCAAGGTATGCTGTTGCTTAGTGATTTTAGCTGCACGTTATGCACACTTGCAGGAGAAAAGGCAGACAGAGCAGGGTCTCATACCTTTTGTATGTAAACTGCTGAAAAGGTAACATCCTCAAGCAGGATGTGGGTTCAAACAGATCTTCAGCTGGAAGAAATTATTTTTACCTATTCTACATTAAATCAATAGAAGTCCAGATAGGTTATTGCCTAGGGAAAGACCATAACTATCCAAGGTCACTGTGCACTAGGGCACTTTTTATCTTTCTCATGGAAAGTATATATTCCTCTCCAAACACATACATTGTGGGGGATCTGGTTTTGAATCATCTGATACTTCTGTTCTCCTTGATTTCCACCACAGGACCTTGAGACCCACAATTGAGCACTGCTATATTAAACTGCATTTCTCTTTTGAGGGATCTTGCCCCTGTCAAATTCCTCAGGATACCATTTTATTCATCACCTTTATACTCACAAAGTAACACCAAAACTGAAGTGTACATGCAGCACAAATCAGGCCCCTCTCTTTGCTTCCCTCATTTCACAGCTGGTGTCTCAGGGCTGGTACCCAGGTGGATTTGGATTTGGCTGGCTCAAAATCCCCAGTGAGCTCTTGCCTGTGAGATTTTGGCCAAATCACTGCCTTCCTCTGAGCCTCACATTTGCCACCTGCAAAGCCAGGACAACCATAAGGACTTCCATGGTGAAAACTCTTCAGATCTGCTTCTGGGAAATACTAGGGGACAGTCATGTCTTCTTTATTATTGTGTTGTCATTTATTATTGTTATTCCTATGCGGTCCCATCATCTCTATGAGCTCCTTACACACAGATAAGTGCATTCATAGAGCACAAATGACCAGGATGTCTCTTAAATTTGCTGTGCCTAGTAATACCAATGACTCTTTCCCTCCTGTAGTGTCATATACTCAATCGTGATTCGAACCATCTGGATGAAGAGCAAAGCTCAGGCTGTCATCATATCCAGCTGTCCTGGTGAGTCTCAGCATACACGTGATTCCAGCCTCATGATTCAATTCCAGCTGGTCCTCACAAATCTGGGAATGCCTGGACATGAAGTTGCATTGGGCACCCATCACTGCAGTGGAAATGGGGTTTCTGCAATTGTTCATTCATAACTCTTTTCTACACTATTTACCTTCTTTGCTTTGACACTAAATCCTCTTTAGAGAAGTAGTAGGAAACACCTGTGAGAAAATGTTTAAAAAGTATAAACTACTTAATCTAGACCTTAGAATTCCTTTTCCTAGAACTTCGTCCATCTCCAGAATAATTTTTTTCTAGCATATACCTGGATAGCACTTTTACTGTGTTTTCACATGTCCTTGCAATTCTGATTTTTGCTCAAGATCAAAAATTCCTGGCCAAGGAAAGTCATAAAATGAGCTGAACATTCCATCCCAAGCCTATAAATACCAAAATGCTTCAGAAACATCTACTCTGCTTACATTTTCCTTTTTGATTTTGGGTGGCTCAGGTTTTGAGTGTCCAACTCGAGCAGACTTGAAAGCATCCAAATTTCAGGAACTGCAGAGCTCCTGACTGACACCAAGGAAGGATGGGACTATGTATTCTGCCTTCCAAGGTATACACTGACACGTCCACACTCCAGCCTATTCTCTTACAAGCTGAACTGCTCTTTTTCCAGGTGGCAAAAGCAGTCGTGGGTTCATCTCAAGGGCGAAAGTGAAAGCGATCAAGTACAGCATTGTGATTATCCTTGGTAAGTGAAAAGCCCCACAGCTGGGAACCAGGGAGGATACTGACAGTAGGGAGCTGCTTCTCCTCAGCAACCTCCTTCAACAGCAGGCAAAGTGCAGTAGATGGCTCAGAGAAGGAACTTTACTTAGATCCCTGGCTTGCCTTCTGACCCTGTCCTTCCTCTCTCCCCTGGTCGATACACTCCTATTTTAGGCATCTGACATAAGCCTTAAGTGAAATTACATGCACAGCCCCTCGTGTGCATTAAGAAAGTAAAGAAGAGACAATGTCCAAAAGGAATAAAGGAAAAGGTCATCTTCCCCCCATCCACACTACTGAAAGCTTTGGCAACTGAGCTCTTTTAGGCTTAGAGGCTGTGTATGGCGTGTGAGCTGCTGGGGTGGTGCAAGGGAGAAGGAAGAGAGGCAAGATGTGGAGCAGTTGCATTTGATGTCACAGGTGTGTTGCCTGCCGAGCTGGAAAGAATGAGCTTTTCTTTCCTGACTGAGCAACAGATGACTCATGCAGGTGTTCTTTGTCTCCCAGAAAAATGACATTATTCTGATTCAATTAGGAGGCTGATATTCCATCTCAATAAATAAAAGCAGCGTCACACAAGCCTCGTGATTAGCTGCCAGAGAAATGCAGGAAAGCACCCAAAGCTGTTTACTCCCAGGGCTGACAATAATTTCCTGACACTGAAAAAGAGATTGCTTCTCTTTCCAATGCTATGCAAAATTCGGATTGGAGAATATTGTGATAACAGCCACTACTGAGGTGCTTAGCTCGCTGTGTAGAAATAGTGTCTGCACACATGAGAGAGGTTGCTGCGATTCATACTCTTCATAAACCCAAGGACAGCTTCTCTGTGTCTGAACTTTTCTGTGTGGCAATCAGAGAAGGATTTTGTCAGGTGCAACTACTATTGCAAGGCCGCCAGGTGTTAAGAGCTCACAGGGATGCACAGTGGACCTTGGTAATATTAGGCACCCAGCAACTCTTGATGGACAAACAGCTAACCTGACGTTCTGCATAATCAGATCTATAAGCCAACACTGTATGTTTTTTTGGATATCTGTGCATAGGCACCTCCTGTTTGGTTACTCTACAAAACAGGAGGGGAGTTTCCCTCTTCTGTGCACTTTCAGTGAGCGTTTAGCTAATTATCAGTGAAGAAATACTGATTCATGTGGCAAGAAACAGGCACATGGTCGCTCTTCTGTCTCATCTGGGTCAGGGAGAGAAGTGTCTCATTTCACAGATCTCTGTATGTTTGCAACCCAGGTACTTATAGCCTAGTTAGTGAACTGCCTGTCCCAGTGTTTCCATGTAAATCCTTCTGTGAGAAGAGATGACATAAAGATTTGTGAAGGACAGATTCATTCCCTATGCATGCAAATAAAGCTAGACCTGTGGCGTTTTTATCCTGCTACCACCTCTGGACAAGAGCAGAGGCTGTGAGCAATGCAGTCCTCTCTTCCCTTCCCCAAACTCATCTCTCAAATGGCAGTACCCGGAATTAGAGAACCTTCCTGCACGCTCCGTGTAGACAGCACCTCCAGTCAGCATGCCAAATGACATGTTGGTTGGCTGTAATGTGGTGTGAAAGAGTGTCATTCCTTGCTCCTGGGTGTCTGTGAGCCTTCTTTTAATAGGTAGCTGTGACAGGCAGTGCTGTCACCAAGAGGTGCTTTGGTTGTGTGTACATTTAGATTGGCTGCTCACTCAGGGGACCATTAAAAGAGCACTTCACTATAACTGATGATGCTTTAACTGGCTACCTATTTACCCTTTATGCGTTGTGTAGTGTTCAGAAGTGTCTCAATATGTCTAGAGGGAGCATTCTAAACACTTAGAGGAGCACACATAATATATTTTATAGGCATTAAAATAAAAATAAAGACAAATAAAAGCACAATCTAATAACTATTCTCTTAAGTAAGATCCTGAATAGGGAGAGAGGGGTTTTTGCATGAACAAATATTTCTGTGTTATGACAGTCTCTCCATGAGTATGTAATTACCTCCCTAAATTGCTAAACTATCCAATGTCAAGCTCTTCCTCTCTCTCCGTCTTTTCTGCAGCGTTTGTTCTCTGTTGGAGCCCTTACTTTCTTTTTGATATCCTGGACAACTTCAACATACTCCCTGAGACTAAAGAGCGCTTCTACGCATCCGTGATAATTCAGAACCTGCCAGCCCTGAACAGTGCCATCAACCCCCTCATCTACTGCTTCTTCAGCAACAGCCTCTGCCCCCCTTTCGAGTATTGCTCCTTTACTCTCACTCTGACTACCCCCTAAGAAGGGAGGGAACACATAAGCACAGCCCCTAAGCTAACTATTTTTGTCTGTTTTAATTCTGACCATTCCTTATTTTTCACAGGGAAAGAAGAACTCAAAGGCTGGCAGGGACTTTCCGGGAAAGGAGTTATGGAGGGCAGGAGATGCAGGTCCTGTCCAAACCAGAATACATCTAGCACAGACAATGCTCTGCAAAGCCACGCTGGAACCTGTACCAGGGAAAACAGAGGTGCCCCACAAGCCCTGTAAATTGTGAAGTGGATGGACACTGACTGGCAGGAGCCTGCATCTTGCTGCTCTTGCATGCTTTACAGCACGTGTATTTTGGATTGGCACTGCAGCTTCACCAGTGCCAAACTCAGTACGAGGGGTCTGCATGCCTCTGTTGTGGGGCTTCATCCTAGCCCTCTGTTTAAAGCAAGCTGTAATCTGTATGTGCTCTAAACAGCAAAAACAAAAAGTAAATGGTGTCTAGTCAGAGTCTTCTCTGTTTTCCAGGAGTCGCTAAAAGCCATCTACTGTACCATCTGGCTCAAATAACAGATAGAGCTTTTACAAGTAATTACAGACCAAGGAACCCAGTTAAAATGAAAACACAGCCACTTTTCCAGTGAGAACACACCACTGCCACTCTATATAATTATATCTGGTTTCATACAGAACCACTTACAAAGTCGCAGCCAGAGAAGAGGGGAATGAAGGGCCGGGTTACCGCCTGTCACATCTCCTGGCCCAGCTTCTCACTCGCACCAGCCACACCATCCCTGGGGCGCTTCCTCCCCTTCCAGTGCCATATTTCCCTGCTGTGCTACCCTGGCACATCAGTGGCACCCTGGGGTCCCAGCAGGGCTCCATGTGACACATCCAGACCGTCATTTATTTCTGGGCTACTAAGGAAGTGTTCACCAGCCCCTCCCAGAGCCCATGGTGGATCCCATGGGCACAGTCCTGACTTGCCTCTGAGAAAAAGGCCCTGAGCAATCTTTCCAGTCCCCTATGGGGAGTGCAGATCCATCTCGTCACCCACACAGCAGCATTTCCCTATCCCTGTGCACATCATCCCTGTCGCTTAAATCATGCAGGGAACCACACTCATCTTTGCACAAACTCAGAGTTGGAAAAAGGCCCCAGTGAAAGCATAAAACTCAAATTACATTTAGAAAAAATTATCTGGTGATGGTCCAGTCTTGTAAACTCGCTGTAACCACCATCCGTCAGGCAAAGCTTTGCTGCCCAGCACCCAAGCAGTTGGGCATCCCCTTCCCCCAGCCCTCAGGGCATCCTCCCACCACACTGTTCTCAAGTTTAAGGAGAGATTTCTCATGCAGGTTCAGTGGGTGGGGGAATGATATTAACTCCAATGCTCATTTTACTGCAAGGCAGCTTGAAGTGTTTGTATGATAATACACTCTAGCCAGCTGTATGCCAAGTGTATTTGTTTCCTCTCAGTGAAAAAAAAATTATTCTTGCTTAAACAGAGTCAGTTTAAAAATGCTTTTTTTATTATTATTATTATGATGATCCTTTGCAATGAGTTTGTTCCCTGCAAAACAAGAACTGAAAAAAATTTATTATTACCTGTATTACAAAAATACTTTTTCCTAAGTAGGAGATAAAATTGTGGGGCTTTATGTTCTCAGGAAAATAAATAAGGTAGCTCTTTTTATTGCCATGAAGTTCTGCTACTTAGACTATGCCTAAATTTTAGTAACTGCTTAATTAAAACTATAAATCTACACCAGCCTTTACAGCAGCCACCTTGGATGGAGTGTATACAAAAATTAGACAACAATTTTTTCCCAGGGCTTTGTAATAACTTTCCCAAAAGTGGATTGCTTGGTTTAAGCTTCATAGTGATATAGATTGTGAGGTTTAACTTTTTCATCTGACACACATACACTGGCTACCTACTTTTGAAAAATTAATAGAGTTTGTAGATTTAATACCTGGAAACCAGATAATGTTTCTGAGCAGTACTTTGATTTGCAAATTTAATATGAATCAATCCCACTAAAATGTACATATTATGCAGTATGGTCACCACAGGAATTATCCCATCTAAATTAAGCATATGCATGAATTAATGTAGAACTCTAGACTTAAATGAAGTCACTATCTGTTTATTTTCAAAGAAACAGCTTTTTGTTTCATTCATTATTCTATTATGTACCATTTACATGTTGTTCATATCGTTTTCCTCTGCACACGATTGTGATGCCTTTCCCCATATGAGAATCTTCCAGTTTAAATGACCTCACACTGCTTTTGTCTGTATCCCTTCCAAGTGCTTAAATACAGAAATAAATAATTCATCTTATTTTCTATCCTGCTTTCTTACTGTGCAGGAGATGAGATTTTACTACATTTTTACATTCTCCACATATTCTGCTGTAAAGCAACAGTAAAAGCTGAGTTTTTCCACCAGTCTGGCAAACACTTGCACAGCCCTCCTTTGTCTCTGGGAAGAGAGATTTAGGGAATTTCATCTCACTCCAGTAGGTTTCTTATTCCATGACTGCAACTTGTTCTGAATCTGTTGACTGTTGAGTTGCTTAATGGTGTCAGAGTTGTTAGGACAGACGTCACACCAGTGAGGAGAGGCAGCAAAGGTCAGTGTGGAGGGCTGATTGCCCAGAGACAGAGCCTGCACCCTCCAAAAAGAGGGCACCAAGCTGGTCTGCCCATGACAAACCAGGAGGAGCTCTGCTTTTCAACAGCTTTAGAGCTTCAGGATGCATCTGTGAAATCCTTCTGACATTCCCAGGGCGACCAGAAATATTGATATGCATGACTGTTAAGATACAAAATCCTATATAATAATAAAGTTCTATGTGATTATACATTCCCAGGAAGCACGAAAAATCAGATACTCATCTCTCAGTGCCATCAAACAGCATAGGACTAGGACAGTTTTCAAACTAACACTAATTCAAGTGAATACAAAATGTGTGCTTTCTGTGTCAGTTTCAAATAAAATCTGAATGGGAAAGCAGTTTAACTTGCTTTTGGATATTTTTTATGTAATTTAAAGTTCAATTCTCCAGGTCCAGATTTCCATCTGTTACTAAAAGTGTAAAGTGGTATTTTGTCTCTCAACTCAGTTTTTGCCTCTGAAACTTCTGTCTCCTCTTTTTATTTCTGCTTTGAGAAAACCTAATGCAAGGCAGCAAAATTCAACATTCCACATTGCAACCATTGGAGAACAGCAAAGTAAAAGTCTACCTAGAAACACACTGCAACCTCCTGCACACTGCTGACCCAGTGCTTAAATGTGCGGATATTATCAGTCAAAGAAAATAAATAAATAAAAAAGGTAGCCACTACTTTGTTGATTGTAGCCTGGAGGCTCTTTTTGAAAGATATCTGTCATGGAAAAATAATTACACCTTTTGAAATGATACAGGATGATTTGACTTCCACAGAATAATAAAAAAAATTTATTCTTACACATCTCATTGCAAGGCACGAATGAATGAAGGTCCATACTCTACAGGTTACCTAGACACTTAAATATGAATTGCTCTAGTGGGAATCAGACACATGCATATCATTATAGAAGTAGACTTACACAATAGGCTTTTAGAGTGTAAGCCATTGGAAGCACCAGACCCCTACTAATAACAGTCTCTACGGATACAAAAGCAGAAGTAAAAGCAGATCTAGCACTTATTTTAGTCCAAACCCTGGCACTGAGTACTAGAAATCTTTATCTCTATTCAGATTTCATATTTTCTTGCCACTGCAAGATGCAGGATATTGGGAAAATCCTCTCTCAAACCTCAGGCCCGTATGAAAAAGGAAAAATAACTCAAAAACCCACAACATTTTCAAAGTGACTTTGGCAGGATACGAGCCCTTTGAGGTAACTCTGAGCCGAGATAACTGAGAGTGTCTCATGGCACTCTCTGCAGGGAATACACTTGCTGATAAGATGCCTCAAGTTCTGCCTCCCTTCAGAAAGTCTTCATTCACCATTTGTGCAGATACGTTTCAGACAAGAACCCAGAAGGCATCACACTACTTGCCACTTCACCTTACCCCTCACAAGGGACTGCATGGGCTCTTCAGAAATGCTTGGTGGAAACAGAACAACTACAAAAAGAAGAAATTGCAGAAAGCACCACATATATACATACATACATATATATATATAAACAGAGAGAGATAAAGAGAGACAGAGATGCTGTGGGAACAAGTGCCTTTTGTCAGGAGACATTCCACAGACAAAAATAAACTAGTGTAGAAGCTCTCTGTCTCTACCTTCCAACACCAAGCCTGGTGCTTACAGGAGCAGAGATTTTTGTTTATTCATCAACTTTGAGAAACATGATTAATTTGTGCAGTAAATGCGATTTTTAGTGAAAGGTAAAATATGTTTCATTTTCTTTAGCAAACTGTAATTTATTTTACAGAGTGTTTAATTTAGATAAGCATTATAGCTGAATGGTTCATTAGATAACCTTTTGTCACGTTTGATGGCATCTTATTCTGAATAGGCATAAAATATGGGGGTAGAGGGTTAGGCATAAAACCACATGCATGAATTTACAAATAGACATTGCTAATTCCTTAGAAGGAGTTGGTAATGGTGGTACATAATTAGAAGCTTAGCTGTTAGTGTACACTCAAGCAAGTCAAATGAAAATGGGCTAAAATTCAGCTCGTTTAATAAACACAATAAAAATGAACAGAATCTGAGGCATCACATAGAAAGAACTGGATGAACTTTAGGACCCAAACAGCAGAAATGTGATGAAAGGCACCACACTGTGTGCTAATAATCAATTACATCAATTATGAGAAATGCTCTTATGAATTGGGAGCTCATCAGCTGGAAATATCTGAAGAGAAGAAAGCCTCGAGCCTGTTCATCAGCTTGTTACTGCCACAGCCAGTGGGGTCAGGGGACTAATATGATCCCAACATGTATCTAGTGAAGCATTTGTCAGAAGGGCTAAGGCTGTGCTAGTGGCACTGTTGCTCTCTGTTGAGACCACTCTGTGTGAAACAAGAGAGATTGGAAACATGGAAAAGAACAGGCTGAGAATTTCGCTTGTTGGGGCTGGCAACATGGAAAGCTCAAAAAGGGTGTTTCTACTGCCTGTTAAGTCAATAATGTCAGTGGGAAAAGGACAAAAAGAAAAGAAAATACTTAAAATACATGATAAATCCTCAACAAACCCTGCCCCCTGAAAGAATCTCACCATGAACAAATTTGAATAAATTCAGTTGACACAATGATCAGCCTGCCCAGACCTTATTGCATGGGTCGGGAACAAGATTTTGGGTTATAAGACAACCCTTCTAGTTAGTGCTATGGCTGTTTATTGAGATCTAAATCCAAGACAAGGCAAGGCAGGACTTTCTGTGCAAGCTTTGCAGAGGGATCAGGAGCTGGTTCCTCTCATTTTGGACCCTGCTAATGGCCAGGCCTTTGCAATGGTGCAGCGAGGATATCTAATACGAAGAGTATCAGTGGGGACTTTTATTTGGAGAGATAATATCTTTCTAAGTCAAGCTGAGAGAGCTGGAAAAGCCAATGAACCTTGAGGCATGAACATGCTCTCACATCACAGGTTTCAGGGAAGTACAAGGGAGCAGCTGACCTTTCTGCTTGTGCTCAGACTTTCAGGTTGAGATCAATACTGATGATAGCAGCGTTATACAAGCATTACACTTTGAAGTGTAATCCTCTCTCCTCTTTGCCCCAGACACTCACTGTTTGGTCCCACGTGACAGCCTCATGTGGGGGCAGCAGCCACACTGGTGGCTTGCAGACAACCCGGGTCCCCTCACCAGTACCTGGGTTCCCACTCTTCTGCCTTCGTACCTCCTCTTAGTTTTACAGAGAGGTGACTAAAAGTCTTGGACTTTTATGCATGGAGTGGTTGCAAAACTGGGCACGAAAGACTAATGCCTAAAGGGAAAAATTCTTGTAGCTGTAAATTGATAAAGTGTCCTAGACTTAGAGGATCTGGGTCCCTTAAATGCATTACACAGAAAATTAAAGAGGAGTCATACTCCCTTGATCATGCTAAAAGCTAAATGGTACTTTACGTAGCTCCCAGGGAGTGAAAAGAGACTTTAAAGTGATCAAGTAGCAAAATATCACCAAGTCCCATTTGGACACCATGGCTTAACCTTCTCATTTGGGAGGGAAGGATTACTCCAAGAGAGTTTTTAAAAACCAAGTCGGGGGAATTACTGATTTGTATATACGTAAAGTATGTGGAAGAAGCATGCTCTGTTTTAATATGGCACCAGAATAACAATTTAAAGGTGACTCAGGATTGTGGTGTTGAAAAGCCCTTGATAGAGTTAGCACTGCTCAGCAACAACCAAAACATCAGCATGTTATTGACATCATTCTCATATTGAATGCAAAATACAGCACTCTACCAGCTACTAAGAAATTAACTTTATCCCAGCCAAAACCAGGACAAGCTGCCTTTGCTTTCACACCCCTCAGCAGCTCCTCCCCCCCTTCTCAGTCTATCTTCCCTCCCACACCAAGATTTTCAACGTGGTTTGGGGTTTCTTTTTGATTCTGGAGAAACGTCCGCACTTTTAGGAACAGGGAAAGAAATTTCATGCAAACGAATCTAGACTGATTCTGGAGTTTTCTTAAAGAGCATTACTTGGCAAGGAAGAATCACTGCAACATACCAAGCTACATGACTACAATAAACACTCATTTCAAATCCTAAAGGCGTGGGTGAGATGCCTAATTAACAATGTATGGAGGCACGCTGTTGGTATGGCTCACACAGGGAGGGACTCGGTGAGATATCAGAAAGGGCCTCTTGGGAACCCAGCATTACGTGCTTGAACCTGTTTAATATTTGCAGCCACATTCTCTGTGTATCTCAGCAGGTCTTTATCATCTTTCGTTGGAGATGATGGGGCTTATTAGATCAGGCCTACCCCCGTGTATCGAGGAATGCAAGTGTGAGCCATTCTGAACCGTGATCAATCATCAGAAAACAGCCGTAATTGTAATTCTGTAATTATGGGAATAATTGCAAAAGATTAGTAGCCTGCCCTGTTGGAGACTTTGCAAGAGCCTGAAGGCAATTAAGCTGCTATATTTTGAAAGTATCTAATCAATTTAATTTCTTTTCTGAGATAAAGCAGCATGAACTTCAGTTTGCATTGTTGGAGGAGGCCTGTTGGGTAATGAATAAATATTTCTGATAGATTAACCCGCCCCTATCACAAGTCAGGAAGATTCTTTTTGTTGGTGTCAGTAGGAGTTGATCAGGCTCTGTTCAGGGAGAACACAAGACCTGTTCAGTGTGTTTACATTTACTATTTTGGGCAGGACTGAACTGATTTAACAGCCACCTCAAAACAAACTGACATTTAAAAAACAGGTTGCAGAGACTTTTTTTCAGGTCAGCCAAGCAAAATGCTAGGAGAAAAATAGTGCACACTGGCATAGAATTGTCTAGCAAAACCCCTAAGAAATGGGATGGGAGGAATCACTGGCAGAGTGGTAAAACAAACAATGCATGTTTCTTATTTCCCAGGTAGTTCCTATTTCTTGAAAGACTGTCCTGATACTCTGCTGAAATTCCGTGGATTCAAATCAGACTACAGACAGGAGAGGCAGCAACATCATGGAACACCAACAGTCTCGGAACAGCATGTATTTGATGACACTATGGACCACAAATATCTCCAAGATGATTACATTGACCTCAGACATGTCCTTGACATTTTTATGGGTTTGGCAGTGGTATAACCTAATTTCTGTATCACGAGTATGCTCAGGGTCACACCTTTAGGAACTAAAGGCAATCTAAGGGATAATGCAAGCCTCTTCCTACTCAAGATCTGAACTCCAATGAATTTCGCTCCTTCCCACTGCAAACTGGGATTAGGCAGCATAAAATCCATGGGACCTGTCCAAAGGTCCCAATAGACAAAAAGCCTTAAACTCAAGAAAATTTGCTACCCTGCCCTCAGAGTGTGATGAAAAGTCACTGACAGACTTTCAAAACCAGGCATGGAGTATTTCACAGCTTTGATTCTCTTCATGGAGAGTTTGGGGATTTGTTGTCATCTCTTGATTACCCCCTGGTTTCTGTGGGGTAACTTGCAACATGCTCTGGTGTCTCTGCAGCCTGAACCCCAGTCTGCAGAGTGAAGGGATCAGACTGGAAAAAGCCCAGGGAATATTTACTCGTGGTCCAATAAACCATGTCCAAGCCCATCATTTGAGCAGCCCTCCTTATGGCACTTTTGTGCACATGTGAGGTTACAGGAAAAAGTCAGAGGCCACAGTTCTCTGACCATTCTACTTCACCTTCAGAGGCAGTTTGGGATACCTCTGTATGCTGCTGCTCCCCGCTCCATCCTCAGACACTGCCTCTGCATATAGAACACCCTCATGTCTAGGAGACAACCACATCGAGTCTGACATCTGTCTTTCTAGTAAATTAAAGGCTTTTGGATAAAAGACTCAGCATGCCTGATTGCTCTGCTGTTTGTTAAGAGACACAAGGAGAAGGTGAGCTTTAGAATAAACGTGTTTCCCCTGCCAAGACGTCCTCTTTTAAGATTAACAATATAGCAATCTGATTTTAATATTTCTATGGTGTAATGAAAGCTGCCCACCACTCCATTTCTGCTTCACAAAGCTAATAGGACTCAGATAATTAACTCAAAGACAAATTATTATCAAGCTACAGGACATTCAGCAGTGGGGTCATTAAACCCTTTAAACACAGAACCATTGCTGTATCGACTGACAATCTTTATATGATTAGCCAGATTCATTTCATGATCTTTTCAGCCACTGGCATAAAACACAACTACAGTTTCCCAGTTTTCTTCTGAATTGCTACATTAGCTGCCTCTGAAGTTTGAATCACAAGGATTTGTGAAGCTTCTGCTGTTTCCTATTAAAGTGATTTATGGTTCATTCTGTTTCAGGTGGCATACCTGCAAGCAGAGGCAGAAGTGGCACTTCTGCTCTAAACCTGCTTTTAGGCTCTTTTTTAATTTGCTGAAAAGGAGAGAGGGAAAAAACCAGACTTTTCTAGTGGAGAGTGACTCTCAGGGAAGTTTGTTTGCTGCAATCCACAGCTACCTTCAGAACAGCAGCATGACATTTTGGCATACCAAACTCCACATTTAAAGATTTCTTCTGCTGCCCCATTGCAGCACCATAAATCCCTTACAGAGCATCAGAAATTCTCCCTTCACCATGTTGCAGAGTGTTGGATTCTAGAGCACACCATATCCTACTGATGGCAGGTAGATCCCCTTTCCATCCAGTCCTCCAGATCCTCCAGACAAGGAACAGGAGGAAATGTGGGTATTAATGGGGGACAGGAGGGCTGACAACACCTGCCCTCTGCCAGGATAGTGCAGACAGAGAGAGCACCGAGGAATCACCTTCCACTTCATGAATTAATCTTGCAATTAATTTGCTACCAAGCATTAGGCAGTCTGAACCCTGTATGCAGACGAAAAAAAATGTGGAGAAATATCATATTGATCTGATACAGTACACTTATCACTGATTTGGAAATATAAAGGAAATCACTTCTGCTAAGCTATGCAGATGTCAAACAGATAAACATGGATGAGGGCTGAGTGTTCACAAAAGCAGGACAAGGTCTTTCAGCAAATTAGTCCCATACAAAAGGGATATGAGTACAGTCAAGCACCAAACTATGCACCAAGGGGGAAAAAATGTGCCCTCTATCTAAAGTGGTGCTGTGGCTGGAAAGCCCAAGCCCAGAAAGGAACTAAAGATGATAATAATGATGAACAACAAAGCATGAGCTCCCAGTGTTATCAAGGCATCAGAGGAGGCCAGGGGAAAGAAATAAGGGGCTATTCAATACCGTTCCACACACAAGGGGAAGGACAGACGTATAAATCACATCAGTTTTGAAAAGCTTTTAAAAAACATGGGTGTTTTTAAGTAGTGGAGGGAATTACCATGACAAAAGAAATACTGGATTCTTTATCTTTGATGTCTTCTTACCTAAGCTGAGGAGTTTCTCTTTTATAAGCACAGTTCAGTAGTAGTTCCTCAGTTTAAAGGATTTGCATCATCCCTTTTGGCAATAGTTAGCCATAATGGCTAAGTTGCCATAATGGGCAAGAACGAAAGGTAAAATGGATGTCCTGTTTCCAACCTGATTTTTGTACCACTGGCTTTGGATAGAAACAAACTCTAAACATTGATTGTTTCTATCGAACCAAAAGGAGTCAAGTGCCCAGGTATCTTCTAGGACATGTTGAAGTGGGATAGTGAAACCAGTGGATGGGTAAAGTCTGAGTAAAGCAAACTCCTAATCTCATCCCAGTAGGACACAGAGAAAACAGAGCATGTTAACAGAAGGGGTAAACAAGACCACAGCTGGGTAACACGAAGAAACTTGCAGGACTGTGACAGACCTGCTGGTCCTACTGTCATCAAGGGAAACTCTGCCTTTGAATTCAAAAGGAACACAAAATCATTGTTTAGTTTATCTGTGAGAAAGTCAGAATCTGGACAACACAGTGGTACTATTTATGCACTGTTGGGACAGTTACCTTATGAGAACAGAAGTAAGATATAAAAAACAGAGATAAAGAAAAGACTGGACACTCCTATCTATTTTGTCCCATGACCAAGGAAGAGAGAGCATTGGATCCAATTGAAAGGCAATGACACTTGTAAGCAATCACTGCAAATGCATTATTATAATTACCATATCAGTATTTGGAATTCATCTCCTTGCTAACACTTAATCAGTTTAAATCTTTTTAAACTCTTCAATGTTTGACTGAAATGAGCAGCACCTGCAGTTACTATAGCTCTGGGTGGGTTTCAGATTAAAAATATCATGACTGCTATCTTTGGAGGTAAAAAATATCACAGGTGGTATCGAAAAGAAATTCCATTCCCTGCAGCATGTACCTGTGAATGAATGCCCTGTCATATATGGCTTTGGGGTCTGTCTCCTTTTTCCTTTGCAGGTAAACCCAGACAAGATCACAGTCCTGGTAAAACAGGACGTTGGGAGAGACGGTTTCCAACCCCTTTGAGGATGTTGGTTCCCCCTTTTCCTCTTCTAGCAACTGTTCTGGCTTGACGTAAATCCTTGCATGTGGTACTTTGTATATAGCAAGTAGGAAAAAGAGTGATTTTTCATTTCCACAGCACAACACAATGCTATTACCAATTGCAAATTTAATCTGCAGTGTGAACTGCTCACAGCTCTACAGCTGAGTCACTGTGACTGCTTGGATCTGCTTTGTAATTTTGAGAAGGATTTATTAAAAAAAAATGGAAGAAAGGACTAAACTGGCTTGTTGGTGCTTGGCAAACACCTGAGTCTTTTCCTCCTGAATGGAGGATTAGTGGGCATTAATCCTTCCTGAAGGCAGTGTATTCAGCAGATTCCCGTGGGGAACCAGCGTGGTCCACAAGGACTATTGAGATGTTCTGCCTCAGAAAAACTTGACAACTGGCCTTGTCTAAGTGCCAGCATGCCCACAGCCAAGCAGGAATGTGCCAGGCTCCCCCTTGAGACAACCCTGGCCCCTAGAGCAGCAAGAAAAACTCTGTTCCCTCCACAGCTCCACCAACAGCACTGGGGCTTCAGCCTTCCTCAGAAGAAGGATGCATATATGTGTCAGCATCTCCTGTGGGAGCACAAGCACAGGACCTACAAGCACAAGGCAGTCTGGTAAGGGTCTTCACAAGAGTTAACCTATTCTAATATTCCCTTCAAATTTTATTTCAGTTTTTTAAGGTCTGAAATTGGAATCACACAAACTGATGGCAAAGTTGTACTATCAACAAAAATACAGTATCAAGCCTGTTTTCATTTTTTCTAATTGGAGCAGGGAGACAATATTGTGAGCGTTCAGGGGTTTTTTTCAATAACCCATCTGTGTTCAGCTGCAATCAGGATTACTTTAAATATATTGCTCCCTCTTCCCCTTGAAGCTCAGACGATGGTATTTTCTGTTCAATAAGACAGATGTGAAAATAATTCATTACCTGATGAAGTACTGGCAGCTGAGGAGATGCATCCCTTAATGCTTGAGGGAATTTGTTTACATGCTCTCATTCATTGTCAGTGTTAACCAGAGTGACTGCCTTTGACTTTCCTTCTTTCTTTTTCTTTTTCTTTTTTTTTTTTTTAATCTAAACAAGACATTTGGAGACATTTTGAAGGTTAATTTAGCATTTCTCAAATGTCACCCAAACTCTGAATGATAAAGTTGATCTAATTTCTTTTCCATCCTCCATCACAACAAACTCATAGCAATGTATTCACTTAACAATTCTTTGGGCCATAGTCTCTGCAAACTGGAGACATCTGAAAGCATGAGCTAAACTCTTGGTTGTGCTAGAATAAAGCCCATTTCTTTGGGTTTCTTTGG